>OZ038494.1:28476322-28851322 GCA_964036315.1 Acanthosepion esculentum | reverse complement strand
ATGTGCACTCGCGTATGTGTGTATGTTTGCGTAGGTGCGCAAGATACACACATATTGCGATCTCCCCCCACATCTCTCTCCCTCTCCCTCCCTCTCCCTCCCTCCCTCTCTCCCTCTCTCTCTCCCTCTCTCTCGCCCTCTCTCTCCCTCTCTCTCCCCCTCTCTCTCCCTCTCTCCCTCCCTCTCTCCCTCCCCCTCTCTCTCTCTCTTTCAATACATATATATATATATATATATATATATATATATATATATATATATATATATATATGCGTGGGTTTTGGGGTGTATGTGTACAAAAGTCTTGTTAAATTTAACCAAGTCCTGTGTGTCATTTTTTATTGTATTTTTCTAAATTGTAAATAAACTATACGAAGTTCGTCTTTTGTTCTGTTTTTTTTTTTTCAAGTACTTTTGAACATCTCAGTCATTGTCAAGAACTGGGTGTTGTTAGTGTGATATACAAGATTTTACTACATCCAGCGCTGGAACTGAAATTGGCGTCATGCGTAATAAGGAATTGTAGCTTTGACTGCACTAGAAAAGCATTTATCAAATATTTAGACATATTTTTATTATTTTATAAGTATATCAAATATTTTATACGTATTTCAATATACCGTCACTTGCAGAGAAAGATATTTTATTTATTGTTGTGGTTCTTTAGTCGATAATATTAGGTTATCAGGTACACTCGTTAGTCTTTTTTTAAATTTATCATTTAAATCCTATTATCCGTCTTCTTTTTCTATGTGATGCGTCTCTTCAGACGTTGGCGATTATGGCCCAAACAAGTTCTTCTCCTTTGTAGCTCTTAACAAATGTTGTCTCTTTACTATCTCTCCTAATCCACAAGCTCTCTACGTAGGTTATGCGTTGTTTTCTGTCTCTCTTTTTTTAAAATCATTTCACTCCAAGTTTATATTCATAAAGTCTGGGTACCATAGAAGAAAATTCATCTGAACAATTACCATGAAAGTATTTAAAGAAAAGGCACAGGGAAGCTACGTTACGGCGGTGGGAAAGTGACTGAAGACGAGATGCCAGGTCAGGACCAATAACACTACAGATTTTTCTTTGGATTTTATCAAGAATCTCTACTAAATATATAGCAGAGGCACCAAACCAGATGTTGCAGCAATATTCAAAGTATGGACATATGATAGGCTTATAAATATGTGAGATAAAGTTTTGGCGAGAGAAATTGTCTAGCGCAACACAGTGAATTCTCTTGCCTTCAACTTGTCCTGTGAATATCAAATTTTCCAAGCCCTCTTTCCTCATTATGTTACGTAGAAATTTCAACTGTCTGCTTCTGATGTTAAATATAAGTGTCCTTTTTGTTTACATTTTCTCTAAAACTTCGTTATTTCTCACATGTTTAGTCCATGGTATTCTCAACATCCTTCTGTAGAACAATATTTCTGTTGCTTCAAGTCTCTTCTTCATCTGTTGGGAGATTGGCCAGTATTCACTAACATATAGGGCGATGACTGATATTAATATTAACAAATGATTCAATAATAATATTATCCTCCATTAGAAGCAAACACCCCCTCCGCGCACGCACACAATCACACACACACAAACACACACACACACACACACGTGTGTGTGTGTGTGTGTGTGTGTGTGTGTGTGTGTGTGTGTGTGTGTGTGTGTGAGAAGTCTAAATCACGTGAAATTACCATCGATAGGCGCTGCACTCTTCAGGTAATACCGGAGAGGTATAACTCCATGATAATAAACCCTAGGTGTGTTGTTCATTGTGTCTGTGGCAAATATTTGCACCAACTCCTTGTTATCAGCACTTCTAATAAGTGTGGCTGGTTCTATACAAGCCTTCACCATTCTAAACAAATCTTCTGTGTGGATAGTCTGCAGTTCAGTTCTGTGTTCCTTCTTTGCTATTCCACCTGAGCAACAAGTCCACTGGTGAGAGAGTTAAGGCGACGGGGACAGGTTAAAAACTGAACAGAAAGACGTCGAAAATGACAGGAGAGTCCATCATATACGTATGTACCGACCAAAAGTTTTGAACTACATTGATTTTTTCCTCTAATCTTACAAAATGAATCAAGTTTAATGTCTTTAAAGAAATAAAATTATTTTTTCTATGTTTGCATGCAATTATGTAATAATTTAAATCAAAATGAATATAAAATATAATATTATAATTTCAATTAAATCAAATTTATATTTTCTTTTCATGAAAGAATCCGCCGCGAGCATTTATCGCTACAGAGCAAATTTTTGACATCCTTGTATAGTAACTTGTAAAAGTATGTTGGTCGAAGCAGTGTGTAAATGTATAAACTTTTGCTTACTTATTATTAAACATTTCACTTTGAATTTTACTATCAATTTCGTCCCAGACTAATTCAATTGGTGAATGATCTAGCGACTGACGGTGGCAAGTAACGAATTGCAAAATTCCCTTATCTTCCTTTGATTTTAGATACATAGATTGGACACAGTTTTGAGCTGTGCTTTGGATCATTATCTTGTTGCAAATGCGAAAAAAATGCAAAGTCTCGTCATGCGGCAACCAGAAGGAATTGTATGCCTCTGCAGTATTGAATGTTACTCTTCCTTTCGCATAATGCGTTTAATTTGAACAACAATCTCACCCCCAAAACATCCCTAGGACCACTATCATTCTTCACATTTGGCATAATGCAATTTTCACTCATTTGTACGGAAGAAATTCGTCTGAAAAACACTTTGTTTACTTCCGAAAAGCTCAAATTTGAGCTCATCAGCCCATAGTAGCCTTTTCCAATCTTCGAAAGTCTAATCCCTATTCTGTTGCGCCCATTTTATTCTTTTCAACTTATTTTCTTTTTTTAATAAAGATTTCTTTTAACTGCTACACATTCTTTAAGCCCAACAGAAAGAAGACTTCTTTTAACTGCTACACATCCTTTAAGCCCAACAGAAAGAAGACTTCTTTTAACTGCTACACGTCCTTTAAGCCCAACAGAAAGAAGACTTCTTTTAACTGCTACACATCCATTAAGCCCAACAGTCAGAAGACTTCTTTTAACTGCTACACATCCTTTAAGCCCAACAGAAAGAAGACTTCTTTTAACTGCTACACATCCTTTAAGCCCAACAGAAAGAAGACTTCTTTTAACTGCTACACATCCTTTAAGCCCAACAGAAAGAAGACTTCTTTTAACTGCTACACATCCTTTAAGCCCAACAGAAAGAAGACTTCTTTTAACTGCTACACATCCTTTAAGCCCAACAGTCAGAAGACTTCTTTTAACTGCTACACATCCTTTAAGCCCAACAGAAAGAAGACTTCTTTTAACTGCTACACATCCTTTAAGCCCAACAGAAAGAAGACTTCTTTTAACTGCTACACATCCTTTAAGCCCAACAGAAAGAAGACTTCTTTTAACTGCTACACATCCTTTAAGCCCAACAGTCAGAAGACTTCTTTTAACTGCTACACATCCTTTAAGCCCAACAGAAAGAAGACTTCTTTTAACTGCTACACATCCTTTAAGCCCAACAGTCAGAAGACTTCTTTTAACTGCTACACATCCTTTAAGCCCAACAGAAAGAAGACTTCTTTTAACTGCTACACATCCTTTAAGCCCAACAGAAAGAAGACTTCTTTTAACTGCTACACATACTTTAAGCCCAACAGTCAGAAGACTTCTTTTAACTGCTACACATCCTTTAAGCCCAACAGAAAGAAGACTTCTTTTAACTGCTACACATCCTTTAAGCCCAACAGAAAGAAGACTTCTTTTAACTGCTACACATCCTTTAAGCCCAACAGAAAGAAGACTTCTTTTAACTGCTACACATCCTTTAAGCCCAACAGAAAGAAGACTTCTTTTAACTGCTACACATCCTTTAAGCCCAACAGAAAGAAGACTTCTTTTAACTGCTACACATCCTTTAAGCCCAACAGAAAGAAGACTTCTTTTAACTGCTACACATCCTTTAAGCCCAACAGAAAGAAGACTTCTTTTAACTGCTACACATCCTTTAAGCCCAACAGAAAGAAGACTACTTTTAACTGCTACACATCCTTTAAGCCCAACAGTCAGAAGACTTCTTTTAACTGCTACACATCCTTTAAGCCCGACAGAAAGAAGACTTCTTTTAACTGCTACACATCCTTTAAGCCCAACAGAAAGAAGACTTCTTTTAACTGCTACACATCCTTTAAGCCCAACAGAAAGAAGACTTCTTTTAACTGCTACACATCCTTTAAGCCCAACAGAAAGAAGACTTCTTTTAACTGCTACACATCCTTTAAGCCCAACAGAAAGAATACTTCTCTTAACTGCTACACATCTTTTAAGCCCAACAGAAAGAAGACTTCTTTTAACTGCTACACATCCTTTAAGCCCAACAGAAAGAAGACTTCTTTTAACTGCTACACATCCTTTAAGCCCAACAGAAAGAAGACTTCTTTTAACTGCTACACATCCTTTAAGCCCAACAGTCAGAAGACTTCTTTTAACTGCTACACATCCTTTAAGCCCAACAGAAAGAAGACTTCTTTTAACTGCTACACATCCTTTAAGCCCAACAGAAAGAAGACTTCTTTTAACTGCTACACATCCTTTAAGCCCAACAGAAAGAAGACTTCTTTTAACTGCTACACATCCTTTAAGCCCAACAGAAAGAAGACTTCTTTTAACTGCTACACATCCTTTAAGCCCAACAGTCAGAAGACTTCTTTTAACTGCTACACATCCTTTAAGCCCAACAGAAAGAAGACTTCTTTTAACTGCTACACATCCTTTAAGCCCAACAGTCAGAAGACTTCTTTTAACTGCTACACATCCTTTAAGCCCAACAGAAAGAAGACTTCTTTTAACTGCTACACATCCTTTAAGCCCAACAGAAAGAAGACTTCTTTTAACTGCTACACATCCTTTAAGCCCAACAGAAAGAAGACTTCTTTTAACTGCTACACATCCTTTAAGCCCAACAGAAAGAAGACTTCTTTTAACTGCTACACATCCTTTAAGCCCAACAGAAAGAAGACTACTTTTAACTGCTACACATCCTTTAAGCCCAACAGTCAGAAGACTTCTTTTAACTGCTACACATCCTTTAAGCCCGACAGAAAGAAGACTTCTTTTAACTGCTACACATCCTTTAAGCCCAACAGAAAGAAGACTTCTTTTAACTGCTACACATCCTTTAAGCCCAACAGAAAGAAGACTTCTTTTAACTGCTACACATCCTTTAAGCCCAACAGAAAGAAGACTTCTTTTAACTGCTACACATCCTTTAAGCCCAACAGAAAGAATACTTCTCTTAACTGCTACACATCTTTTAAGCCCAACAGAAAGAAGACTTCTTTTAACTGCTACACATCCTTTAAGCCCAACAGAAAGAAGACTTCTTTTAACTGCTACACATCCTTTAAGCCCAACAGAAAGAAGACTTCTTTTAACTGCTACACATCCTTTAAGCCCAACAGTCAGAAGACTTCTTTTAACTGCTACACATCCTTTAAGCCCAACAGAAAGAAGACTTCTTTTAACTGCTACACATCCTTTAAGCCCAACAGAAAGAAGACTTCTTTTAACTGCTACACATCCTTTAAGCCCAACAGAAAGAAGACTTCTTTTAACTGCTACACATCCTTTAAGCCCAACAGAAAGAAGACTTCTTTTAACTGCTACACATCCTTTAAGCCCAACAGCAAGAAAACTTCTTTTAACTGCTACACATCCTTTAAGCCCAACAGTCAGAAGACTTCTTTTAACTGCTACACATCCTTTAAGCCCAACAGAAAGAAGACTTTTTTTAACTGCTACACATCATTTAAGCCCAACAGAAAGAAGACTTCTTTTAACTGCTACACATCCTTTAAGCCCAACAGAAAGAAGACTTCTTTTAACTGCTACACATCCTTTAAGCCCAACAGTCAGAAGACTTCTTTTAACTGCTACACATCCTTTAAGCCCAACAGAAAGAAGACTTCTTTTAACTGCTACACATCCTGTAAGCCCAACAGAAAGAAGACTTCTTTTAACTGCTACACATCCTTTAAGCCCAACAGAAAGAAGACTTCTTTTAACTGCTACACATCCTGTAAGCCCTACAGAAAGAAGACTTCTTTTAACTGCTACACATCCTTTAAGCCCAACAGAAAGAAGACTATTTTTAACTGCTACACATCCTTTAAGCCCAACAGTCAGAAGACTTCTTTTAACTGCTACACATCCTTTAAGCCCAACAGAAAGAAGACTTCTTTTGACTGCTACACATCCTTTTAGCCCAACAGAAAGAAGACTTCTTTTAACTGCTACACATCCTTTAAGCCCAACAGAAAGAAGACTTCTTTTAACTGCTACACATCCTTTAAGCCCAACAGAAAGAAGACTACATTTAACTGCTACACATCCTTTAAGCCCAACAGTCAGAAGACTTCTTTTAACTGCTACACATCCTTTAAGCCCAACAGAAAGAAGACTTCTTTTAACTGCTACACATCCTTTAAGCCCAACAGAAAGAAGACTTCTTTTAACTGCTACACATCCTTTAAGCCCAACAGAAAGAAGACTTCTTTTAACTGCTACACATCCTTTAAGCCCAACAGAAAGAAGACTTCTTTTAACTGCTACACATCCTTTAAGCCCAACAGAAAGAAGACTTCTCTTAACTGCTACACATCTTTTAAGCCCAACAGAAAGAAGACTTCTTTTAACTGCTACACATCCTTTAAGCCCAACAGAAAGAAGACTTCTTTTAACTGCTACACATCCTTTAAGCCCAACAGAAAGAATACTTCTCTTAACTGCTACACATCTTTTAAGCCCAACAGAAAGAAGACTTCTTTTAACTGCTACACATCCTTTAAGCCCAACAGAAAGAAGACTTCTTTTAACTGCTACACATCCTTTAAGCCCAACAGAAAGAAGACTTCTTTTAACTGCTACACATCCTTTAAGCCCAACAGAAAGAAGACTACTTTTAACTGCTACACATCCCTTAAGCCCAACAGTCAGAAGACTTCTTTTAACTGCTACACATCCTTTAAGCCCAACAGAAAGAAGACTTCTTTTAACTGCTACACATCCTTTAAGCCAAACAGAAAGAAGACTTCTTTTAACTGCTACACATCCTTTAAGCCCAACAGAAAGAAGACTACTTTTAACTGCTACACATCCTTTAAGCCCAACAGTCAGAAGACTTCTTTTAACTGCTACACATCCTTTAAGCCCAACAGAAAGAAGACTTCTTTTAACTGCTACACATCCTTTAAGCCCAACAGAAAGAAGACTTCTTTTAACTGCTACACATCCTTTAAGCCCAACAGAAAGAAGACTTCTTTTAACTGCTACACATCCTTTAAGCCCAACAGAAAGAAGACTTCTTTTAACTGCTACACATCCTTTAAGCCCAACAGAAAGAAGACTTCTCTTAACTGCTACACATCTTTTAAGCCCAACAGAAAGAAGACTTCTTTTAACTGCTACACATCCTTTAAGCCCAACAGAAAGAAGACTTCTTTTAACTGCTACACATCCTTTAAGCCCAACAGAAAGAAGACTTCTTTTAACTGCTACACATCCTTTAAGCCCAACAGTCAGAAGACTTCTTTTAACTGCTACACATCCTTTAAGCCCAACAGAAAGAAGACTTCTTTTAACTGCTACACATCCTTTAAGCCCAACAGAAAGAAGACTTCTTTTAACTGCTACACATCCTTTAAGCCCAACAGAAAGAAGACTTCTTTTAACTGCTAACCATCCTTTAAGCCCAACAGAAAGAAGACTTCTTTTAACTGCTACACATCCTTTAAGCCCAACAGTCAGAAGACTTCTTTTAACTGCTACACATCCTTTAAGCCCAACAGAAAGAAGACTTCTTTTAACTGCTACACATCCTTTAAGCCCAACAGAAAGGAGACTTCTTTTAACTGCTACACATCCTTTAAGCCCAACAGAAAGAAGACTTCTTTTAACTGCTACACATCCTTTAAGCCCAACAGTCAGAAGACTTCTTTTAACTGCTACACATCCTTTAAGCCCAACAGAAAGAAGACTTCTTTTAACTGCTACACATCCTTTAAGCCCAACAGAAAGAAGACTTCTTTTAACTGCTACACATCCTTTAAGCCCAACAGAAAGAAGACTTCTTTTAACTGCTACACATCCTTTAAGCCCAACAGAAAGAAGACTTCTTTTAACTGCTACACATCCTTTAAGCCCAACAGAAAGAAGACTTCTTTTAACTGCTACACATCCTTTAAGCCCAACAGTCAGAAGACTTCTTTTAACTGCTACACATCCTTTAAGCCCAACAGAAAGAAGACTTCTTTTAACTGCTACACATCCTTTAAGCCCAACAGAAAGAAGACTTCTTTTAACAGCCATAACAAATATTGGATGTTGACCTATAGAATTAAATTCAGCAGTTAGTTGGGGAACTGGTTTTTTTTCTGTTACTAGACACGATCAAATGTCTATCCTCCGAAACAAATATTACTTTGGGCCTCCCAGATCTTCTTCTGTGAACATTTGAGCCGGTTTTTTGTATCTCGCTGCAAGCAATAATGCACTCTTTTTATTATATCTGTAATTTTCTAGCAATCTGGCATTCGAAATACCATTCTATAGAAAGAATTTCCACTTGCGCTCTTTTTCCAGTACTAATCTGTTTAGTTCTTGACATTTTATTGGTTTCTGAAAATTCATTTCAATCACACATTAATCGAGATGGAATTGGACCTCCTCGAAACAGTGGTGTTGAAATATTTGTAGATTTCTACTCGTAGGAATTTTCTGTAAAATTTATATAATGGTTTGCATATATACACAATAGGTGAATTTATTTATCCAAATATGCAAAATTATCCATTTTTATGAACTTAGAGAAACAATTCAAGGTTATCCCAAAGTTTTGATCGGTAGGGTATATATATATATATATATATATATATATATATATATATATATATATATATATACATATATATATATATATATATATATAGTCATTGGATGGTTTTGGGGTGCTCGTAGATATATCCTTCTGTGTGAAATGAGTCCTCTGTTGAATCTGAATAGACGCATGGTAGAACAGGAGGGTGCTGGTGGAGACCTCTGGCTTTTCTTTGGGGTCTTTTTGTCTCTTTTTGCTTTCTGGTGTTTACAAAGGATGTTTTTTGTGGACTGCTCTTCTCACATTGTTTCTTTCTGCAGCTTCCGTCTTCCAATTGACCGGATCTTCAGCAAGGTGTTTTTGAATTGATCCATGATGCGAGATCCGAGAAGAGGATTTGTTTGGGTAGGTTGGAGAACCTATAAACCATCCCCCACGCACACAAACACACACACACACACACACACACACACACATATATATGTATATATATATATATATATATATATATATATATATATATATATATATATATATAACCTGTGGTGCGTAAAGAATCCATCAAGAAAGAATATCCTAATAAGGACAATGACGCCTTAGTCTCCATCTTCAAACTATTCTGCTTGAATTCTCACACATATCCTAGCATCCTTTTACTTTCTAAATGTTTGAAAAATTCTTTTTAGGAATTTTTTCTCTCAGAAAAACCAGAAGTTGCAAAGAGCTAAATCATGAAATTTGTGTAGCTGAAAAACCTGGGACAATGCGATCCATCTTTTGGAAAGTATCTTTAGTTGTTCCATTACGTGTTTGGATTGCGGCGTCACATTTTCCGTCATCTATTAAAACACTTCCCAGATTTCTACATTTTCTTGACTTTGATTCGTATCTCGCATATTGGCCCGTTCTTCTTGCAAAAGACCATACATTCTACTGCCTTACAATTGACCGTTCATTGTTTCTTTTTTCCTTTCCTACCTGGCTTAGGAGATCCTGTTGATTTGTTTTTTTCTGTGTCTGCCATCGACATGGTGTTATCTGCCGATCTTATGTTGATAAGAATGTACTCACTTGTAATATTTATTATTTTTATTATATTTATTAGAAATTTAATATTTATTCATAGTTTCAGCGAAATGCAAGAGAAAAAACAAATATGGCACACGGCCAAAAATTGGGGGAAAGAAGGGATTCTGGTCTTCGTTATCCTGACATTAATTTATCTCGGTGCATTCACAAGCCCCACAATTTTCATTATTCCTTTCGCCACAATGTTGCACTTAGTTTATACTATTCATTAAACAATCACCAAAAACAGTCGCATTTCGGCCAAGATTTTCTTTAATAAGCCGAATATTAACATCAATGCTAACCATAAAATTACACTGACCCGAACACGAACTCTAACCCTAACTCAAACGTTAAACCTAACCCAGACGCTTATATAAACCCTTTAACCTAACCCTAAATAATAATCCTGAACCTAAAACTAAAGCTAACCCTAACTTTTCTTGAAATTATTTTTCGCTCATTACTCATCTGTTGTTTTGTCATGTATTGTAGTGTTTGTACTTCTGACTGTGAATGTCCTTATTATAGAGTATTTCAACGTAGCCATGTCACTGGAAGTCGGCTCTAGTTTATCGATTTTTGTTTAGATATTGTCTTGTTTTTATCGATTAAATCCTTTCTAGTAATACTGATCATTCTTTCTAAATTTTATTTAACCCTAAATTTTAAACTAACCCTAAATATAATTCTGGTCCCTGATATATCAGCTGATTTTTAATCATCTAAAAATAAACCAAACCCTAACCCTAAAACATAAACTTAAAGTTAACCTCAGCGATAACCCTAGACCAAGCACTAAAGCCTAACCTCAATCTCAAACCTAACCCTAAAGCTAACCTAACCCTAACATTAAGACAAACATTTCTGCGTTTTGGGTTTTTTTTGTTTGTTTGTTTTTATCGGCTATAACTGTTCTAATAATTCTCATTATTCGTTTTAACCTTAAAACTATCCCTAACCCTAACCCTAACCCGAACCCTAACCCGAACCTGAAACTTAAATGTAACCATAAAGTTAACCTTAGCCCTAAACTAAAAAACTAAACATAATCTCAACCCTAAGCCTAATCGTAACCCTAAACCTAACTTGAGCCTTAATCTTGACACTAAATTTAACCCTAATCCTATACCTAAAACTATGCATAACGTCAAACCTAAACCTAACCCTAACACTATCTCTGGCATTTCAGCAAAAGTTTTAGGGAGTTCTTGTCATATTCTTGTGTTTTTATCAACTGTATCCTTTCTAGTAATAATCTCTCTATCTCATCTGTTGTTCTTTTGTTTCTTAATTTACCCCCTTCCTCTCTGTAAATTTGTTTTCATTCTTTTTATATAGATTTACTCAACGCAACCATGACCTTAGCATTATTTTAAGTAACGTTTTTAGTCCGATGGTTTTTAATACTTTTTAAATGTTGTTTAACACCAACCCTAAGCCTAGGCACTCACCTAAAATTAATCCTAAATTCTAATCCAAAACCTTACACATAAAGCTAACGCTAATTTAAACCCTAATTGTAAATCCCTAACTATAGTGATAAGACTATCTTCTAGCCCTAAACATAAATCTTTACCTAACCTAATACTAATCAGAACGCTAATACGAGCCATTAAATCTAATTCTATGCATAAACTATAATGTAATTCATATAAAACTAAACCCAAAGCCTAACCTTAAACTTTAAATTTTAACCCTAGCGTTAACCACAGACACTAAACAAAAAGGTAATCTCTAATATTAATCCGAATCCCTAATCATAAACATGAAAGTAATACTACGACTAAAGTCTAACTTCAGTCCTAAAACATGATACTCACACAAAACCTTATTCGCAATCCTAACGTTAAGACCTAACCATAACACTAATGATAATTTCAAAACATAACCCTAAGAAAAGTACAAGAAATATGATCCAATGTTTCGATTTTCTTAACTCATCATCAGGATAAGAAAATCGAAATTTTCTCCCGAAATGAACTTCAGACAATTTCTGACGGAATTCCCTTCTTGTCTAAGAAGGATTATTCATAAATTGGAAAAGTCGATCAGTAAAATTAATTAATCTTAATTTCAAATTTCGATCGACTTATTCTTGAGCCATTCCTCTGTTATTTTGTCACTTATTTTATGATTTCTAGCTGCGATTAGTTTTTTTTATTTGTTATAATTAATTTCTTTAACGCAATCATGATCCTGGTGTCGAAGATTTTCGGTCAGTTTTTCTTTGATTTACTTTTGCTTTGCCTCTGCTTTTACTTGTCCATTATTGAATTGATTCTAGCATCCTATTATAAGTATGTTTATCCCTCCCTTCGTTAGTTCGCTCGACCGTTACTTCCTGTCAATACCTCATAAATAGTGGACTATTCCGCGTTTTGACCGGATAGAAAGAGGAATAAACGGCATTAATTGGTTTGTGAAAAAATGAAAGAAAAAAAGGAGGGACAATAGAAATGGAGAGAGAGGATCAGATTAAGCCAATAAAAGCAGATACTACATTTTGATCTCAGCCAAAAAGCCGAGAGGTAATGGCGACCGCAATAAATGTGTCATTTTTCAGATGCACAGTATCGAAAACCGAGTAACGGAATCGCCAAAATTCCAGGTTCCATAAATTAAATAACATCTGCTGTGTTATTTTTAAATTATTATTAAGAGAAAAGTTTGTAAGACAGGGATTTGGCTAGAAAGAAAGAAAAAAAAGAAGGGAAGCTAAAAGTGGTTAATGTCTCTTGCCAATAACTCATAACTAGTGGACTATTTCGCTTTGATCGCGTGAAAAGAGGGGGAAAGACACTACTTGGTTTCAGTGAAAAAATTGAATGAATGAAAAAAAGAAAAAGAAAGAAAGAAGAAAAAAGGGAAGCTAGAAGTGTTTAACGGCTGTTTCAGTGAAATGGAAAAGTTGTCAATTTCTACCCACTTCTTAAAATAACGGCCAACATTCATATTTATAATGTATGGTAGTTATTGCAACATTTGCTTAGAGTTAAGCTCAAATATTTCACGGTGCGATAGAGAATTTCTACGGATATTTTATTGTCTTAGAACTTGGCGTGAGCTTATTCAATCTTTAACCTAAGAGTTAAGAATTAAGATTTAAAATTCATCAGAAAATTTAAATGGGAAAATTGTGAAATTTTCACAGGTCTTTTTAGTTCCTCATAAATCTTTGTTTATTTAACCCTCACCTTCGTTCTAAACCTTCCACTACATCTACATGCGAAATATTCTGTAGACCTGCTAACTCCTCTCCCAATGATTTCTCTTCATGTTGGTCAGCAGATTTAATTGAATCAAAACTGGAATTGTTCTTTTATGACGGAGACACAATTTAGCCGTGGAATTTAGAGTGGAAAGTCATCGATCGATGGCAAGAATATTTTGTCAACTGAAACTTCTGCTATGAAGAAATAGTTTTGTTAATAATATGCTTGAAACTTCTGCATAAAATTCATATATATATATATATATATATATATATATATATATATATATATATACATACATACATACATACATACATACATACATATATATATATATATATATATATATGAAATTTAACTTATTGTATCAAGCCAAAAGAATATAAAAAGCAGAAAAGAAGAATAGGTTGCATCACTGCTTCAAGTATGGAACACCTGCCTACCTTAAAAATAAACATTTACAGTTGGGGATTTAAATTTTGTTTATTGTCCCTATTTTTTCTCTTCGTAAACCTGCCACTTGTCTCTCCCTCTCTCTCATCTTTTAGTTTGTATCACTTTCCATTTGCTCCTATCTTTCTGTTTTGTTCTTTTACCTTCCTCTCAGTTTATCTATCTATCTATCTATCTATCTATCTATCTATCTATCTATCTATCTAAGCCTGTTCATATCTATCTATTAAAATCTGTTCGTATCTAAGTGTTTCAAATCTATCTCAATCTGTTCATCTCTATTTATTTATCTATCAAAATATGTTCAGATCTATCTTAGTCTCTTCAGATCTATCTATCTATCTATCTATCTATCTTGTCTTTGTGCTCAGGTAACTTCACGTGTTTTCTCTTAACCTATTTCCCCCACTGTATACGTACTTTTTATTCTTTTTAAATATTTCTCCTTTCGCTTTCTTGTCTTCCTTTTCATCTTGTCTTCCTTCTATCTTTCTTCCTTTTGTTCTTCACCTTTATCCACTTTTTCTTTTTCTTTCACTCTCTTTTTTTACAACACTCTCTCTTTCTTTCTGATATTCTTACAACGCTTTTATTTTAGTCTTTCCTCCTCAATTTTCTTTCTTTTTATTTTTACTCTTCGTTTTTTCTACTTTCTTTTTTTCGCCAATTTTTCTCGTTTCCCGTTTCCTTTTATTCATTTTCATATTTCTTTCTCGTTTTTATTTCTCCTGTCTTTTTGTCCCTCTCTTTTTCTCTCTCTTTGCTATCTTCTCCGCTTTTTATACTTTTTAGTCTTTCTTCCTCCCGTCCAAGTTAGTTACATTTATTCTTTATTCTTTTTCCTTTTTCCTTATTCTTTTTCTTTTCTTTTCTTTTCCTTTTCCGACTATCTCTCCTTTTACCTTTTCCCTTTATTATCTTACACCTACTCTTTCATTCTCTCTCTCTCTTTCCGTCTCCCTTTTCTCTCTCTTCTTCTCTGTCATCCCCTCTTTATGATTCACACACTTTCCTTTGTTACATTGAGTGCCGAACATAAAAACCACCTCCTCGACTCCCATTTATTGTTCGCTTTGTCATGCAGTCATTCGGCCACCCACGTCGATTGAAACATCCGAGAGTGATAGCTCTGTGGCAAGAGCGCAGCTGCAGTGTAAAAGGTCCGATGTTCAAAACCGCTGAAACTTTCTTTAAAACAATTCAGATCGCTAGAAAATTTACGATAATACTTATTTTGCAGCGAAGCTTGGACAATTTACACATCCTTATCTTAGTATGGTTCCAGTCTCTGTGCTGCTACTTAACCCGTAGCCGGAGGTAGAAGAGATCGATTTCCCAAAAAGTATTTGAACACCAAACACGGCTCACCGATGCCTCTTTCTGATTCGGTAACCGCTACACTACGAGTACATTCTCTGCTTCGATATCTTATAAAAATAATTTAAAAAAAAAACAACTTTTAAGAGACGCAGAACTTTAAAATGAGAATGGAACAAAGTGAAAAGGCCGATAGCCATAAAGCAGCGTAAAAATTACTATTTATTCTGTTCAAATTTAATATGAATAATTTAGTATGACACAAGGCTACACAATTAGTGCGTTCAATCACAATCATTGATTGACTTATTTGTTTCTTTTTTACGGCTAATCAACATTTTGCAGATTATTTAAATCTAGAAAATATTTTTAGATTATAAGATTTGTTTTAAGATGATAATGATTTTACTGATACAATTCATACAAATTAATCCATACCTGGGGGGGTTGGAAGAGGTGGAATCATACCTTTCCCAAAGTTATTTGCGTTCCAGTGAATATAAAAAAAAACTCTGCTGGAATTTGAGCTCAGCTCTCCGATTAACAATTTGGAGCTCTTATCCATTACACCACCCACACATCCAAGCTTACATCACCTGGTATTCCCAAGCGGTCACCCATCTAGGTACCAGGCACGTGCCGTCAGTAAGTACTCGGGGTAGACAGTTTGTGGCCTTTATGTAGGAAATCTATTTTGCATTTTATGCATAATAACCTTTATAATTTTGTTAGATTAGGTGGATATTGTGCCACAGAAGAAAAATGTAGCTGCTGATCTATTTTATTCAGGCTAGGCAATGCCTACACTGCCTACGTAAAAGGTACGCCCCTGCCAGGCACTGAGCAGGCTCGACGTTATTTAATTCCATTGATCAAACGTTTCAACGTGCTATGGCCGTAAGATAACAACAAAGATGAGGGCAATAGTCTGCCTGCAAATAATATAAATAATGATAAAAGCTCATTCCAGAAGATCAGGCAGAAGGCGATCAGTTGATAATAACAACAAAGATGAGGACAATAGTCTGAATATAAATAATGATAATTCCTCATGCCAGAAATTCAAGCAGAAGGCGATCAGTTGATAATAACAACAAAGATGAGGAAAATAGTCTGAATGTAAATAATGATAACTCCTCATCCCAGAAATTCAAGCAGAAGGCGATCAGTTGATAATAACAACAAAGATGAGGAAAATAGTCTGAATGTAAATAATGATAACTCCTCATCCCAGAAATTCAAGCAGAAGGCGATCAGTTGATAATAACAACAAAGACGAGGAAAATAGTCTGAATGTAAATAATGATAACTCCTCATGCCAGAAATTCAAGCAGAAGGCGATCAGTTGATAATAACAACAAAGATGAGGAAAATAGTCTGAATGTAAATAATGATAACTCCTCATGCCAGAAATTCAAGCAGAAGGCGATCAGTTGATAATAACAACAAAGATGAGGAAAATAGTCTGAATGTAAATAATGATAACTCCTCATGCCAGAAATTCAAGCAGAAGGCGATCAGTTGATAATAACAACAAAGATGAGGAAAATAGTCTGAATGTAAATAATGATAACTCCTCATGCCAGAAATTCAAGCAGAAGGCGATCAGTTGATAATAACAACAAAGATGAGGAAAATAGTCTGAATGTAAATAATGATAACTCCTCATGCCAGAAATTCAAGCAGAAGGCGACCAGGTGATAATAACAACAAAGATGAGGAAAATAGTCTGAATGTAAATAATGATAACTCCTCATCCCAAAAATTCAAGCAGAAGGCGATCAGTTGGTAATAACAACAAAGATGAGGAAAATAGTCTGAATGTAAATAATGCAAATAATGATAACTCCTCATCTCAGAAATCTAATTTAAATAAGTCAGGTCTTTGACCTACATGCCTTGAATTCGAATGTTGCAGCGAATAACTCACGCTCGTGAAAGAAGAATATTTTCTTTTTGCAGTGAAGAGGCAAACATATAGACAGGTAACACTATCGGGTGACTTTTATATATAACCAATTTCAGTTCGATCATCTTAGAAAAGGTGAATGGTTATTTGCATAAAAACAGCGCTAAATAATTAATATATGTTTACTTAACCCTTAAACAGATTGTATCTTCCATTGATGTTTAATTGGAGATCAGCAGTTATCCTCATTCGACGATCTAAACTTTCGACGCTATTATACGAATAACATATCAAGTGGGAAAGCTATGCGGCAATTATGTAAATCAAAAATAAAAGCAATGCATGGGCTCCTGGCTATGACGATAAACTACATCCGGCAGTTTGGCCTCTGATAGGGAGATTGGATGTTTTGAGGTGCGTGGAACCACCTCTTAATTGCTGTTGGTCCTAGGTCAACCCTGATCCGGGGTGGTAGCACCTGTTAGGGTCTCACCTATGGGCAAATAGAGAATCCCCCAAACGAAAACAAAACCGTTTGAAAGTATAAAAACTGAATCGGAAAATTGCCAACAATACCCATTTATCGTTGAATGACAAACAATACATTTTATCTGTAGTTGAAGGCATAACAATTGCGTTCAAAATATTTAAATGTCAGCATTAAATAATGCATGAAGGTTGATATATTGCTAACCAAAATCAACCAACCAACCAACCAAACAACCTACACGAAAGAACTCTTTCATGATATAATATCCCACTATTTCTTAAACAAAAGTGTATTCCAAAATATGACTTCAACAAAATTACTACATCACTAACACGCATCAACGTCTCTAGTAATTGCACGCACAAATATGTACACTACAGTTCAAAAGTTTGAAGCCACCCCAGAATTAACATGACATGAACTTGAGAGAAGAGTGATAAATAATGAAGAAGAGCTCTTAGAGTCATTGAAAAAGAATTGAATCAATTATCAAAATTAAACTTTGAGAAACTTTTGCAACGAATGCCAAAATTTTGTGCTGCAGTAATCAAGGCTAAAGAAGGATATTTTGACGAGAGCAACATCTGATCGTAAAATACTTTTTTTCATTTAGTCATAATAAAATTTCTAATAAAAAATGATGTCTCACGTTTTTTAACCATGCAGAATTTTCTCTTATTTAAAGTACAAAACAACTACTTTTAGAGACAAGTTAAAAAGTTTCCAGGGGTAGCTTCAAACTTTTCAACGAGACGCCTCGAAGATGCTTAATAAGTCTTTCTTTTTCTTTTTCTTCTCCTTTTTTCCATCTTTGTTTCTTTCTTTCTTTGTTTCTTTCTTTTCACGTGTTTCTTTCATATATGCACAAAAGCTGAGTATGACCCATACATATTTTTATTACTTCAAAGCTCCCAAGAAAAACAAATTAGGGCATTAAATGACCCATAAGGTGTTGATTTGCCGTTAAATAAATAAATCAATCAATCACCAATGCATTGGCCAACAAATCGCGATGTGATGGATGATTACTTTGTAGAGTTTATAAAGAATCAAAGATTCAAAGATTAAAAATTTGGCATCAAATCGCTACGAATTTATATTCTGTTTAATATTATTGATTCTTCAATTTGTATTAAATTCAGAACACCTTTATTGATGTTGATTTTCTTGATTTAAAAATGAATAGTTTCTAGACATTCGTTTTATCACAACTGCAGCTAAATCTCATGCCATGGAGGCGTTGAGCCCACGAGACCCACCTTGTCCATCCATCTCTCACGGTGTTGGCATGGCGTCGGGACATATTCCAGCGCTAGATTAATCTGCTGGGGGTCCTGGCAGATGACGTCCTTCCAGCGAATGCATGGTCATCCGCAAGGTCATCGCCAGTTTGCAGATAGTGAGTCGAACTGGTGGGTCGACAGTGGTACAGTGTTCATCTGGTTATCGCACTGTGACTTACCCAAGTCTACTTATACCAACGGACTGTGCCCACACGAGTCACGTCTTCTATCCCCAAGTCGCTTTCATATATAAAAATAATTTCTATATATATATATCATTGCTTGAACCGGCTTCTAATGCTCTGGACGGGGGGCTTGGGGACAGAAGTCGTGACTCGCGGGGGCACAGTCCGTTGGTATCAGTAGACTTGGATGAGTCACACGACGGAATTTGTGAAGAGCTGGCGCTATATCATGTCTAGTTTGTTACCTCTTCGTCACCGAGACCCGTTGGTCCAGTGGGTATGATTCTTGCGTCATATCGTAGCTGTCTGGGTTCGATTCTTGGTAGTGGATGCGCACTACTGATAAGTCCCAGATTAGGACGAAATGGCCGTCCAGTGCTTTCTGCATTCTGTTGGTGATTCTTCTAGACTCGATGAATTAATTATGGTTGTTCAAATCACCAATATATAACTGTATTTTTTAATCCCATATCAATTCTTATTACTAAGAAGGTTATTTTTAGTGGATATACGTGTTTCAGTTTCTATCTGTTGCTAAAACTCATACCAAGGAAGCGTTGAGCCCACTGAAGCCACGTTGTCTTTTCAGTTCTCACGGCCTTGACAAGCTGTCGGGACATCTTCCAGCGCCAGATTAATCTGCTGGAGGTCCTGGCGGACCACGTCCTTCCAGCGGCTACGTAGTCTGCTACGGGATCGTCGCCAGTTTGCAGATGACGGGTCGAACTGGAAGATTACTCTTGTAGCGTTTACTGGATCTCACTTCCATTCCAGGTCTCAAGTGAAACTCACATATATGACCCGTTCCTAAAGATGGTGGGAAAATGGTCAGCGCATTCTATCGTTCCAGGAACTAACCAACCCCGTTTGCCATGCTTCATCTTTATAAGAGAGATATTAAACCATAAATGGAGTATTGCTGCTTATTGCTACTCTTTAGCTATTTCCATGGCAAATGTTCAATTGATTTCTATTCTTTAGTTCTACGAGTTCAATCTTTTACAGCTTGGACTCGCTGTACTACTTCTACGGGATTTAATCATTCTAATTTCCCCCGTGTTACAAAAGTAACGAGAATGCTCTGCCCGGTTGTGACCCAGGAACTGCTACTTTGAGAAACAAACTCCCGTGTGGGTGCTTCCATATACACTACAATCTTAACTTCTTCAAGTCAAGGGTCCATCGTTATATATCCTCCTTATTCTTATAATCTTCACTTTCTGCCACTTTCCACATTCATTTATATCACACACCTCGTTCATCATAAAAAAAATAATAGTAATCGTCTTCCTTGATTGACTCTCGAGCCTTATAGTGTGTGTGTATTTTTGTTTATTGATTCTAACAATGAAAAGGGAAGAGAATAAACGATATTTTCAGTATATTCTTTTTCTACGAGCTGTAACGTGGCGATCATGGCACACCACAACATCCTATCTTTGTAGCTCTTAACAACGATTGTCTTTTTACTATCCCGCCCTATCTCCTTTGTTTGTTAGTTACTCAATGTTTTCCTCAATATCATGTGAGTGTCAAATTTTCCAAGCCTTCTTTCTTCATTATGTCCAAGAAATTTCAACTGTTTCTTTCTGGCTGTAAGTATAAGCGACATTTTCATTTCCATTTTCCTTGCAACTACCCATTTACTCGCATGCTCCGCCTATGGTATTCTCTGCATCCTTCTGTAGAACTCCATCTCTGTTGCTTCAAGACTCCTCTTCATACGTGAGGAAATTGTCCATCAGTCACTACCATATTGGAAGATTGGTATTACATAGTAGTCGAGTACTCTTTTCTTTGTTTCTAATGAAATTTTCACATTTAGAATTACTTTATAAGAATTAAAATGTTACTCGTGTCAAAAATTGTTTACAACGTTTCGTGTTTCCGAGGCCGGTAGATCGACTGAGGTTGATAGCAACCGAATGAAGTCATTACTTTAGTATAAACGTTGTTATATGATGCAGTGAACATACTTAAAATATCTAACTGATGTCATGAAAATCACTTACAGTAACCTGGCTTGATGAGTGGCTTTAACATAAGTGAAAAAAGAAATAAACTTACTTAGACCTAATTCCATGTGTGATTCGCTACTTAAACGTAATTAATATTTTCATTTTCGAAACAAAACAAGTCTTAAAACATACTTTGATTTTTATAAACTGACTAGCGATAAAAAAAAAAGATTTACCGTTTTAAATATTTGGCAAGTTAAATAAATCACCAACAACCATATCAAAGGCGAGTCTTCATCCAAAGAAGGTGATGTTATTTATGCGGTAGTATGGAAAGCGATCCTTTGCTATGAGCCCCCCTTTCAGAAAACCAAGTGAACATTTGAACAAAGTAAATGCGCAATATTCCATCATGACCACAGTAGACTATATGTTTTGATTGGTGATCAGGCAAAAAATGTTACTTCGGATCCCGTCCGATCACGGAAGTTAAGCAACATCGAGCCTGGTCATAATCTAAAAGGATGACCACTTGGGAATATCAGAGGCTGAAAGCTTGTATGTGTGGGTGGTTTAATAGCTAATGACTTGGAATTGTTAATTTGGGATTCGAGTTCCAATTCCAGTTGGGTTCGTTATATTCACTTATGCGTAAATCCCTTTGGGAAAGGCATGAATCCACCTCTTCTCTCCCCAGCTATGGGTTAATTTGTAAAGCTTGTATTACTAAACCATTATTTTTTTTTTAAAGTCTTACAATCAAAAAATATTTTCTGGCTTTAAATAACCTGCAAAGGATTGATAAGCGGTAGAAAATGAACCAATTTATAATGGCCACATAATTAAGAACAGCGAATAGTGAAACAAAATAAATATTTTTTGAATTAGGTAAAAAACATGTTTTAATAAACCGAATGGACGTTTCGGTTAACAAGCAATTACTGAAAAGTTTTCGACCCTTACCTTTTCCCAAAGTCGAACAAAATAACCAAAATCTAAATTTATTTGGGAATCTCTTCTTGGTCTGGCCGAGAACTTTCCAGTGCCCCTAACTATACACCAATGTAAATTTAGGTTTTCGCTAGCTTCCAGAAGATTTACAGCTTCAATACAAGAGTCTAATCACATTTTTTAGTCTTTTTTAACCCTGCTGGAAAAGTAAATTATTTTCGGGATCTTCTGATAATATGTTTGGATACCACTTTTCCTTCACTGGAAGTAAGATTCTGGGACAAAGACGTGTTTGTTTCCTTCCTGTCAGAAGAAACTATTTTGGTTGGTTTTCCCTTATCTCTTGAATTGAGAACCTATTTTATTCCAGATCCAATTTATCTTACGGTCTCTCTTTCTTTGCCTAGTTTTTTTTGTATTTTTTTATTTAGAATATTGTGTGACTGTTTCTCAGTGGAACATCCAGATTTTCTTTTTCTTCTTGACGGTCCTGAGTTTCTGATTAACAATAGTCAAAGAAGTACACAAATGTGACACACACACACATACGCACACACACAAACACACACAAATATATATATATATATATATATATATATATATATATATATATATATATATATATATATATATATAAATTATATATAAATTATATATATATATATATATATATATATATATATATATATATAATTTATTTAAACGTTATTTTGAATGGATACTCATATTTGAGTAGATGCTCTATTTTTATTATTAAACACTATATTTATTAATTTACATCTGAATATTCGAGAAATCTTGTTAGATTCGAACATGCGTCCCCTGGGGGAAGCCGTCATTAGATCTGAGGTGCTTTGACCTCTATGCTACGTAGGATCTTCTGATCAAACAGCCCGAATAGTGCTTTTTCCGATTCTAGAAATATGCCTATCTGCTTTGTTTCGTATCTGGAGTGTCTTGAGTGTCGTCAAATACTTGATCCATCAATCGTTCGTCGCTAGCGACAATATATAATCTATATCTATAAAACAAAAGAGGACTGTATGCCTGTCTGTATGTGTGTATGTGTGTGTGTGTGTGTGTGTGTGTGTGTGTGTGTTATTTATGCATGTTCACATTTCTCAACCGATTTCGATGAAATTGTACACACATTATACAGATTTACATAAACCATCTTTTCAATTCCCATGCTCCACCCGGGGGCGGGGCAGAAAAATCTATAAAACTGAAGGTAAATACGACTTTTTGCAAAAACCAAGCCAAAATTACACGCGCACCAAATTTTTCATAGATAAGCTGACGTTCTTTGCACATAATGCAAAGCATATCTCATGTTACGAGGTTTATGTAGAGTGCTTGATAGTTTTCTTGCGACATTGGCTTCACACAAAAAAATTGCAAAAACCTATTTTTAAAAATCGAGTTTTTCGTACTACTTAAAGTAAAGATTTGAATAACTTCCTCATTTTTTAGCCGATTTTCTTCAAACATGTCGCAAAAAATTTGCCATCATGCACGAAATAAGATAGTGTGGTTTTAGTTCTGCTCGCTTCCCCGCGTATAACTAGAATACCATTTTCACCGTTCAAAAAGCCCGTTTTTCAGCCATATCTCCTTGGTTTTTCACCCGATGCTTTCCAACTTTGCCATGTAAATTACATATGACACACAAATTGTCTTCCGTGAATGTTTGGTTTACATGGATGATTTGGAAGTGGACGAAATCTGCGACAAACTAGGTCCAAAATCGGTTTTTGCCATTTAGCCAATCGAACCTTGATATGATTCCATCCCAAATTAGTATCCAAACCTCCTTTGATGCACAGATTGAAGGATTATTGAAACGTGGAAAGGGAACGATTCCCGAAGAACCTCTTATTAACTCCAGCTTTAAAGGAAACGTATGAAGAAGGAGGGGGTGGGCATTCATGCGTTTGCACTTGCAGTTGAATCAAGCTCTGACGCTTCATCCTTGTTTTTGTTTGATTATTAGATTTGTAAGCAATGCCATACTATTTGAAGGCTATTACGGTCATAGGAAATGTACTGATTATCTAAAACATTGAAAAGAAGAAAGTTTTATCGACGGAATTCCTTTATTAAGAACAATCAAACACTTGCGAAGGGCATACCGTAAAAAAGATGAAAATAGTGTAGTTTAGTATACCAACGGATGATGCATGCAAGCAGAGATGCAGACAGATATTTCTAGACAGGTGGTGCGGGTATACAGGGGGAGCGTTTAGACAATTGCTGTCATGTACACCCGGGCAACGCCGGGTACCTCGGCTAGACAGGGATAATTTTATCGCTGGAGATTTGCTTTTTACAACAGTGTTATTGTGCCCTCGGTATCTATTGTAGTTTCCGTAGAAAAATAGTGACTACTCACAGACCGTCGCCTTATACACTTGGGGAGAGAATTATTCACTCTCACTGAATATTTTCATGTTTTCTAATGAAATGTGAATATTTGCAAGTACTTACTGAATTTACCATAAATATTTAATTCCGTATTTATTTTTGAATAATTCGTGAAAATTTTAGAAGTTTCGATCTATAATATTCATGGTTATAGATTTTTCTCAAAATCGGTACAGTCCAAAATTATTTGCCCGCATTATGGAAATTTTGAAATCATATTGCTCTATGGCAATTGCAATGTTTTTTCTTAATTTGACATTTAATACAAGCCTTCTTTGAAAATGACATAGTATTGACATCATTCTAAAAGTTAACGAAGAAGACAATATATAAGTGCCACGTACCGTAATAACCCATCCGTTCTGCAACCATGGTGAAGACGGCTGAACTTAAGAAGAAGCACTGAATGAAGATAGTTGAGACTGGAAAGGAAAATAGAAAGAAATGTCTCGAAGAAACCTCACTCAATGACAGAGTACATTGTCAATGATTAAAAGACATCAGGGTTGAGTGTATCGACGAAGACAAGATGCTTTCATCGAGCAGGACTTCGAGCTTGTCGCCTAAGGAAAACTCCTTTGCTTAAGGCTAAACCCCTAAAATGCAGATTAGCTTAACCCAGGAGCCATCTAGAACATGGGTGTAAATATTGGAACTCTCTTTTATGGTCTGATGAAGCCAAACTTGAACTTCCGTGATGTATGGAGGAAAGTGAATGAAGCTCATAAACCAAAAGATACCCTCCCTACAATTAAGCACGGTGGTGGGAGCATTCTGCTCTGGGGATGTTTTGCTGTTTTTGGACCAGTTGAACTAGTGAGAGTACAGGGCATGATGGATAAAGAGCAGTATTTGGCTATTCTTAAAAAATAATATGACAACGTGCACGAAAGCTGTCTTTGGGGCCTCACTTGACGTTTCAACATGACAATGACACGAAGTACATTGCACGATATTTTGCAAAAAAACTTAAATGACATCAAAAATATGGTATCGGTGTACCAAAGTCCTGACCTAAACCCCATTGAAAATTTGTGGGCATATTTGAAGAATAAAGCAAGAGTAAAAAGTCCTTTGAATTTGAAGAAACTAGAAGCTATTGCCAAGGAAGAATGGAGTATAATGCCTATCAGCGTGTGTAGTGATCTTGTAAGAAACTATGAAGAATGATTAAAGGCAATAATCAAGAACAAAGGTCACACAATTGATTATTGAGGCAAGAGGGACAATAATTTTCTCCTATGTTAAATTTCTTTTGTTTTTTTGTTTTTCGTTTTTTTTGTTTTTTTGTTTTTTTTTGTATTATTGTTGTGGGCATCACTGGGCATTTTTTTCAAATCCATTATTTCATAATTTGTGAAAAAATTCACATGAAGTTTTCAAGAAAATTTGATGTATTACAGCTTTATTTATAATTAAGGGAAGGGGTGAATAATTGTGTACACAACTGTATATAATCACAAATCGTACAGAACAACACGATTTATTTGCTGAAATTTACGTATTACAATTTACTAATAATATTATGGCAATAAAGTCGGATAAAATTAAAAGTCAAGTACAAAAAATCACAACTACCGTAGATGGTACGAAAAATAGAAACAGAAATTGGCAAGAAAAGAAAAATAAAAGGGATAAAAAAATAGCTAATTGGTTTCATGCTTCATTCATCAGAGTTCGATCGATGTAAATCAATAAAATTCCTGTGCACACCGATTTAAAACGAAGAACCCAGAAAGAGAAAGGAAATGCACCCTTCTTAATATACAGCGTGTCCACAAAGTAAGACTTAGTAATTTGTTTTCCATACTTAGCTGAATAATTTTTCGCTAGAAGATCAAGGAAAAGTGTACTAAACTGTTATGTGATATATATCCTCCTGTATGACAGTGAGTGCTGGACAATGTCCTTAAAGATGAAAACGAAACTTGAAGCATCAGAAATGTGGTTCTATAGAAAGATGGACAGAACAACGACGAAGTTTTAGAGAAAATGGAAAAAAATGGAAGCATATACTTAACATGTTATATTCGTAACATCAGGAAGAGACAGTTGAAAATTCTAAGGCATATAATGAGGAAAGAGGGCTTGGAAAATCTTATACTCACAGGACAGATTAAAGGCACGAGGGACAGAGAAAAAGAACGTATAGCGTACTTAGTGAGTTTGACTAAATGGATGACGCAACAGATTTTACGAGAAATAACAGAAAGACAAAATTGCTTAAGAGCTACATAAGACAGGAAGTTATGGTGAGCCATGATCGCCTATGACCTGAGAGGAAACGGTACACAAAGAAGAATTTATTCTTGTTTGAATATCTCGATAAACCAAGACACACATTATGCCTTTTCTTGTGGAGTAGTCATTGTCCTCCAATTTTAGGGATAACTTCTGGTAATTCTTTAACTGTGGTCTGAAACATAAAAACATTAATTGTGGTTTGAAACACAAAAACATAATATTAATAAAGCTATTAATATCATTAAAAGAATTTTAATAATAATATTATTATGTAACAAAAATTTAGTTGTCATCTTTCGGAAGTTTTTCGTAATGACTTTTTGAAATTGTCTAAAGACTTTGGGAACACCCTGAATTAATAAGACGGGTACGCCTTTTCATAAGCAAATCACATTAAGTCCACATAACCACTCCTTCTGTTTGTTTTGTTTTAATAAAGATTGTTTCAAGGACTTTCAGATATAAACTAGAGTGCGATCTTCATTGGAATGAAGAAGATATCCCTGCTGAAGAATACGGCATAAATTTCATTCACATGTTCCGCTATTATAAACCCAGAGGTTTCGGCACATCTATGTAAATCCTCTATGCTACCCTTTCTGATAGGACACGTTAATAAATTCTCTTAATTATTGCAATATTTATATCATATATATATTTCAATAATTTTTCTTAAGTTATACCGCAGTTTGCAATTATATTTTATTTATCTTGCCACATACGTGTGTTGTATGTTATACTTTCTACTCGATGTCAACATACGCTAACTTTATTGACAAAAAGTTCATAAAAGATTATATTGGAACAGAATTAATGTATATAATCAATCCAGCAACTATAACCAACACGATAATGGTGTATTAGTAGGTCAAAACAAGAGTTTTGCTGTTGTTTCTTTCAGAGATCGGCCACTGGGAAATGAAAGTACCTTTCCCGCCGACGTAACCTTGCCTCCATGGGTTTTTTCTATAAATACTTTCATGGCAATTGTTCTGATAAACCTTCCACTATGGTAGCTAGACTTTATGAATTTAAGCGCAGTACTAGATTGGCAACACGGTTTCATCAATTTACAGTTGAATTGAACCGCAAGTTCTGTGCTAACAGTTTCTTCTATCCCACTCTTCGCTTGTAGAACTCTCTTCTGGCTCCATGCTTCCCATCCAACTTTAAAACAAAATTTAAATACAATGCCAATCGTTATCTGTCTTCTTAATTCTTATTATTTTATTGTCCTCTTTCCTTAATAGTAGTTTTTCACATATTCTCTAATACGCAGTAATATCTTGCTCCCTAGTGGCGTTATTGTCTTGCCCGGGGTGAAATGATTTAAAAAATAAAATAATCAAAAAACCCTTTTGTCTTTCCTCTTAATAATAACAAAGATGTTGACGAAAAACGTTACCTACTTTCTTCATGGATATTCTTCTAGTGTCCTCGCTCCTACGTACCGTTTCAGTTTTCTAATTCTTCATTACCCAGTAACCATTTGTGTCTTTACTGCATTGCTTGCGGTGAAATCGATTAAAAAAACATGTTGGCAATTTAACTTAAGCTTTCTTTTGATATCTAAATTAATCGTTTAAAATTTGACAAAATGTTTACAAAGCAAATTCGAGTTATCAAAGTTTTTGTGATTTGCATAATAACTTTATGTGATTTGCATAAAAACTTTATCTTAATACCTACGAGTATTTCATTTACGCATTAACAGCATTTAATGCACTGACATGCCAAAAGATTAGTGACTGATATGTAATAACGTATAAACTACTATCTTCACAAGAATAATGGCGGCTATGCTACATGTCATGTGGTCTATAAAGTGCTTGAATTGCTGCGTTAGTATAGCTTTCAATAGTATTTGCCATATAGTTGGTGGGTAAAACAATATACGAGGGTCATTCAATAAATAAGTTGAAATTTTCGGTATAAGGACTTCTAATACAGACAGAAGCTTACTCTTTTTTATTTTTTATTTTTTGTTTTACTTCTTTTTCACATGGATTTAATTTCTTTTGCAGATTAAAAAAAAAACTTTGAGAGTTTGGGCGATTAACAAAGATGGCCTTCGTAGCTCTTAAGAAATTTTGTCTTTCTGTTATCAAGTTTTTGGTTGCTGAAGGGTGCAAACCAGTTGAAATTCATAGGAGAATGTCAACTGTGTATGGTGCCACATGTTTCAGCCAAAAAAATGTCTACAAGTGGGCTAAATTGTTTAAAGAAGGACGGAGCAGTGTTGAAGACAGGCCTGGGAGGCCTACAGAAGTGAGGTCTCCTGAGGTGATCGAATCAGTCAATGACCTCATTCAGTCTGACAGAAGGGTGACAGTGGATGACATTGCAAGGACTTTGAGCTTATCTGTTGGGACAAACGCAGAGGTCATCAGTCAGAAGGAGTCCTCTTGCATCATGACAACGCAAGGCCTCACACAGCAGCCCAAACGGTGCAGACCATCAATGAGCTGGGCTGGGAACTGCTCCCTCATCCCCCTTACAGCCCAGACTTTGCCCCTTCAGACTTTCACCTGTTTGGTCCCTTGAAAGCGTTCACGAGAGGCACGAAGTTTAAAAGTGACGATGAAGTCAAAAGTGTTGTGAGCGACTGGCTGAGACATCAGTCCAAAGATTTTTACGCTGAGGGAATACGGAAGCTTGTGCACAGATGGGAAAAGTGTGTGACAGTGCTGGGAGACTACGTTGAAAAATTTAAAAAAAAGTAAGCTTCTATCTGTATTAGAAGTCCTTATACCGAAAAATTCACCTTATTTATTGAATGACCCTCGTATTTTTATGTACGAGCACTCAGTATTTACAGAAATCAATATTTACACGAAGAGGAGAAATATATTGAAAATACTTTTACGCTTCTTCAATACTCTAATTATTTAACATTCAACGTAAAACAAAAAGCTCGTAAAATGTTTCAAAATAGAAAAGCGAACCTTCCTGACAAACTCAATGGATCAAAATATATTGTTCTGCTCATCAACGCTATCACAACTACAATTGAAAAGATTATCGAAGCTTAATATAAAATTTGTTACAATTTCTTCTAAAACAATAAAAAAACATAATTAATACAAAGCAAAATAATAAGCTAGAAATTGAAGGAAGAATTTACATTATCACCTGTAATAATTGCCACAAGGAATACATAGGAGAAACCTCAAGAATATTAAATAAAAGATTATATGAACACAAAAAGGATCTTTTACAAAACAAAACACTAAATGCATTATTTGCTCATCGTAATGAGTCTGACCATAATTTTGATTTAAATAGTGCCATTCTAATTAAGTGAAAGCAATTTGCTCAGACGAACATGTATAGAAATTTCTTTAATCACTATATCATCCACAGTAAATTTACGTTCAGTTTCTTTCACCTTTCATGGCAGATCTTACACTATCACAATGTGGGATATTTAATAACAGAAGCGATGGAAACATGAACAAAAAGAAAACAAAATTAAATGAAATCCGATAGACTATTACCCAAAATATATATTTCATTTTTTTTTTTAATTTAAATTCTCAGTGTCTCATTTTTTTCATGCACATGTAAACATCAGTTTAGTCCAGTGAAATCCTTGGGGATGAAACGCGTTATACGAAAATGTTATTAATCTGTCCTATATTTTTTCTTATGAGCTGAGATACAGTCAAACAATCTGTGCATGACAAGATAGATAGATAGATAGATAGATAGATAGATAGATAGATAGATAGATAGATAGATAGATAGATAGATAGATATGGGATACGAACAAATGGAGTATAATTCCACTATCTGTAGTATTTAATTTTTTAAAAAGGGCTCAGTACAGAGTAGAGATTAATATTATTTATTATAAGAGATTAAAACAAAAACATGTCAAAAATAGCAAAAATATGGAAGGCTTCACGAATTTGCGTGCCATCCATTGCGCAGGCGTCATTCTAATCTTCTCTGTATCGTTCCAATTTTAATATATGTACTGCCAAAGCTAGTATGACATGCAAATTCGTGAAGCGTTCCATATTTTTGTGATTTTTAACATCTTTTTGTTTTAACATCATATAATAAATTATATTTACATATATATATATATATATATATATATATATATATATAATAGCATCATCCACTTGCAAAAAAAGGCTAAAAATAATGGAAGCCTTACTTATAAAATTAAACAAACCAACCCTTAATAATATTAACTTTGAACATGGACATAATATCTTGACCGTGTTTTGAAACAAAAAAAAAACAAAAAAAATGAATCACTTTATAAAACACACACAAACTATTTCTAATTCTAACAGTTGAAATACAATCCTTGATAATGGCTAAAAGTATAGCCGAAAGCGCTTAGAAAAGAACATTCGGACAATTTTTATATAATTTATCCTCTGAAAAGAAAAACTTTATTAGATCGCACGAGAAATTATATAAAAAACTAAATAAAAGCACCTTGTCAGTCGTTTTTAATGAAATGTGCTTGAAAGAAGGATTGCTGCCTAAATACACAAATATATATATATATATATATATATATATATATGTTTGTATATAAGGTATGCTAAAATGTTTTCAAATCGAATACGAAAACATTCCAATATAAACTACTTTGTTGAATGCACATTTGATCAAATCTTTGGTTGTATAGGTTCGGAAAGAGAACTTTTCAGCAGTCCTGAAATATACGTATGGCTGGCCGCTCATATCCGAATATGCCACTCTGTTGGGATAGTTAAGTTATCCTATTGTAGAGACCTTGTTGGGGCGCATTTACTACAGGTTTTTCAGATGGACTACATTCCGTAAGAGGATTAGAGATTGCAAAAGTGAGAGTAACTCAAAAAATATTTTCCCCTAGACTTCTAGAAAAAAAAAACCAGAAAAAACAAGAAAAAATTAAATTAGAAGAGACATTACTATTTGATCGACACTCACACACACATACACAGACACACACACAAACACACACACACACACACAAACAGAAACACACATAAACACAAATACATATATATATATATATATATATATATATATATATATATATATATATATATATAGTCTAGCTATAATCCAAACCACATGGCCTAAAGATTGCGTTCAAGCATGAAACAGACTGTCACCACCCTTGTGTTGACGTAGTGTTTACACTTCTCACACACATATATATATATATATATATATATATATATATATATATATATATACAGAGAGAGAGAGAGAGAGATTATACTATAAATTCACGCAATACAAAGCTCGAGAGCTACTCAAGGTAGAGGATCACTGTTAAAAAAGTTATGATGAATGAGGCGTGACATAAGTAGAAGACGAGATGTTAGGAAGTGAAGATTATGAGGATCAAGTATATGAATAATGATTAGCTCTTGACTTGAAGAGGTTACCATTGTCATGTTCAGGGAAGTATCCACGCAGGAGTCTGTTCCACAAAGTTTCCCGGAAGAAATTGCGTGAATTGATTTAATGAGGGTTATTCGACTGCGTGGGAGTAGTATGGCGTGTCATAGCAATAAAAGTCTGTACTGATGGAACTAAAGAATGGCGTGCTCATCTGAACATTTGCCATTAAAATAACCCAACACATTACGCCAGTTGGAAAGAGTCTGGGAGAGTGGAAAAAATAATCATCCCCACAAGGCCGGAAAGTGAGACAACAACATTGTATTTTTGGATTAATCTGACTCTTATGATAATAAAGCATGTAAGGAGTCCAGTATTTTCTGTAGCAATAAAATGAGCCGACCATTTTGCCAGCATCTTTTTCAATGGGTCCTATATATGAGTTCATCTTGAGCTTCGGTTGGTTTCGTTGATTTTGCTTAGAGGCATATCAACCATTAATAGCAGAATCTAAATATTTTCAACAATTTTATGGCTTCAACTAAATATATTTTGAACGAACTTATATGCCTTCAGCTACAGATAAAATCTATTGTTGTTAATTTTACTATAAATATGTATCGTTACTATTTTTTATATATATAAAAATTTATTACTATAAAAATGAATTTTAATACTTTAATAGTGATTTGTTTTGTTTGGGGGTTCACTATTTACCCATAGCTGGAACCCTAACAGGTGCTACCACCCCGGGTTAAGATGGACCTGGGAACAACAGCAATTAAGAAGTGGTTCTACGCTCCTCGAAACCTCCAATCCTGCGATCAAAGGTCTTGCTGCCGGATGTAGTTTATTGTCATACTTGAGGCCCAGAGTGAAGTTGAGCCCCAAAAGATGTTTAAAACATGGAATCTCGCTTAGAGTACAACCGTTCATTGTGATTGGAGAATATATATATATATATATATATATATATATATATATATATATATATATATATATATATATATATATATATACATACATATATATATATATATATACATATATATATATATATATATATATATATATATTTATTTAGAAATATAAGGATTATTCCTTATCATGTCTCATCACAAGTATTATATAAACATGTGATGTATTTACTGAAATGTTTATGTAAAAATAAACACTTTTTTATACGTCTATTTATTTTATACGGTTTTATTCATAATGTATATAATTGAAAAACGGAGTAATACAAATAGACTGCAACAGAGAAACAGATGGACAGAAATATAAACAGGTGAGAGTGGTAGAGAAATATAAGTACATGTGAATATATATATATACACACATATACACATATTTATATATATGTGTGTGTGTATATATATATATATATATATATATATATATATATATGTGTGTGTGTGTGTGTGTGTGTGTGTGTGTGTGTGTGTGTGTGTGTGTGTGTGTGCTTGTTCATATCTGTTCCCGTGTGTATGAGTATAATTCAGTGTTTCTCAACCTTTTTAAGCAACAGCACACCTGGGAGCAAATGAAAATATCACGGCCCACTTAGCAAAATTTTTAAAGAGTATACATTTAAATGTTATGAAATGAATCCATAGATTTTTTAAAAAAATACACACAAATGTCTCTATTCAACTATTTGCGCAAGTTATTTAGTGTGAAACCTTTGCCTGGTGTTTTTCTCGCGATTTCTTCAAAGTTTGATCGAATTTGCGATAAGCAGACCCCGATTTCTTCTTCAGTTGAGCATTGTCTTTCTCTCTTCTTATTTTTGGTGTTAAGTAGCCTAATTCAAATAAATAAGAAGTAGAAAATTGCAATAACACTGATAAAGCCTGCTAGCTAATAAAAAGTTTAAGACTTATTCATTCATTCAAATACTAACCCTGTACTACTTCTACACAGACATATATATGCATGCCGTGACAATATTTCGCGATAAACATAAAAAGAGCATCGCACGGCACACTAGTGTGCCGCGGCACAGCGGTTGAGAATCACGGCTATAGTTAAATGAGAATCTGCTTGAACGGTAAATATATAAGCCGGTATGGGCAAAGATGAAGAAGAGACTAGCAGTAATGGAAATGTGGTTCTATAGAAAGATGTCGAGAATACCATGGACCGATCATGTAAGCAACGACGTGGTTTTCGAGGAAATGGAAACAAATAGGAAAACTTATACTTAACATCAGGAAGCTACAGTTGAAATTTATGGGGCACGTAATGAGGAAGAAGGGCTTGGAAAATCTGATACTCATAGGACAGATTGAGGCAAAGAGGAAAGCAGCGCGTAATATGAGGTTGGAGAAATGATTGGAGAACAGGGTTTAGGAGAAATAACAAAGCAAAACTTATTAAGAGCTAAAAGAGACAGGAAGATGTGGAGGACAATGATCGCCTACACCCTGAAGGGATACGGCATATAAAAGAAGAAAAATATCGAAAATATTTACTTTGAAATGTTTTGCTGAAGATCCGGCGTCATCAGAAAGGAATTCTACATTAGCGTGACGAAACATGATTCTCTTTAAACGTCTGAAGGACTGATCTTTGATTTAACTCTATCGTTATAGAAATTAGATTTGAATTAATTTCAACTCTTTTATTTTTTTTTTTTATCCATATTTTTTTCTTTTTCATCCCGCATTGTTTCAGTGCCAATTTATTAAGAACAGATGAAACTTATTAAGAACAGATGAAATTTATTAAGAACAGATGAAATTTATTAAGAATAGATGAACTAGCCGAGTCGTATATTAATCGGAACGGACACATAAATCATGGCACTTTCATTGCTTCTTCGTCTGATTAAATTGTATTCACAGCGCTTACAGGTCATCACGAAGGTTTCGGTGACACACAAGTGCACACAAGCGCATTGAGTGTGATGTTTAATTTTAGCGATATAAACAGGCTGAGATAGATAGATAGATAGATAGATAGATAGATAGATAGATAGATAGATAGATAGAAAGAAACAGACTGAGATAGATAGATAGATAGATAGATAGATAGATAGATAGATAGATAGATAGATAGATAGATGAACAATGATGAACAAATACAAAATTGTGAGACCATCAATAAAATTCTGTAGCATTCTTTATATTTATTTTATTTTTTTATATTAATAAAAACAACATAAAACGAAGGGGAAATCATTAACGGTATTGATTCATCTGGTTGGTTTATTGGTCGAAACGTCATGACTTTACATTCCTTTGACCATCTTCGAATTCAAATTGAGGCATTCTTAAACATTTCTAGGCATCGTAGTATACTTATTACTGTGAGTAACTTGTCTTTCCTTCTACAACATAACCGAATATCTGAAAACGATCCACCGTTTAATACTAACAAAACATAGAACAACGGGTGCCTTAGTCCCTTTCAAAGTATCCCTATTTGCGACCCCACATATTTAACCCAGAGTCCATTCCACTTTTCAATAATACTTTACAAAATCTTCATTTGGGATCTCCATTAGTTGCTTTAATTTTATCAACATTCTGAACGCTCTGTCCTTTCAGAGGCTATAGCTAGAAGTGGTTGAATAAACAAATCTGGACTGCAAGAGGGAACCATGGAATTATGTAACCCCTCCACTACTGTTTTGGTTTTCCTTTATTTCTTTTTCCAGGCACCATAACCTCGAGCCCTGTACTTGATCTTTTAAATTATCCAAATATTTTCACGGTTTACCTACTGATGATCTCAAAGAGTGAAGGCAAATTGCTTCCATTTCTAAGAGTGGTTATTTTCACTTTGTGGTCTGTGGTAATGTACATCATATGGTTTTGAAATGTTCTAGTTTGAGTTGAAGGTTTTTGAGTCCATGTCACAATCTTATAAAATCTATATAAAACAATTTAAAGAATGTATATCGAATGTATCTTCAATTTAGTATTTGATTGACACGCTTACTGGTTTCAGTCTGCCTTTATTTTCCAAAAACTCTCCACTCAAGATTATTCGGTGTTTTACTACAACTTGTTTTTTTCTTCCAAGATAGCTTGTGGACAAAAATATACAAAATCAAATCATTTGAACAATTGTTTATTTTTTTTCTGTTTATTTAGATGTAAAGCTGTAGCTGTACTTTTAGTTATCATTGAAATAGCCTTTGTGAGATTTGATTCAAGGCCTATTGCTTTCGCATTTGAAAAACGCTTCAGACATATTTGCAGGTCATTTAGATTGATGTCTTTCACGGCGATATCATCTGCATATGATAAATTTGATTCAACTTGACCCACAGTAGAGAAACATAAATTCTGAGTTTGCTATGTTGACGTGAATACTCACCTGACATTTATGTGTGACGTGGGCTATGAGAGATTGATTTTGGTGGCCGTTCGATGTGTCTCGATGTCATCAATGTCGGCTGAGTTTACGTAAATAGAGCAAACTCGAATTTTCAATCCATTCCTCTAGGAGGATAATAACAGCGCTTTCTCTATAATTAAAGCAGAAAATATAGTCCTTAGTTATTTTACTTGGTTTACTATTCCTCTCAGTCCCTACTCTGCTATCCATTTACATAAGTTTGTTAGATGACTTATTGGCTGTTTCCCTCTATAACTCTTGGCTTTAATATGTCCTGTGAGTGTCAAACTCTCCAAGCCCAATTTCTTCATTATGAGTCCTAATTATTTCAGCTGTTTCTTTCTGATCCTAAGTATAAATGTAATTTTTATCCATTTTCCTTAGAACTTTCTCGTTACTCACATGAAATTTACATGGTATTCCCAGCTTTCTTCTGTAAAATCAAGTTGCTTCAAGTCTCCTCTTCTTTTGTGAGGAATTTGTCCAGCATTCACAGCCATATAGAATGATTGATATTACATAACATTCGGGCAATCCAACGATATTTTCCTATTTCTTAATACTGTTCTTAGATTCTGGAAGACATCTTTCGCTATTTCCAATGCGCCTTCGAATTTTTTGTTGGTCACGTTTCATAGGGCAAGATAAATGTGGCTTCTTTAAAGTAACAATAATGTATTTAAAAATAATAAATATGGCGCCGAGCGTTCAGCCTGGAGAAAAATAGAAAAGGCGTTTTATGGTTTCTGTCTGAATTTATTAGATGAAGAGTTAACATATAGCCTATTTATATTCAAACTATTGTCTTCATCTTTGTTGTCATCACAACAGTTCGGCCATTGGGCTCTCTGGCCTTCATCAGGTGTATATCAATCTGGTTAACTTAAAAGGAATTCTGAACTGAAACCTTTATTTTATGTACGGGGGTAGACTGTTCTCGTTTCACTGCCAATATCTAGGGATATCGTCTTATTTTTAGTACTTTTCCACTGGGTTCAAGTACACACTGCCTGGCCCAGGGATTGAACTCACAATTACTCACACTAGGCTATTGTCCGGTATGTTTCAAGGCTAAAGTTTATATGCTACCAGCGGTAAAGTCTCTGGTAAATTATTTTGTAGAGCTGGTGCCGTATATAAGTAGTCTTCCACTAGCAAAAGAAGCATGGATTGTAATTTCGTCTAGAGCTTACTACTATTTTCAATCCGCGTTGTTTACTAATTGCCGCAGATTGACGGCCTGAGTGGTTACGATAAAAATCATTTTATGATATATTTAAACAGAGTTTTCATCATTTCATGATCTATTTAAATGGCGTTTTCATCATTTTATGATATATTTAAACAGTGTTTTCATCAATGATAGACTGTTGGTTCTTCGTTCCAAATAAATAAGTCCGTTCTTGATGATCATATGTCTGCTATTCTCTCAAGTGCTACCCAATCTTGCCAATAAAATATAGCCATTTTGTTAGATATGACTGAATCAAATAATCTTTATGTATTTACAACTGAAAGTCTTTAAAAAATGAAATGATGCGTGAAATCTTCCTGGGTTATAAATAATTATAGGTGTTTTCTGATAAGTCAATTAACAAATGGTAGTAGGCATCGGTATATTTACCGGACAAGTGCGATGTTTTAAATGGACCCGTTCTCGACCCCACATACGTCCCCGTGTTTCACTGCAAATATCAACTACTGGCTGTTGGCGATTGTTTACGCTTGTAAGGCAATGGAAAAACTACAGAAATTGGGTGGGTGACCTACCCGGACCGTTGGGCCAGTACACAAGATACAAGCAGAACAGTGTAAAAAAATAAAATAAAATAAAACTCAAATAGGGTTGGGTTGGAATTGGAAGGTATGGTTGGAATGTGAGATGGGAGAAGAGATAGGTTGTGTTGATAAAACAGCCTGGGGCACAAAATGTAAAGGGGTAAAACCTGATTGAGATAGATAGATAGATAGATAGATAGATAGATAGATAGATAGATAGATAGATAGATAGATAGATAGATATGAAGAAAATGATATAGATATAAACAAAATTATATTGATACGGACTGCTGAGAGAGATACCGAGAGAGATAAATTAAGAAAAACGTGTGTCTGTGCGCGCGTATGCGTGGTTTGTGCGCACGCGCATACATGTAAGTACCTCCACTAATTCGGTATACATAAGTGATTTTTAAAAGTGGAAAAGCTTTTCTTGAAGCTTACACTTTAGCTTTAACTGAAAGCTAAAGGATTTTAAATTTATTATTTCCAATAAGTAAAATACTCTGTGGTGTATTTCAAACAGAAATTATATTGATGGGAATCGATTTTTTTTCAGTAAAATCGATCAAAACGGCCATTTTTGACGCATTTATAAACAAAAGTTAATTCTCGATTTTAAAAATCTTAATATTTCTTAAACGTTATTTGCGGAAAATTAGCGAATTTAAAGTTAAATTAATCTGATTTGAAACAAATATTACTTACTTGTAGCATAAAATTTTGTATATAAACATTTCTTAACTACGTGGTCTTGTTTTTTTCTGACGCGTTCATCGATTTATTATTGATAATCGAACGTATTCATAGTTAAGTGTGGGGGAGCAAACGATAAAATTAATATAAAGGGATTTTTTCGCCATAAGGAGAGACAACCCTTAAAACATATGACCTTTTTATGATAGATTTATCGGTCTGTAAATCCATACTTCAGAAATTCTACACGTAATCACACATACAAAAAAAATTCGTAATTCTTTTTAAAATATTCGTGGTCGTCAGATTGTAATAAGCTTTACAATATATGATTAGTAAATATAGTTTTACTCAATAACAATATTGCCTAAGAATGATCACATTGAAAATGAATTTTAAAAGATTTAAAATCTTATAAATTATTCAATTTAATATTGTAAAAAAATAAAAACATCTTGTAAAAATTCATTTTTCGTCGAAATTTTTTCTTCAGATAAGATTGTCTTTAATATATATTATTCATAAAAGCAATTAAAAGTTTCTCTAATTAAATAATGTCTTAGTTTTATGCGTTTTTTTTTTTTATTTTTCCATTCAGTACAGATTTTCAGTAAGACCGGGTCCGATTTTGCAAAAATAATTCGATGGTTTATATTCTTCAAAGAATTCAGCTTTGAACTAATGTAGTCACTAAAAATTTCTTATGTTTTCATAAAATTAAGTAAGGGGCTGAAACACATGTGAAAAAATATTTTTACCAAGATTTTCTAATAAAAAATTTCAAAAATAATTTCATTCATTTGTGAATACGTCCTGAAAATTTCATTAAAATCCGACAATTATATCATTTTTGTAAGAATTTCCAAATAAATGTCTGCCAGCGCGAAAAAGAGGCCGAAATTTGCTATGCTAAATGTTAGTACAACCGCTGATGCAAAAAATGTTTTTAATCAAAATTTCGAATGTTCTAAGTAAAAAATTTAATTAAATAATCAAAAATATTTTCATCCTTTCTGTTAATAATAACATAAAGATTTTGACGATAAAAGTATGTTTTCAGTATGTTTTCATCACGGTATGCTGATTTTTTAGCGTTTTCGTGGAAGTACCTATATATATATATATATATATAGATAGATAGATAGATAGATAGATAGATAGATAGATAGATATAGAGATTTTATCATCAGTAGGGCGAAATGTTCTCTCAATTTGTCTGGCAGGAACAATCGTCAAAATTCGATCCTCTTTCGACCTTTGCCCTCAGCCCCAAATGGCCTACCCTTTTGTTTCTTTTCTTCCTGATTTCCTGCTTCGAACGAAGATTGATTTCCAAAGAACAACCCAACCGTGGAGCATATTGCTTGTCTTCTTTTCTTTCTTTCATTCTTTCTTCATCCTAACATTCTCTTTTCCTTCTTGGCCTTCCTCGTTATCTCTTTCCTTGTTATTTCTTCATTTTCACGTCTTTCTTTCCTCTGTCTTGGCACCTTAAACGATTAAATTTCCGATCAAGGCAATCAAATTCTTCTTGATTTTTAACCTATTTCTATAATAAAATCATTAACAATGCACTTTGCATCAAACATATAAGTCATTATCAAAAAGAGAAAACATTGCATTTTTTCGGTGATTTTCGGGCACCGCGTCTTCACGCGGTGAGGTGGGGTCGTGTCGAGCGGTTTAAAGCATTGTATCTTCACGCGTCAGTTTACGGTGTCTTGTTAGTTCGTCTTTATAGTTGCGAAATATATTTAGTCCAAGTATGCTTCATGTACATTTAATAGGCCGGTTAATGATATTTGAGGAATAAAAAGACAACAGAATGATAAAAATATTGTCAATAAGTATGATAATATTTATTTTATATTAACAGAGCTTTTGACTAAACCGAAGCACGAAGCGAAATAATTTAAATATTTTAAAATCGGAATTTTCGAACACGCCTGTGTCCTTTATGAACGAGACAAAATTAAATAATGAAGCGAGACTCTCTTTTCCCGGGAATTTTTGTTTTTTTGTTTCGTTTTTTTCACGATGTATTGTATCATTGAAAGAAATTTTATGGTTTGCCACGATTATGGTTGTGGAGGTTTGTAGAAGACTTTCTGTGTAAACTGTATTCTCTAAGTAAGCATAAATCCCAGTTTAATCCTATAATATGTTATTCTATTTTGAAAATGTATTTTGACTCCGACTTTCGCTGTTCCTGTTTCCTGTTGGCACTTAAATGAAAACGCTAAAAGCATGCATCTGACATTATCAATGCTGTGGTACAGTTGGTTGAAATATGCAGCTACAGTAAAAATTGATTTTTATGTTTATTTATTTATTTATTTTTTATGGTTATTGAACCGAAGACGGAATTCCGTTCCTGTTTCGGCGAAATTATTTCCTTTTTTGCGTTTGTTACTAAAAAGTAAATATATAATATTCGAACTGTCACAAGTCAAAGTCATAGGTCTAATTACTATGTGTGTGCCCAGGGTGTCAAAATATTACCAATGATGACATGATTACAAACTTGACATTGGGGTTTATTGCATGTGACTTTCTCTTGGTGAGGTGGTGATTTATGTATACTAAATTATTCTAGGAGTGTGTGTAGGTTAGGGCTTGACGCCTGGCGTTGAGTGGATTCTTGCTAAATATATTTTTTAATTGTGTGCTAGAGTTTTATGTACTGGGAATTTATACAACTTGTTGGAATTTTGTTATTGTGGCGAATCTTAGATTTCATTTCGACATTAAGGACACCGAACTTTACAGAGATGACGGTGTAATTCTCTTCCGGAAAACAAGTCTAAGAGACATATAGCGATCGACAAAGGAACTGGTTAAATTTTTCAAAGATCACGAATTAAAACTTACCCCAACCACCAATGCTAAAGTGATCAACTTTCTCGATGTAACCTTGGATTTGTGTACTGGTTATTACAAATCGTATACGAAAGATCTACATAACAATAGATATGTTAACAATATATCCAATCATCCATTTATTATATCAAATAATTTGCATAAATCCGTCCAATTTAGATTATCTACTAGCCCCATCAATAAAGAAATATTTTATAATAATAAAATTATATATATATATATATATATAAGCATTAGAACTAAGCAACCATGAAGTAAATTTAGGGAAAAACACGAAAGGTAAAAATAAACAGAGACACCGTCATGTGTTATGGTTTAACCTTCCTTATAGTCGTAATTGGAAGAATTTTCCTAAATTTAATTCATAAACACTTTAATCACTCTGAAATATTAAAGAACATTTTAACAAAAATAATATAAAGATCAGCCATAGCTGCGTAAAAAACATCAAATCATTGATATCCCAGCATAACAATATTACACTAAATAAATACATCTCCAACAGAAACAACAACGTTAACCAATTTACAAAAAATGAATGAAACCACCGAAAAATTACGACCTTTCCCTTAAACCGCATATATTCCGGTAACGATGTCAAATTTTATATTGGTTCCAGTGAAAATCCTTGGCAATTTCGTTTCTATCATCTTCGATTGACTTTAAGCAATGTAAGATACATTAACAACACTGCTTGCTCCCCCTCCCTCCCTCCCTCCCTCCCTCTCTCTCTCTTTCTCTCTCTCTCTCTCTCTCAATTAAAGAATGGTGGTAATACGCATTATTATGTGGGATATTGTAGCGACAATAGGAAAGGCGATAGATGTAATTTATGCCTTGTAGAAAAATTATCTATCTTAAAGCACTTAAATAACCCTAAATTATTAAACAAGAGAAATAAATTGATGCTAACATGTAGGCATAAGAATACATATCTTTTGAAACACATTGATCCAAATTAATTTCTCCTGTAAATTATAACCTTTCCTTTTTTTTATTCTCTTCTATACACTTATGTCGAGCATATATATATATATATATATATATATATATATATATATATATATATATATATATATATATATATATATATATATTATAGTTTTAAGTCCGTTTATTTTAATGCAAATTTTTTAAAAATACATTCAATCCCCGTTTATTTTAAATATAAAATATAAATCCCGCGTATCTTAAATATTTTTTTTTATGATTTAAGGTTCGTTTATTATTATAAATTTAAAAAAATAGTAATCCCCGTTTATGTTTATTATAATATATAAATCCCATTTATTTAAACAGGATTTTGTTTTATTTTTTTATATTTTTATGTCCATCTATTTTAACATATATATATATGTATGTGTGTGTGTGTGTGTAAATATATATAAACATCGGATAGAACCATTAGGTTAATAATCCAAAGTTCTTTAGTATTTTTTTATTTTAAATAAAACAGTGCCCAATACACAAGTAGCGCCGATATTATAATTATTTTTAAAAAAAGATATGATACCATCGCTACATAAGAGTTCTCATGTTTCAAAAACAGAAGCTATATAAAATACTGATAAAATACTGGTGAAGTCTGACAAAACTGGAAATTTCTACAAATTGACGGCAGAGAACTATAACAACTTAATTTTTTTTTAATTGCTTAAAAAAGCTTATAATAACAAGTAAATATGGTGGATAATATTAACAGAACCAGTAAAAATATTACTGATAAATCAAAGATAAGCGATAGTGGAGGCAAACTTGCTGAAACTCTTAAGGATTTTGAGGAAATCCCTACTACTAGAATGATAAACCCAGCCCGACCCGACATCGGAAACATAAGCAAAAGCATCCTAGTAAGGATTACTAAGCAAATTAAAGACTACCTTGGATTAACACTGTGGATTAATACCAAAGAAGTCATCAAATGGTTTACCAGTATCAACAACAAGCCTTATTGCACCCTAATACAGTTCGATATTGTGGATTATTACCACTCAATATCAAAAGATCTATTCACGACTGTCCTAAAGTTTCTACTATATATTCAGACCTAACAGAAGAAGAAATGAACATAATTCTTAATGCAAAAAAAATCTGTCCTCATTCATAATGGGGACCAATGGATTAAAAACACTGGAGACCATTTTGACATTACCATGGGATCTTTAGACTCTGCAGAGTCTTCTGACCTTGTCAGTCTATTTATACTATACAACCTTACCGCGCATCGTGAATTAGACATTAAGGACATCGGGCTATACTGGGATGACGGGCTCATGGTAGTGAGGAGTTCCACAAATTTTAAAATAGATAAAATTAGAAAGATAATAGTGAATTCTGTAAACTAAATTTAAAAACTACAGTTAACACAAAATTGAAAAGGTAAACTTCCTCGACATAACTTTAGACTTAATGAACAATATATACCTACCCTACACAAAACCTAACACTAACCCCTTGTATGTACACCCCAGGTCAAACCATCCTCCATCCACAATAAAACATATATCCTCATCATTAGAGAAAACAATCAGCATGAACTCCGCAAATGAAGAAATATTCCAGAAACACAGTAATTTTTGCAACATAGCTCTAAAAAATAGTGGATACAAAAACGCTAACATCATTTATATAAAAAACAATAGTACAAACCAGAAGAAAAATAGAAAGATCATTTGGTATAACCCTCTCCCGTTCAACCAAATGGTTAGCAATAAGCTAGGACAAAAATTCCTAGCTTTAATTGAAAAACACTTTCCTACTGATAGCAAACTTAGCAAGATCTTTAATAAAAACACCTTAAAATTAAGTTATAGCTGCACCGAAAATCTATAAAGAATCATAAAAAAACATAATAATAAAATACTGAAAAAACACGCATGTCAAAATCAAATAAATAAAAACCCTAAATTAAAATTAGACAAAAATAACGAAAAATTATGTGATTGTAGAAACCCTGAAGATTGCCCGTTGGATAATAAATGCCACATAGAATCTATGGTATACCAATGTACAATCTCATCCATTGAGAATCGAAACATTGAAAAGATATATATAGGATCCACGAAGAACGAATTTAAAATAAGCTGGAGACAACACAAAAGCTCCTTCAATAATATTATAAATAGAAATCAAACATCACTATCTAAATATTTTTGGCATTTAAAAGAAAGGAATAAAACACCAAAAGTAAAATGGAACTTGGCCGTTAGTCTCGAAAAGGACCTCCAATCGGTTGTAGACTGGGTCAGGAATTGGCTGGTTAACATTAATGCCTCTAAAACAAAACTTCTCTTTATTACTCATCACAGGGAACCATCCCTGTCGCACATTAGAATGTCTGATGCTCAACTCCACGAGAGCACCTCTTTACGACTGCTTGGTCTCACACTGTCCGTTGACCTGAGATGGAACAATTATATTGAATCAATAGCTTCATCCACCGCAAGGAAAGTTGGTTCCCTGTGTAGCGCTAAAAAGTTGTTTCTTACCTGAAATCCTTCAAATCTACAAATCAACCATTCGCCTTCCATGGAATACTGCTGCTATATATGGTCTGGTACCCCCGCTGTTCGCCTTAAGGTCCTCGACCAGATCCATATATTAATAAGTAATGTGGTCGGTCCTGATCTGGCATCTCGTCTTCAATCGCTCTCTCGCTTCCCTTTGTCTTTTCTACAAATACTTTAGCGATGGAATCATATTTTTTTAAAATAATTATAATATTATATATATAAATATATATATATATATATATATATATATATATATATATATATATATATATATATATATATATATATATATAACATTAATCCCCGATTATTTTAAATATAAATCCCGTCTATGTTAAATACAATATACAGGGTGTGATGGGTAAATTATCACAATTTTATATTTTTATTTTCGCGCATGCGCATTGTTTGCTTTTGAGTTTGTCGACTGCACAGTATAGTAGGGTCAGTTGGCATCGTCTGTAAGAAAAAAAAAGCACTATGACACAATTGACACCGCCAGAAATTTGGAAATGGCATGCTGTATTGCTTAGCATTTGCGCCAGAAGCTCCAATATGAACATTTCGGTGTGTTTAGGACCGTACAGAGGATTCGGAAGGAGTTAGATGAATCTAATGTTGATTACGAACGTATTTGGAGTGATGGCCACGTTGTGCCTCCATTCATCTTCCCACAAGGCATCAGATTCAACACGGAGGCCTACATCAAGTGCCTTGAGGAGATAGTGCTGCCCTAAGTCAAGCGGGTGACTACTGGAAGACCCTGTGTTTGGCAACATGACTCTGCACCATGCTACACAAACAGAAGAACCCAGTCATGCCTGTCAGACAATTTATGCTACCATATCACCTCTTACAACTGGCCACCAAACTCCACAGACTGCAACCCCCCTGTGGGACGCAGTTGAGCGAGAGACCAATAAAACTCTTTGTAGCACCAAAGATGAACTGAAGACAAACATTATGGCAGCGTTCACCAACTTAAACAAGAAGACCGTCCAGAAGAGTTTCAGGAGATTCCGAAGTCGTCTGGAGGCCATGGTTCAAAACAAATGCAATTTTATTGATTAAATTTGCTATTTAATATTTCAATATATTTTTGTGTAATTTTGATAAATATATCTGTTAAAATGAGATGTCAGTGTTATTTTCATTTTTGCATAATTTAGATAATTTATCCATCTCATATATATATATATATATATATATATATATATATATATATGAAGGAATATAGTTTTAAGGTATGCTATATTATAGGATAAAGTGCTCAATATCAGAGATAGAGTGTATGTAAATATAAAAGTGAAAATCCTGATAATTTTGTTTAGCATGAAACAGTCTGTCGAGTGTTGACTTTAATGTTCACTTATATATATATATATATATATATATATATATATATATATATATATATATATATATATATATATATATATATAACTCCGTCTAATATATGGACTGCACCAGAATTGCATTAATCAAATATTTTTATTAATATTTAAACCCTGCAACGGTCAGTCTCTGCTCAGCACCTGAAGAATGCGTTGTGCATGAAACTCCGAGTCTTCCTAACGGTGAGAAATAATATGTATATTTATTTATTAATATATACTTAATAGCTCTGTTATATGACATCGAGCACTATTTTATTTCCATCAGCACTAAATATCCGATATTTAAAGTGATGTTTACATTGATGAAATTACATATGCTGACGAAGCAAAGCCGAATTTGAGAATTTTAAGTGTAAATTATTTTTTCTCTTCTAGGTAGATAGCCCATCCGACCTCATTAAGTCTCCCTCTCCTTCCGCCCATGTTTTTTTTTATCACTTCTGTTATTAGGTATCCCACACTGTGGCAAGAACTGCCAAGAAAAGTAAAATACAGCAAGAATCCGAACGTGGAGGAACGAGCGTTGAAAGCCCTCTGCGCACAATCTCATCCGTCAAATTACTTTCTCTCTCAACCAGAGCAGCATCCTTCAAACCAAAATCATAGTCTCACCACGGTGAGTAACCAACGCACCGAGTAAAAGAACACTTTTGTATTCATATACTCAGGTTTCTCCCATATATTCTCGTGTAACAGGTGATAGAGTAAATTCATCACCAAAGTTTTAGCTTTTGCTTTGTATTAATTCAGGCTTTTATTGCTCTAGAACTTTATGCTAAGTATGTATAGTTTTTTTGTCCGCACAAGCGTCTCTCCTTCCTTCTCTCCCACCTCTCTCCCCCATCTCTCTCCCCCATCTCTCTCTTTCTCTCTATCTCTCTCTCTCTCTCTCTCTCTCTCTCTGTGGTGTTACATGGAAGAAAAACAAATTTCGAATTAAGGATACTTTTGTTTGTCGCAGCCGCTTTCGGCCGCTCACTAAAGCTGGAGAGAACAGGGGATTTTTTCAACCTTGACCTTTCCATCGTGATCCCTCCACGCTTGTAATTTCGTTTGGAGATGGACTAATTACCTTTTTAAGTTCGCTGTTATTACGAACCTAGTTCTAATACACCTCCAAGCGTTTTACACCGTAAGTTTCACATACAAAATCTCTACTCATTTTTTAGAGAGATTTTTGACATTTTAGTAATGCCATTTTCTGTTGTGAGGTACTCCGAACTTAACACAGCGACTCCTCGACAAATTCGTGGTCGGTACTGACCGGTCGACTCTGATTCGGTCGGTGCACAGGCTCCAGGCCTTGAGGCCTTGAGGCCAGGAGGCCGCCCCCATGCTGTGTATTAAGTTACGCTCCCATTTTTTTTTCGGAACAAATACACACTCTCTCTCTCTCTCTCTCTCTCTCTCCTTCTGACTCCTGACTCTCGGCATGCCACTCCTACTGGCTGCCCGCACGTCGTCCGCAACCTTTCCCCGTACACACTATTGTCAGTAATTATTACGGGAGGTTTCAATATTCGGACTCGACCGGCAAACCCGCGGCGCCAGCAACCATCTGCAACGACCGGCAGAGATCACCCGCCGACCAGCAGCAATAACCAGACCTGCCGACTAACAGTGCTAACCAAACCAGACGACTAGCAAAGGCCACCTGCAACGACAAACCAACCTTTCCCGTACACTATTGTTAGTAATTAGTTACGGAAGGTTTTTCGACTCCAACCGTCGACATGACCGGAGCAACCGCAATCATCAACCTCCAACCGTCCACCCGACCGGAGCAACAGCATCATCAACCTCCAACCGTCGACACGACCGGAGCAACCGCACCAACCAACCTTTCCCGTATACTATTGTTAGTGATTTCTACGGGAGGTTTCGGATCATCAACCTCCAACCGTCGACACGACCGGAGCAGCCGCACTTCAACAACCTCCAACCGTCGACACGACCGGAGCAGCCGCACTTCAACAACCTCCAACCGTCGACACGACCGGAGCAGCCGCACTTCAACAACCTCCAACCGTCGACACGACCGGAGCAGCCGCACTTCAACAACCTCCAACCGTCGACACGACCGGAGCAGCCGCACTTCAACAACCTCCAACCGTCGACACGACCGGAGCAGCCGCACTTCAACAACCTCCAACCGTCGACACGACCGGAGCAGCCGCACTTCCACAACCTCCAACCGTCGACACGACCGGAGCAGCCGCATTTCAACAACCTCCAACCGTCGACACGACCGGAGCAGCCGCACTTCCACAACCTCCAACCGTCGACACGACCGGAGCAGCCGCACTTCAACAACCTCCAACCGTCGACACGACCGGAGCAGCCGCATCTGCAACGTCGAACCAATGACTCAACTGGAACGTAAGCACCTCAACGTCCAACCGTCAGCATTACCAATATATACACTACCATCGCCCCCCCTCCAGGGCGTCCGCTACATGTTCACATCGCGCGAAATGTCTTCGCGAAATGTATGAATCCATTTCGCTGAGTTATCTATCACCTCATCAGATATCTTGACAAAATATCTCGTTACTGGCATGTCATAATATTTGATTAGGTGAATGTATTTTAGCGGATCCCTCTCTGTGCCAAACTAGCTATTACTAAGTAAATAGAATCATATTAGTTGTTACCCGTGAAAAAAAGTATATATTTGAATTTCTATGAGATTATTATTATTATTATTATTATTATTATTATTATTCTATGTCTTATGTCATGGCTCTCTACAATTTCTTGTTCTTCGTACCTTTTAGTAAATTTTGTCTTTTGCTATCTCACCTAATCCCTGTTCTGCTAACCATTTACACAAGCTTGTTAAGTGTTACTTTCCTCTGTCCCTCTTGCCTTCAATATGGCTTTTGTCAAATCTTCTTAGCACTCGTTCTATGCCCGAGTAATTTCAATTGCCTCTTTCTGATTCTAAGTATAAGTATCCTTTCTGTTTACATTTTCTATAAAAATCCTAGTCATTGCTCACATACTCAGTCCATGTTATTATCGGTATCCTTCAATTCTTGTCTAAAGTATCATTGCTTACAAATAAATGAATTCAGTCGTCTTTCGAAGAATGGGAAAATTCAAAATCTGATTTCTTCTAAACTTTGAAAGGGCATTTTTTAAAACAATATTTCAATAAGAAACTTTTGGATTCGATCAGGAATACATTAAATTTATATAGAAAGAAATTTTATTCACATATCTTGAAATGTGTCTTGAAATTAAATGTGATAAATAATCCAAGAAAATGTTAAACTTACTTTTCGTTGTTTTTAATGAGTTTAACTTAAAAAAAAAGAAAAAAGTTAATATAAATGACTCATAGAAATAATTACAAACATTATTTTTTAGAAATGAAGGAGAAATAATGGAATGGTTTCCCGTTGCCGCTCCGGGGTTTTGATTTCACTGCAATCATTGACTGATATAAATACTTATGTTGCATTGCCATGTGTTGATAGATGTAAGACTAGCATTTAGTGGCATGTTAAATCTACAAGAGAATGTGGTGTTTGTAAGAATAATGTAAGAATTTAAGCTCCTTTTTTTTTTCTTCTTTTTTTGTTAAAAATGCAATAATCTCTGTTCACCTGAATGTTTCAGCAGAAATACACTGGCGCAATGGAATGTTGTTTACCTGCTTACCACCAGGTTCGAACAAGGCATGGTTCATTTAATTTTATATACCTGTTTTCTTTTCCTTGACAAAACTAACAAATTGGCATTGTCTTTTATTTAATAAGATAGTAGTTTAATCCTGTGAATCTAATGCTAGTAACTCTGATCACTACTGGATGAGCAACCATCATGGCCTTGAGCCAGACTAAATGAGAATGTGTGAGTGTTAATAGGCCTGTTTACGTTTATCAACTGAGGTTTGTTATTTGTAAGTCGTTATAGATTCCGATGCAAATCTATTTTCTAGAGGAAATACTAAATGATATACTGAAAGCAACTGTTGCAACATAGCTTACTATTCACAGATCCATTAATGATTCTGAGATGTTAAATTTCTATTGGCAACTATTTTATATATGTCTATATTTCTGATATGAGGTATTGTAACTATTTATGCTATTTACATTGTTCGGACTATTGTCCTCATCTTCATTGTTATATTCACAACGTTTCGGCCGTTGTACGCCCCGGCCTTCTTCAAATGATATACGTTTACCCTTTATTTTGTCCACCGGGGTAGATTGTTCTAGTTGAGTTACTAAAGGGAAATAACTGAAACTGAGATATTCAGAAAAGGCATGGCATGTATATCACCTGAAGAAGGCCGGAGTGTACAACGGTCGAAACGTCGCGAATATGACGATAAAGATGAGGACAATAGTTTCACCCATATACCGTGGTGCCATCGGCATAGATATATCCACTCCAAATCGGAGTATGCTCTTAGGCAGGCCGTTAATGTTGTCAACAAATTTTTTTTAATCAGTAAAATATAATTATTTCTAAACCTGTAAAATGCATCTTCGTTTTGTAAAACTATCTAATAGTAAAAATAAAGCTGAGTTTTAACAGTTTTTTAAACCATTTTTAGGGATTTGGTTGGACGGGAAAAGGAACGGACTTAAAAAAAAAAAAAAAATAGCAGTGTTCAAGGGACGTAAATCAATATATACTGTTAGAAATATGAAGAGTTATCTCCCATGTGTAAATACGCCGATATATCTTTCGTACATAATTGTTAATGCGGCTAGGCTTCTTCTTTTATGTTCTGTTAACATGGTGCTCTACAACTTCCTATCCTTTATAGCTCTGGGCAATGTCTGTCTTCTAACTATCCTTCCCAGTCCCTGTCATGCCACCTATTCACACAAGCTCGTTAGGTCCGTTACTCGCTGCTTCATCCTGCCTATCTTGACTTTATGTTCTGTGAGTGTTAAGTCGTCTTTCCCCATTAAGTACCCCGAAATTTCAAATGTCATTTTATGATTCTAAGTACAATGCTCTTTTTCGGGTGAAGTTTTTTCCGCTTTTTTTCTTGTTTCTAGCAATACTCGCTTATTTTACTGCTACACAACTCTGATTATCTTTCTTTCTCCTACATATTTTGAATGAGAGATTACCCGAACGCAAGAATTTCTGTAAAACTAACCTTTACCATACTCCTAAGGACTGATCATAAATCTAACAAAAAACTTAAAATTAATCTTCATGCTAAACTAGTCCTAAACTTCACCCCTGACACCAACTCTAAATCCTATATATTATTTTAATTATTTCGCCTAAAACAGGGCAATAAAGCCACTGAGACACAAGGGGTTACCGAGTGCGGAAAATATGGAAAAAAGAAAAGAAAAAATAACATTATTATGAGAATAATCAATTAAAAAAAAGAGGAATTAAGAAAACGGAAGATAACGTATTAAAATGTTTGAAGATCAAAGTTGACTGGAAAACAAGAGTCCGGAAGAGCGTTCCACAAGCGAGAAGAAACTGTTAGCATAGAACTTAGCAATTTCAAAAGTAAAACGATGAGACCTAGCTACCTAGTCCCGCGCTTAAATTCATAAAGTTGGAGTACGAAAAATCGATCGATTGATTCGTTTTCTACGGCTTATCAACCCTTTGAATGTTATTTAAAGCCAGAAAATATTTTTGGATTGTAAGAATTTGGGGGATGGATATAATGATTTAGTGATACATGTCTGACTAATTAACCCTCAATAGGGGGGAAGAGGTGGATTCATACCCTTTCCAAGAGTATTTGCATGTAAGTGAATATAACGAACCCAACTAGAATTGGAACTCGGCTCTCCGATTAACAATTCCGAGCCATTATCAATCACATTATCAGTTTACACCATCCAAGCTTACAGCATTTGGTATTCCCAAGCAGGTACTGGCCAATCTGGACGTTGCTTAACTTCGGTGATCGTACAGGAACCAGTATTTCGACGTGACGTGGCCGTAAGCCAGGTACCAAAGGGGAAAGCTGATCAGAACAATCACAATGAAAATATTTATAGAAAATGCACAAAAAATGCTATGTTACGGCGTTGTGAAAGTGATCGGAGCTGAGGTGCCAGGACCGATAACACTGCACATTCTTCTTTGGGATACTCTAAAGTTAAGCTCTAAACCTAGCCTAACAATAAAAGTTAACCTTAAGCCTAAAGCAAAATATACTAAAACATGAACGCATAGTACAAAGGAGAACCACGAGAAATTAGGAAAAAGCCAAGTGAAAAATAAACATATTTGAAATATGAAACGAAGACACTGGGGGAGAAAAAAGGAACAAGGCACCGATAGTGTGAGGTTATAAAAATCATAATTTATCATTAAATCTTACAGTAAGAGTTGTGGTGTAAAGGAAACACATATTAGAAAGCATTCAAATATTGGAAATTTAAGTCTTTCGCCGGAAAGCAAAAAACTGGTTTGAAATATAGAAAAAATTAAGAAAAAAGTCTCTAACAAAGAAGTTTCCTCAGCTTTTAACCAATTTTGTGTGAATAAAAAAATGATTGCTGTCCAAATACATCCACTTCAAATAAGATGTCTCTCGCGCCTCACTTTTATTATTATTAGTAGTAGTACTGAGACATAGGAACACAATCGGTGCATCGAGGATAGAGAAAATATTTCTGAACTTATTCTAACCACTGAGGTCGAGACAAAAATGAGTACATTACTAATATAGCTGATCTGTGTTGTATATTTTATTGTAGCTTTCAGTGACCGATAAGGCATACTGAGGATCAGACAATAGATTTCGAATTTGGAACCTGGACACTCGATTGAAATTTGAAACCAAAACCTGACAGAACTGTAAGTACCACATGAAATATTAAAACTGGGGTACTTAGAAATAGAAAGGGATCTTTTGGGAACCATGAAATTTCTTACATCTTTAACGCATAAATGTAAAGGTAAAACGAAGAAGCAAGAAAAAAATAAAGTAGTAAAGCGAAAAGAGGAGTAAAAAAAACTTGACTGGTTTTCGTACCTCACTCTTTAGAGCTTTATCGAGAATTAAATGGGTGTGAATAAAAATTAGAGTATTTTGTCTGTCTGTCTGCTGTTTGTTCCTCTCTTCGTAGGTTTGCCTCTATTTCGTTATTTCTCTCAGTATTATAAATACACAGATACATATAATATTTTAGATCTTATATATATATATATATACAGAGATGTATCTGTATATATATATATATATATATATATATATATATATATATATATATATATATATATATATATAAAACAACTGAAAAGTTGCAAATTAAAAAAAAAAAATTGAATGTTTTTTTGTGAAAGTATTTATTTATATTTTTATATATATATATATATTTGATATTTCAGATCGGCCCCGATCTTTCATCAAAAATGGCTGTTTTCAGAAGTTTGTATTCATTAAGTAGCGTCCGTCGCGAGACGCGGACGTCACGTGATATGAAATGCAACTGTGTTTGAATATTTCTAACGTAAATCTAACTGTAGTAATATTTTAGATGTTGTTTAAAACAAATTTTAACTATATCTAACAAAAATTTTTTGTTTAACTATTGAAATATTTATAAAGATTTAAAATACCCAAGTTTTTATTTAACCCTAGTTTATATGTATTTAATTTTAAAATCCAGTATTTTTCTTTCTTTTTTTTTCTGCGTGTGTATGTGGAACTGTGCGTGTGTGTATGTGTGTGGGGGGTAGGGGGAAAGTATGCAAAAAGCGAAAAAAAGGAATAGTCTCCAAATACAGCTCTACAAATTTACATAATTTTATTATTGCGTATAGAAATAATCCTTTTTTTTTCTTTCTAGTTGAAAACGGTCCTCGCAAACAAAGTCTTACGAAAAATGTTTGTTTTTTTATTTTTACAACACAAAAGAAATGAATTGCATTAGTATGAGTGAAAATATGTATTGCGACTACTTATGTGACAATCAGGTATTTACGTTATTTTAGGTATGCACGTACAATAAAGAGTTTTAAAAACTCTTTTTTCTACATTCAACACCATCACTTGATAAGACACCAGAAGTGTTGAAACAAAGTGGCTATTTTTGTAGTGATATTATAACATGTTTATGTTATAAGTTTTATATATATATATATATATATATATATATATATATATATATATATATATATATATATATGCTAAAATAAAGAATAAATAAAAATGTATATCAATCTAACATGTTTCACTTTTCCTTCCCCATATATATATATATATAATAAAGAATCAGCATACACATATATGTATATACACATACACATATACATACATATCCCCACACACACAAGGAATATACATATGCAGGCTAACAGGAACACGCACGTACACAGGGATAGGAAGACATCTCCCATCAACACATCTATCATCACCACCTCTCATACCAAACCTCATGGTTTTATTAATACTTAGGCAGAAATTCACTTTTGCCAACAGTACAGAAAGGAGTTCAAGGCTCACTAACAAATACAGAAAAGGAACAATGAGACATTAAACATAACGAAAATTTATTCCTTTTAAAAATTTATTCCTTTTATTTGCCTGAAAAAGGTCACGAGACCGGAAACACGTGTAGCAGAAATATGAAGAATAAAATATAATATATATACTAAAACAAATCCACATTATAACCAAAAACGTTTGCGGTTTTTTTTTTTTATGTAGATAGATAGATAGATAGATAGATAGATAGATAGATAGATAGATAGATAGATAGATAGATAGATAGATAGAAATAGACTGAGATAGATAGATAGATAGATAGATAGATAGATAGATAGATAGATAGATAGATAGATAGATAGATGCATGTGAGCGCGCGTACATACGTGCGTGCGTGCATCAAATATAAGCAACGTTTGAGTCTAAAAGTCATTCCTTTTGCTTACAAAAGAAGAGCTGCTAAGACAATATATATCGTCTAGGACTTTTAAGTGAACACCTGAATGCACCTTACTCAGAAATTAGAACATATCTTTACTGTAAAACGAGTCACACTGATGATTATTTAATAAACGTTCAGCTATGGCAGACGCAGGTGTGTTGACGTACTTATGCAAACATTTATCTTACATCAAAAGTTGTATTTCGAAATATGAAAAGTGAATTAATCGTTAACTGATTTTCACTGGAGCATTTCTACGTGTCGATGAATTTATTTTTGTTTGATTTAGAATTACGAACTTTATTTCTTCTTATCAATATTGTATAGTCGAGTAATTCTGGGATTATAAAAATCATAAACTAAAAAGTCTAAGATTTAGTACATGTAGACAAAAGTCATTTTTACACGTAACTCTAACCACATAACTTCGGGAATGGACGAACGTGGAGTTACGTAAATTGATTGTCAGGTTTCTTTTGTATTGATTATTTTTTTATTAATTATAAAATAATTTAATCAATGTTTTCATAAATATAATAAATGTGTATATTATAAATTACATTTAATGAATTAAATATTAAGTACTAAACGGTAACAGATTAACGCAAATTGAGGCCGAAAAGAGATCTTCGATGAATCAAGGGCAATAACTCTATATGGGACATATAATGAAAAATTTTGAATTATAGAGTAGTTTCCCCTGAATTAATTTCCTAATTTCTAATTTAATTTTTAAATATATTCATGTAAATAGGATCGATTGTCATATCTGGCAACACATGAAATGAAGAAAAACTATAAGTAAGTACGATGTTTCCCTGTGTATAATTCCAATGCTTACAAAGTTTCTACAATCGCAACTTCCCGTTAAATTAAATGAACTTTTAATTGAAAGAATAAATACGATAGACTTATATTTATAATGAGTCAGTTCTCAAACATTATATAATACGGGATTAAATTACAAGAACTTTAAAACAAAAATATTCTTATAGTTCAGGTCAGAAGCATATTGATGAAGAAGAGAAGACAGGTTTTTAAATAATTATAAGACGAATAACGGCTAGACTATAATTGGGTATAACTTTAAATTTTTAACTAAAGGTTAGCATTAAGATGAGACCTATTAGAATGAAAGATTTACATTTGGGCTTAAACGGGCTTAACTTAGATTTAAGGATTACTTTAGAATTAGAGTGAGAGAATCATTCATTATTCTGGCTTTGAAGCAAATTCAGAATTATTTACATTTGAATGTAGATTTGTAATTTAACAAACGATTTAATAAAATTTAAAATTGGAAAAGAATAGTTATCCATCAATTCATGATTCTATTAGTATTATCGGTGTTATTTTTCTTACAATAATAGATTTTACAGATCGTTTAGTCTGTTAAATATTGGCTTCTATATAAGGTCATTTCCATTCATACAGTCCTCAGAGACTCGAACAAGAATTTATAATGAAAAGAAAAAGCTTTAGTTTTCTCCTACAAAATATGAATGAACAGTGATTTTCATCAATTTTCATAGAAATCATGTAAACCTCATCAAGACTGGTATTTACGCAAATTTCTCCTCTGCTTTAATATGCCCCTTTTTTCTAGCAAATTTATGGAAACATTGAGGCGCACTTATAAAACTAACAATAACTAACAAAGAACGTTTTCAGGGAGCGTAGATATTTGCTTACTGTAGTTTTATGTTACTAACTCATAGCAAGTAGTATGCACCCAACTGCCTCATTTGTAATAGTTGTAGCTATTTATAGTTTTTGTGACTTCATATGTAAATGAGTCAGCTCATCTTACTTCACCGAAGAAGTTTTATGCCCTTATTTTCGCCGCTACTACTTCTGGGAGCTTTTGTCTCCTCACTATCTTCCTCTCTCTCCCTAAGAGATGGTCTAGATATGGGAGATCTTGATCTTCATCTTTTTTTATAGCAGTGTTCCTCCTGGTTCATCTCCAAAGTCTATATTAATCTCGATTTCACTGTCTAGTTCGTCTTGCCTTGACGTGACACAATATTAAGTAATATTACAAATTTATATGCTAGAATTTAATACAGAAACCGGAAAAGATTTCTGCAAAATTTTAAATTGTTGTCCCTTTTCAAAATACCATTTCCTAGAAAAGTTCATTAGCGAGGCTTCGTGTTGTGACTATAACACCCAAGATGTTGATAAAATCAGTGAATAATAATCATAATTCTTTCTGTCAGAAATTATATAAAGAATATATAGATATAAGCAGAATAAAAGACAAACAATTTAGAGATAAAAATTCAACATAATATTGAAAATGGCGATTTCTTATATTTGGAGTTTTAATTAGGACGATATTTTCTTGAGCACTATATGCATTTTACATCATTTATTGAGCGTTTAATTAAGTTCTATGCTAACAGTTTATTCTCTCGCACTTCTCGCTTGTGGGACTCTCTTCTTGTTTTCCCTTCAACTAAGATCTTCAAAAAATTAAATGCAATATCAAACATCTTCTATCTCCTTGAATCTTCTTCTTTTATTGCCTTTCGCCATAATCAGATTTTTATCAGATGCTGTGACACCTAGCAACTTCCTCTTGTGTCTTCGTGGCTTTATTGCCTTGCTTGGGGATGACATTATTTTTTTCGTTTTTTTTTAATTTACCGGTTGGAAGGTTATGTATTTTTGTCAAATTTTGTTCAGTTTCATTATGATTTTATATGATGATAACAATATAATTATCTTTTAAGTCTAATGTCACATGAAAAATAAATGGGTTGAGATGTAAAATACATAAATGTTAAAATGAAGTTGACTGTAGAGAAAAATATTTTGTTACACAAATAAAATTCTTGATTGAACCAATTAAAAAAATATATATATTTATAAGGGAAATAATTGAGGTATTTTAAAATCCAGTTATTTCCCTTAACTTTTTTTTTATTTCATCGATAATAAATTTTGTATAGACCCAGATAGTTAAGAAATTTAAACTTTCATCTGGTCAAATGAATATATAATTGCTTAGGACAAATAAAAAGTAATTTCATGGTTAATACAAATTCATACACTAGCTTATCTTGTACTTCATGGAAAGTAATGATTTTGTTGAGAGAGTCAAAAGTTATCTCCCTTTAACTAACCCTTTAAAAAGCTAAAAATAGAGATATAGATAGTCACATGAAGTGCCCGAGGGATCGTTAGGCGCGAAAGTCAAGCATCCTATTTCGTTCCTGGCAGTCAAACCAGAAAAACGTACTTATTCAGGCTCGTGACAATCAACATAAGATAAGTACTAAAGATTACCTTTTTTCCAGGTATCAAATCTCTTACAAAAACACATACACACCTTGTATGAACATTTCAGATATAAATATATATACATATTCAAGTTCTTTTATATGAAGACTTTTGTCGTTATTTTGAACATTTTTTATGTGTTTATGTTGTACAGCTATTCGCTTTGTTAATGAAACCAATAGCGCATTTTCTCGCACAACAATTTATTTCATAAGCAACGCGTTTATAAGCAACTGTCTTCAGATTTGGTTAACTCTTCAGCAACTCCACTATTGATGTCAGCGTGGCTTAAGCAACTCTGAAAAACAAAACAAAAGAAAAACGTAAAATTAAACAAAATTTTACTAAATACGTTATTTATTTATTTTTTACTGTCTTCAAGAATTTTACCAATTATACTCGTTTAGTTACAGTGTGTTAAAAAGCATTTCTGCGATATTTTAAACTTAAAGTAAATAATATTTGTTTTAAATCAGCTAATATTCCTCAAATAAAGTTTCAGAAAAGTATATTTTATTTTTTGCAAATGACGGAAGACTAAAATCGCGCTAAATTAAAAAACTTTAGAAATTTCAAAACCAAAACTTGTGGGTGAATAGATTGTTTTTCTTATACACGCGAGCGATTACCAAAATGTTGTGGGGGTTCACTCACATCATAGTAACAGAAATTAGCCTCGTGTTCACGGGGGTAAAAGCATGCTTGACAGGAAATAAAATGTATACAGAAACAGGAAAAGCATGGTAAATTGTATGTTAATTTTGTGTGTATCGGTGCGTGTAATTTTTCAGTTACATTTGTTTTATGGTACATGTGAGAAAAGGGAAAAATTTACTACGTAGTATTACAAGCATTATCACCGAGAGAAGTTAGACACGTGCTGCTCGTGCCAAGGTTCGCGGTGAAGAGATTGAATTTAATGTCTTTTGTAGCGATATGTCCGTATTTCCGATACAATTTTTGTTGCATGCTGGAAGTATTTTTATTTTTTATTTTTGTTTAATTTATAACAATTATTTTAATGTAGTCGCTCATATTGTACCGCTGCTTAATGTAAGTTGCATGTTTGATTGCTTTTTTAAGTAAATGTGATATTTTAAAATTATTTCTTTTGTAAAATTTCGGTTAATATGTGATAATAAAAAATGTTCAGTTTGCTCAAATATGGTTTCATTTATTAATTACAGAAACGAGAGAAATGTATCAAAAATTAATTCTTCACTTCGAAAATCGTTTGTTCGCTGAATTTAAAATATGCTGATTTACAATAACTTTCTTTAACAATAAAATTAAGGAATATCTTTTTTTTTAAATAAGACAATAAACTATGTTAATCAAGTGCGAAAATTTTAAATTGCTTATTTTTTAATTTTTATGCGTTTACCCTCAATTTTTTTACCGTCACTTTTAACATCATTTTTAGCATCACTTTTTTACCATCGCTTTTATCATCACTTCTTAAACTCAACTTTAAAGAAATGAGAAAAATGTTTTGCTCATCTGGTTTGATATTTCAAGATAAGTCAATAATTGTGTTGAGAAGAAAACTTGCGCTTTCCACCAATTTTGGCTAGTAATATTTTCAATAACCATTTTTAGCCTTCTTCTTTCATGTGCCATTTCCCTTTCAGACGTGGGCGACCATAGCTCTCCTCAACTTCCTATTCTTTATAGCTCTTAGCATTGTTTGTCTTTTTATTCTCCTACCTATTCCCTGTTCTGTTATCCATTTACACAAGGACTTTAGGTGGGTTACTCGCTGTTTTCCTCTCTCCCTCTTGTATTCAATATTCTGTGAGTGTCAATTTTTCCAAGTCGTCTTTCTTCACAACGTGTCCCAGAAATTTCAACTGTCTAATTTTAAATATAATCGTCTTTTTGGTTCCCATTTTTCTTTAACCTTGTAGTGAGTCCTGATAAAATAAAATATAAAAATAAAATAATATAATAAAAAAAAAGAACGCAAATTTAAATAAGACATTTGCGCTTTCCTTTTAAACCCTTATCTCTTTCTTTCTCTTCTTCTCTTTCTGTCTGTCTGTCTGTCTCTCTGTCTCTGTCTCTGTCTCTGTCTCTGTCTCTCTCTCTCTCTCTCTCTCTCTCTCTCTCTCTCTCTCTCTCTCTCTAAACTTCTCTTTCTATACTTGTCTCAATCTACGAGAAGGCAACCCTCCAATAAAAAGAAGAAGAAGAAAAAACTGAACCCTGCCCCAAAAACCGGAAGTTTTCAAGAGCAGAGCTTACTTATTTATAACTGAAATATACGTAACATCAGGGAGTTCCACGCATAACTTCTCTTATAAAAAACGAAAAAGTTACGCCGGAAAATAAAATAATTTGGCCAATCAGAAATTTTCGCACAAAGAGATTTTTTTATGTTCGCGTCAAATTCTCGAGCCTGGGGAAAAAGGATAAAAACCTAACAACTCTAGACCAACCGACAGAGAAGAACCATAACGACACCAAGTGAGGACGGAACAAACCATGCGTGATGCGTGAAGAAGCAGTTAAGAAGTTTTCTGCTACTGACATTTCCGCGATATATCTGGACCAATTTCTGAAATTACTACTACCCCTACCATGGTCTTACTTTAAAACACCGAAAAGGACATTTCTCCAGACTGCTATCCATATCGGCCCTATTAACGAACTTTTTTCTACGCCAAATACCAAAGGATTCATTCATCATTCTAAAGAAAATAAATAAAAATATATTATTTATTTTAAACCCTTGAGTCAGTTTGTTTTATACCCTATGTTTAAATAATTATACTACAACCAATCCAAACTAGCACCCTTTTTATATGAACACATACGCTACAACCTTTCACATTGCTCATATGTTCTGTCCATGGTATTCTCAACATTCGTAAGTACAACTACATGTCTACCGCTTCAAGTCTCTTTTTTCATGTGAGGAAAATATCCAACAGTCCCCGCCCTATAACAGCAGTAGTTCAGTCCTCTTTTCTTTGCTTTACTTGTTTCTTAATAGTTTCTTTAACTTTCGGGAGGTATCTTTTGTATCTGGGAAAAGAAGACTAAGAGAATTTGATACTCACAAGGCATATTGAAGGCAAGAAGGACAGAGAGTAACAGCGTGTAAACTAGCTAACGAGCTTGTGTAAATAGATGGGGAACAGGAACTGGGAGGGATAACAACATTGCTTAGAGCTATGAAGGATCGGAAGTTGTGGAGAGCTATGAACACCTACAACCGAATGGATACGGCGCATAAAAGAAGAATTAATAAATATTTTTCTATTTTATAATTAATAAATGTCTGTTATATTTTAGTCCTTCTGTTCTCGAACACGTGTAATAAGATACGATGCAGTCACCGGGTTGTGGCCTGTCGATGCAGACATATTTTATCTGTAACAGCTGTAATATCTAAAATTCCCAAATAATATACTATACTACAGGCATTGTCACGATCAGGTTAACCGATACGCTTCTGTTGGTAGAATGAAAAGGCTCTTTCTTTAAGCCGTATTCACACGTATTTGTTACGCGCGCCCATTTGCGGACAAGCAGATTCACTTCCGTTTTAGCCCGAAGGGGCATGCTAGGTGTCAGAACAAAGCTGTCTACGCAGGATAGTCAGACAGCCAGACGTATCTTCCACTCAGAAAATTTGCAACCTATCTTAGCTCTTTAGTCGTATTATGATTTGAATTATATGGCCATGTAGTGATTTAGCAATCTCTTAAAATGAAAAAAAAAACAACTAATTCCCATGATTCCATATAACAAAGGAAACCATCCTACTGGCGGGAAATTTAGAGCACTTCCTCTTTTCAGCCGGCCTCTTGCAAGGAGACCAAGTGAAACTGAGTAGCTCCAGATATGAACACTGCTAAGCCAACTCACCCAAATATAATTTTCTCTTGATAAATATCACCTTTACTGATAGACTTATGAATCTTTTCATTCAACAACATAAACACAAAACAGAAATATTCACCTTGCAACGACATTACAAGAACTTTCTTGCTCCGCCGCATTTGTAGAACAGAATCCTTCAGATAATAAATCCTTCTTATTACATATTGTAAATGTCTCAGTATGTTGTTGTGATGAATATGTACTATAACACCGTCCTGGGTATGACGATAAACTACATCCGGCACCATGCCTATGATCGAGAGGTTTTGATTAGCGTGGAACCACCTCTTAATTGCTGTTGTTCCCAGGTCAACTCTAATCCGGTGTGGTAGCACCTGTTAAGGTCCCAGCTATGGGCAAATAGTCAACCACCAAACTGAGGTCAAAACATAATGAACGTATAAAAATATATTTTCATAGTAAAAATACCAGCTATATTTTCATTTTTCGACCCCCAAATTTTCACCTATAAAAATGATTTTATCATGTATCTTGTGTATCATGTGAATTCCTTTTTAAGTGACCAAATGACAATAGACTAACCTCTTTCCCCCTATCTCTTTCTTTCATCATCTCGTTAAATAAGTTAAAAAAGTAAAAGAGAATAATAAAAGTATCGTTAGTAACGCTATACTCGTTGCGTAAACGCATACGGCTATAAACAAGCGAACAATAAACAGCTAAACATCTTATAAACGTAAACAACTGAAACGAAGCATATTCGCTATGTTTGTATTTTATAATACGATATTAATATGTAAATATTACATGCATTATTATTAGATACAGTTAAGTAAAACATCAGTTTTATCAAAAACATGTTTACTTTAAATGCATCTGTACATTTTGACTACAGTAAATGGATATATAGTTTGGTTAAAGGCGTAGCCAGGGCCAGCAGTACATATGCTAATCTTATATCTCGTGTATGATGCTACCCTCTTAAAATTAACTTCAAAATTAGGTCTTCAAAAGTCGCATGATACGCAAGCATATACAGTAAATAAATAAGAAGAAAGTTACAAATGATTGATATGACTCAAGGAATGCTGCAATGCATATACATGCGGTTTGAACAGATTAATTCTTGAATATCAGGAATGTGTAAATAAGAAAATAATACACTTCATGATAAAAGTATTAATAAAATTAGCATTATGAATGCGTGGAAAATGTCGTGTGACTTTTGTGGACCTTTTTCAAAATCCTACGAATTCTTGCTTGTCCACACATTTTCTTGGAATTTTTCAATAAAAAATGAAAATCAGAAAAATGTTGCGTTTAACATACCTTTCTCATAAAATTACATACAATCAAATACATGTTTTTTATCACATACTGAAAACAAGCGCATATCTGGCATGTGCTACTAAACAAAATGAATTGTTATTTTTCGCTTTATTGCTAATGTTAGCTTCATACTGCGCAAGACCAAATATAAGAAGACTGTGTTGCGTCAGTTTTCCAAGTGAAGTGTTCATGCTTCTTTCAAACACTAATCACTGGCAGAAAACAAACATCTCAAGCACGAAACAGGACACGAGATATTTACCGTGCGTAGTATGTTAGCAGTCACGAAGAAAAGGGATTTTTCGAACTCGCCTCTTCGATTTCTCATTCCGAACCTCTATCCATTACACCACTCGCACATCCACACCTAGCTTAGTAAACATTTATAATAAACATGACCCATTGTCATCGTAGCCAATATTGTCGCATTTCCTCACTTTGTTATCAAAGAATTCCATTCATTTTTAGTCCAACAGAGTAATTTTCTGTCATCAATTCTGTTCTAACTGGGTGCTCCACATATATGGCCTTACGCCAGACCAAGCTAAACTTGATTAAGCTAAAATAAATGGGTAATTGAACGAAGAAGGGACAAAGCAATACCTTACAAACAAGGGCACCAAAAAATAAGGGGGCGCTAAATCAGATGTCAAGTGGTAGGGGTCATCATATATTAAGTTTTAAACATACCCACTTTGATGTTTTTTTTATCTGACCCTCTCTTAATTTTTTTTAAATACACAATTTTTCTTTCTTTTCCACTGTACCTATTTTCATGAAGGAGACCTATAGGCTTTTTTTCGCATAAAACTTATATAAAAGTTTTAGAAGTTAATGTTTTCGGAAAAACAGTTTTCTTATATATTTTGGCAAAAATGAATTTAGATAAATGATACAGATTATCTCAGTAACATTGTTATAAAAGAGAATAAAGTTTGTTTTCTGTTTAGTTCTCCGTTTCAGAAAAAAAATCGGGGTTTGGAAACTCCCAACACCTTTATTGCCCCGTGGATCACTCAAAAGGGAGAAAAAGTGATATCGATCGAAAAAGACATGTCAGCCATCCTGAAGAAACTTTTGAGTATGCCAAAGATTAAACTGAATGAATTAAGGAATGAGTAATGTCCTATATACGTATATATACAAAAATAGAATTTCTATTTCTGGATAAAAAAAAAGAAAGTTGATATAAGGAAGCTAAAAATAACTGCTGATTAAAACACCACCACAAGCAACTCACACTCACACAAAGGGCAAAATAAGATGAAAGCAGAAATATAAAAAGATCAGTAGAAAAAGGGATCATAACGAATGAGAATTCTTTTATGAATGGAATTCTTTGATAACAAAGTCAGGAAATACGACAATATCGGCTACGATGATGATGACTCATGTTTATTCTTGGGTTGGTGCATAATAATCAGGCGTTTTTGTACGCGAGTTATTTGTTAATAAAATTGCTATTTTGTTTACTTTTTTTAATAAAAATATTATTTTAATTTCAGATTATAAAAATGTGTGTCGATAATCATACGCTCCGGAATAATCATTTAAAAATGTTATTGTTGAATTGTTATGTTTCTTTTTTCATAATAAATATGGCTTAAAAACGCTTGATAATTATGCACCAACCCTATATAAATGTTTACTAAGCTAGGCGCGGATGTGCGGGTGGTGTAATGGATAAAAGCTCGAAATCGAAAAGGCATGTTCGAATTTTAGTTGTATTCACTAGCACGCATATACCCTTGAGAAAGTTATGAATCCCTTTCCTCCTCAAGTTATGGGTTAAATAGTAGGTCTTCTATCTAGAAAAGATATTGTTATTTTCAAACAAACAAAAAAATTATGCAATATTCATTTGCAAAAAAAAGAAAGAAAGAAATTTTCTTAGAATTCAAAATATATTTCGGCTTTAAATAATCCTCAAAGCCATTAAAATTACTAATCAATCAATACTAAGTTAAGGTTAGTCTGGCTCAAGACCACTAACACGGAGGACCCAGTATGACTCGAATTCACAATTACAGTAATAATAAAGGCGAGATCAATGTATTCACCATTACGCCATGCCTGGCAACCAATGCTTAATACAGAAATTGTAAAATTACGTCAAAAATACATAGAAAACAAAGTCGTCTTCTTTTATGTGCGTATCCCTTCAGGGCGTAGGCGATCATGGCCCTCCTTATCTTCCTGTCTCCTGAAGCTATTAATAAGTTTTATCAATTTATTATCTCTCCCAAACCCTGTTCTACCATCCATTTACTCAAGCTCATCATGTATGTTACACGCTACTTTCCTCTGTTCCTCTTTCCCTCAATCTGTCCTGTGAGTATCAGATTTTCCAAGCCCTCCTTCCTCATTACGCGCCCCAGAAATTTCAACTGCCTCTTCCTGATGTTAAATATGTTTCCTTTTCATTTCCATTTTCTCCAAAACCACGTCGTTGCTTACGTGTTCGGCCCATGGTATGCTCAGCATCTTTCTGTAGAACCACATTTCTGTTGCTTCAATTCTTTTTCTCATCTTTGAGGAAAATATCCAGCAACCACTGCCATACAGGAGGACAGATATAACGTAACAGTTCAGTACTATTTTCTTTGTTTCTCGCGAAATTTTTCTGTCTCTTAATACTCTGCTTAGCTTTTGAAATGCATATTTGGCTTTCTGTTGCTTCAAGTCTCTTCTTCATCATTGAGGAGATTATCCAGCATTCTCTGCCATAAGGACAAATATCACGTATAGTACTTGTACAATTAAATAATAGGATTAGTTTTGTTGGAGACGACCCGAGCGAAGTGTAAATTTATTTTTGTATAAAAATAGATAAAAAATGACACAAGATCGAAAAGTTGAAAGATGTTGATCTTCTCTCGTTCACTTTATTGCATTTTAGATTGTTTAGTTCGCCATAAAACCACATTTAGTTTGTAAAATATCTTGCTATAATCAGTAAATGTCACATTGTCTCTACAAAAATTCATACTAAATCTAAATTTATAATTCCATATAAGATGAATAAAAATCAGTTGATTCATTTACTACAATTTTTCCAGAGAATTTAAATTAAACAAAATATATTTGCAAAATTAAATGCGTTAGTATTGGGCCCCGACAATCTAATATAATAGAATACTAAGTTTATCTGTCGAGAAATAATATGTGAAGATGCAGAATAATAAATAAAAAACGTAACAAATAAGATAAAAATAATCTCATATCACAGAAGAATTTTACTTTCTGCCATTTCACGGGAAGTAAAGGAAAAAAAAACGGAAATGTGGGTCCTAAAAAATTGAATAGAACCAATGTGCATACATTTTCAAGTTAAAAGATTCTATTCTACCTTAACTTGAACTGGGCTAACAAGTTATTCTCAGAAACACATTTACCTCAAGATGATGCCTTAACTGACCTCCCCTTATACGACACAGACATGTAACATTCACCAAATTCCTCCGAATATTTTGTTCACTCTGATTTTTATGCTGATTCTTAAAGAAGGCGACCGGCTACTTTCTTCATTTGTGCCATCCATTTGTATCCTACCGAGATAAACAGAAACGTGAAATGTTTCTTATCAAGCAATGCCACAAAATTACTACAAACTGAAGTAGCTTCGAAAACAAAAACTATTCCTGAAGCATAAAAATCATGCAGCTTTGTTAAAGACTCCACAGTGGGCGTACGAACGCGTAGAGAAACAAGGCTTGCTCAATAACCACCTCTATGTCACTGCAACGGTCGTATTCCGCCGAAACAACCGGTTTCACTACGAAATACCTTTTGCTGATCATATTGTGGCATTTAACGCGGATGCCCACTCCACTACTTACCAGGCTGAACTCCTTAATCAGATTTTGTTGCAGACAACGGCCAGGCGTCAGAGAGGCCATCCGTCGGTAAATAAATTTTCTATCTGTAAATTTTAATACAATCTTCGTTTCCATGTACTATGACAAATATGCAGTAAAGTACCCTCAGCGAAGACTACAACATATCAGCTACTATAGCCGACATTCCTTCCCCTTCACAATACAAATGGTATTACTACTAAGACTACTACAGCAAAATTGTCAAACAGATACGTGGGATGCTGAAAATGGGTTGTTTCTCAAAATTTGATCAAATATCCAAACATAAGATTTTTTTATTGTTTTTAAAAAGAAAAGTTTTTTAAAGAGCTCTCTTGGTTGAACCAAAAACTTTTCTCTACCCCCATCATAGTAATGTCTTACAGAACCCCCCCCCCAAAAAAAAAAAACTGGCAGTCGAACTCGAACCGAACTATTGTCTGAATACAAATGCCAGATTTACAAGAAATACACCCTAGACCAAAAGTTTGGAAGCACCGTCTGGATTTCGAAGAATCCCCTAATAATTGAAGGTAGCGTACCTTTTTCAAACTAATTTACTAGCTCACTTCATGTAAGAGGTACTTTCTCTTCTGAAGGAGGTTTTATCATATATTCAATAATAATAGTAGTGAAATTAACCCATTACTGCATAAAGCTTCCTTAAAATATTAGCTCTTTTTGCAAAATCTACCTTGCTGGCTGCTAACCTTAGTGTTGACGGATTTTAAATTTTAGGTTTTCCTCTCTAAAAAGAAAAATTGGACGCCCTATATAATAAGTTAAATAGTTTCATCCTAGCTTAGTAGGGTTTAAATTAAACCAAACAAGGTTCAAGTTAAGAAACTTATTAATATTAAATTTAGAGAGATTCCTCAAACATTTGGCATATAGTGTACATGGCTACTAATAGTATCCGACAGAGATTACAAAAACCTTTGCCAGCTTCGCTGAATTTGTAACTGTCACTATAGTTTTATTGTCTAAAACAGTTTCCATCAGCATGGAGGTGTGGGGGGGCTATAGAAGTTGGAACTCCAGATCACTGGGAGAAGTAAGCCTTCTGCCATGACAAGGGTAAATATCTAGGAAATGTTTCAACAGATGACGAAGAATACGACACCGAAATCCAAAGGCGCATTGGAATAGCGAAAGATGCCTTAAAAAACTGAGCAAAGTATTAAGAAACAGGAAAATTTCGTTAGAAACAAACAAAAAATAAAGATCTTTAGAGATGGAGAAAAAACTTGAGTTAATCGAAGTGTGGCTCTACTGATGCTGAGAATACCATGAACTGAAAATTTGAGCGACGACAAAGTTTTAATGAAAATGGAAACAAAAGAGACTCTTTAGAATCAATAAAAGACAATTAAAATTTCTCGGGTACATAGTGAGAAAAGAAGGTATGGAGAATTTGATACTCACAGTACATACTGATGGCAAGTGGGGAAGAGGAAAACAACGAATAACCTACCTAGGGAGCTTTCGAAAATGATCCAGAGATTAGGAGAGAAACAAAAAGACAAAGCATACTTAGAGCTACAAAAGACAGGAAGTTGTGAAAATTCATGGTCGCTCACGTCATGAAAGGGAGCAGCACATAGAAGAAGAAGAAGAAGAAGAAGAAGAAGAAGAAGAAGAAGAAGAAGAAGAAGAACGATTCGCTATGTTTTCCCAGTTTGCAACATTCATTCACCATCCTGCTGAGGACATCAAAAAATGGTCTCACTTGTTTAGAGGCTGACGGCCACACTTCGTTGAAACACCAGTTCTTGTACAATCACCAAAGTTAAGCAACGTCGGACGTGGTCAGTAGTCTAGATGGGCGACCGCTTGGGAATATCAGGTGCTGTAAGCTTAGATTTACGGATAATGTGTGTAATGTATAATGGGTCGGAATTGTTAATAGAAGAGCTGAGTTCTAATTTTAGCTGGGTTCGATATATTCGCGTACGCACAAATACCCTTGGAAAAGGTATGAATCCACAACCTATTCCCCCAGCTATGGGTTAATTAGTAAGACTTGTACCACTGAACCATTATTATCTCCAAAAACAAAATAAAAAAATTGCTTGCAAAATATTTACATTTCAGCATTAAACAAACCTATAGAGGTTTATATACCACTAAACAAATAAGGACCTACAATCGGTTGTGAACTGGGGCAAGAATTGGTTGGTTAACTTTAACGCCTCTAAAACAAAACTGCTCTCTATTAACCACCAGAGGGATCCATCCCTGCATCCCATTAGAATGTCTGAAGCCCAACTTCTCGAGAGCTCCTCTCTGCGGCTGCTCGGTCTCACGCTGTCCGCTGACCTGAGATGGAACAAATACATCGAGTCAGTTGCGTCATCCACCGCAAGGAAAGTTGGCTCCCTGTGCCGGGCCAGGAAATTTTTCTCCCCGGAATCGATCCTCCAAATCTATAAAGCAACCATTCGCCCTTGCATGGAGTATTGCTGCCATATATGGTTTGGAGCCCATGCTGTTTGCCTCAGGGTTGATGATAAGATCCAGAGACGGATATGCAACATAATTGGCCCTGATCTGTCATCTCGTCTGCAGTCGCTCTCTCACAGACGCGCCGTTGCCTCGCTCTGTCTTTTTTACAAATACTTTCACGGTAATTGCTCCGATGAGCTGCTTTCGCTGGTTCCCAGGCCTCATGAATTTAAGCGTCCTACGAGGCTGGCATCCCGTCCCCACGCCCTCACTGTTGAAACTGTTAGATGTAGACGTCTCTTCTACTCCAATAGCTTCATGTTTCGCACCTCTCGCCTGTGGAACTCCCTTCCTTATTCCTGTTTGCCTGACAAATACAATCTCCAACTATTTAAGTGTAACGTCAATCGACATATCCAGTTGCCTTGATCTATCCACTTCCCTTCTCCACATCCTTTCACCTTTCATTCCTATCTGCTCTCGCTCCAAATCTTCTGTAACCCCCTTGCCTTGATCGATCCACTATCTTTCTCCATATCCTTTCCTCTACCACTCCGATCTGCTCTTCCTCCAAACCTTCCGTAACCCCTTGTGTGCTAGTGGCTTCCAGCCCTGCTTGGGGTGAAAAGCTTAAAAAAAATACAATCAACCAATCAATCTTTGTTTAGAAACACTTGTTTTTATAGATATATCAGCCGCTCTACTCAGTGTCAGATTTAGAACTAAGTTAAAGAAACTAGTTTAGTAGACTCATAATTCGTAGAGTGCTTTAAAAAATTCAGAATGTTGTGGGAAGGACTTTTACAGTCTTGCCGTAAAGTTTCACCATTACTAAATCCAGCACTGGTAGCACTACACACAGTACCATACCCACACATCAGCCTTTTGTTACTGCGTTTCACCATTACAGTTAATTACACTACGACACATCCAATTAGTGCGTATGAATATAGCAGTAATGGCATGTTGACTTTCCCCCGAAATTTAGTGAAACGGATACAAAATGTGGCGTTTAAACGAAGAGAGTACCGAAGAATTCTTTTTCATTTGGTAAAAAGACTCCCGCGCGGATGCTTTCCCGATCACTACAATCAACCGCTTCGTGAAGCTTCAATCGTTATCTTTCCGCCATATCTACATAATTGTTACTTCCTACTCTGATGTTCATATCACACACCACATTAAGTAATCGTATAGTTTGAGTGGCCCTTGACTCGTGTATTGATTGTATATTGCTATAACAAAACATTAAACGAATACAGAAGGAATGATATGCATGTGTGCACCAGTACCTGCCAATTTCTTTCGTTTTCATCTTTTCCTCGGCAACTTTTCTCACAAGGTTTTCCTGCTGTAAGTGCGCCCCATCAACTGAGCAACTCCTGTCCTCCTTGTCCCATATGGAAAAATCAATGGTAATTTTTTTTTTAAATTGTTAATGCAATATTCACTCGCAAAAAAAGAAAAATTATTCTTACAATCCAAAACGTGTTTCGGCTTGAAATAACTCACAAAGGGTTGGTAAGCCGTAAAAAAACAAATCAGTCGATCAATCCCTGTCCCACAATTTCAAAGTTTCACTGATATTTGCTGTAGTTCTTTTTAACAAAATCATTTACTTGAGCTTATCCAACTGACGGTCTTCCGTTAATTTCTTGTGATTTCTTGTTTCCAAGAATAGACTTTTCTAGTTTCTGACAGGCCCGACTATTTTGTATGTCCAGTTCTTGCTGACTAACCTACTATTTGCTATATCCTGTTTATAGCTGGATTGCCAATGTTGCTTGGATATATTTAGTGAAAGAGGTAATATATTGATAGTATTACGAATGCATTGAAGTTTTCTCAAACAAGAGATAAAAATAAAATTGCAAACAATATCGTACAATTAGCAACATTTTTATTGCCTTAGCAAAATAATGAGAAAGTATATAAAAAGAGACAATGAAGGTGTGTGTGTGTGTGTGTGTGTGTGTGTGTGTGTGTGTGTGTGTGTGTGTGTGTGTGTGTGTGTGGAGAGAGAGAGAGAGAAAGAAAGAGAGAGAGAGATGTCTTTTTTGTGCAAAGTCCTAATAGAGATATTAAGTAACTTACATTTGAGAAGAGTTCCTTGTTGGTTTGGTAGAATTAGGTATGTTTTGTAGTCAAATAAGCTTACAGAATTTATATTGCGTACTTTCTGTTTTGTGTTCAATGCAACATTAGTTTTGCTGTTTACGATATCACCGCCCCCCCCCTCGCACCCGGGTGAAACGGGACACACCCGATCTCTAAGGCATCCTGTGCCTAAAACAGAAAAGAAAAAAGATTTTGCACCCTTTTTTCTTTTTTACTACAGTTTGACAATGCCACCTAGTGGCTGTTAGCAGATATTCCATGGAAGACAAGTGGGGTAAAATCACTAACTGCCCTCTCTAATATTTGCTATGTCGAGTTTTTTTTATTTCACCAACTCGTTTTCGTTTTTCTAGAACTCTCTGGTATTTTCTGAGACTCTCTCCTACTTCACGGCTCTCTCTGTCATGACTGGTCTGCCTCCAATTAGTTTAGCGATATAAAATGTAAAACTGCATCAAAGGGCAAAGTACATTTATGTAATTATTTATTAAGGTTGACTTGATACAAGGTATCAGGCATGGGTTCCCATTGTGGACATAACTCAAAAGTAATCACCTGGTTATTGGCGACTGAGTGTCATTTCTTTTTTTTTATCATTTCATCCCAAACATGACAGTAATGCCGCTTGTATGCGGAGTGGGGGTACATGGAATGAAAGTGAAAGTGAAAGAGAAGACTAACAATAGGGAGGAAAGGTCAAAAGATGAACGGGATTCAAGAAGACCGAAGATGGTGATTGACGTTGCATTTAAATTTTTGAAGATTGCAGTTATCAGGGAAGCAAGAAATCGGAAAGGAGGCGGGAAGTATGAAAAAAGAAATTGTTAGAGTAGAAGTAGCGGTTGCGTTTAAAAGGGTGGGACCTACATGCCAATCTAGTAGCACGCTTAAATTCACGTAGTCGGGGCACCAGGGAAAAACGCTCGTCAGAGCAATTGCAATGAAAATATTTGTAGCAAAGACAGAGGGAAACCACGTCACATCGGAGAGAAAGTGACTGAAATCGAAATGTCTGATCAGGGTCGATTACATTATAGATCCTTCAGTTTTGTAATATGTAATCTTGCTGTTTCTAACGAAAACACGAAATTTATACTCTGCCATACGTAACATTTCATTTTATTCGATTCCGGATTTCGTTGACCTGCGTGTGAGTGACCCCTGGCACCTCATCCGAAACATGAACACTACATTCACATCTACGGTATCTGAGAGACTCCTTCTTTACCCCTGAAAGGAGTGTTTATATATCTGTCTCGGCTCTTTCCCACGTGTGCCTTCCAGATGCGGTTGTGTCAACCACTTGTGTCTCCGCACAATGTCCAGGAGATCAACTCTGCGCCTCCATACTCTGACGGACACTGAGTGTAAGCTCTATTCTGGCCTGATCTGGGGTGAGACACACACTGCAGTTATAGAGACCCTAAAACAAAGCAAAATAAATTATAACCAAAATACTTTCATAATTGCATTTTATCTTAAAACACAATTTTTAAAATTCCAAAAACTTTTTGGAGGCACCACTTTTTAAAAATTTTATTATTCTTGAACACTGTCTGACGACTTTGGTGATATGTTTCTGCAATAATCTTCTTTTTTATTCTGTCTAAATGTCTGAAATGAAGGATTATCATTATTTACTCTATTTACATTCGGACAATTATCCTCATATTCGTTATTATTTTTAGAACGTTTCGGTCGTTGTTCCCTCCGGCCTTCATCAGGTGTATATCGATCTGGGTAGCCTACAGGGAATTCCGAACTGAATTAAATAATGGGTTCAGTTCGGAATTCACTGTAAGTTGGTCAGATCAATATGCACCTGATGAAGTCCAGAGGTCACAACAACCGAAAGGTTGTTATAAAAAAAATGAGGACAATAGTCCGAATGTAAACAATTATTTATTCTGGATTGTAAAAGGAAAAATACTCGCCAATTCAATGTTTCTCAGAATACCAAGCCACATTTCTTCCTCAGAGTACCAGGCCTCGTTCCTCTCTCAGAATACCAGGCCACATTCGCCCATCAGAATACCAAGCCTCGTTCCTTCCTTCAGAATACCAGGCCACATGCTTTCCTCAGAATACCAAGCCGCATTCCTTCTTCAGAATGCCAGACATCGTCCCTCCCGCAGAATACCAGGCCACTTTCCTCGATCAGAATAACAGGCTTCGTTCTAGGCTACTTTCCTTCCTCAGAATACCAGGCCTCGTTCTTTCCTTCAGAATACCAGACCACATCCCTTCCTCAGAATACCAGACTTCGTTCCTTCCACAGAATACTAGGCCACGTTCCAGGCCACTTTCCTTCCTCGAAATACCAGGCCAAGTCCCTTCTTCAAAATACTACGCCATGTTTCTCCCTTAGAATTTCAGGCCAAGTTGCGATCCCAGGTTTCTTCAGTTCTTCCTATATTTTGAATTGTCATCTCATTGTAGGGGCGCTGTATAATATCTTGCACAACAAAAATCCTCCTCTTGATCCGATCGTTGGTCAGTGCCTAGAACTGGGCAAATCTTTCGCTGGTCCATTCGACGACGTTATCTGACGTCCCCTTAGCCTTCCTCATCTCCAGAACCACCATACAAGGAAGAAGCAGAAGGGATTATGCCTAACTTCTCCATATAACTGAAATTCCGCTTGAGAGTTACTGGTTTATTGTCAATGACATTGTATTTTATGTGGAAATAAAAAAAACGTGGGTTGTGAGTGGCGTCACAGTGAATGAATCAATGAAACAAAAAAACATGCGAATATTTAAGTATATAAACAAAACGAACGTGAGAAGTTATCAAAGGAAAAAACACAACAGGCAACAAATAAAATCAATAAAAATATTCCTATTATTTTATTTATTTTGTTGACTTTTCTGTCAAACAAAGGCCAAATATTTTTCAAGTTAAAACATTCTTACGCTTACGTATTAATCTGAAATTTTTAAGAATTAATTTATTGATTGAATTTTTAAAATGATTAAACCTCAGTCTATGATTAAACCTATGTATTTAGTAGGCCTTGCTCGAGGCTACACGTGGCTAAAGCAGAGCGATGAGGATAATGGCGTTGCACCAATCTTGCAAGTAGAGAACGCCTGCTGAATTGAACACCGTCTTATTGGAAAAGATGTTTAACTATTTCAGTTACAAAGCAGACTTGATATTTACTATACTTTATTTTTACTAAAGGTAACCCAATACAAGCCGCAAGAGCTACACAAGGTAGAGGTTTACTGAATGAAATGCGTGATATGAACTTAAGAGGGAGTAGGAAGTGAATATTACGAGGATATGGTGGATAGATAACGATTGATCTTCGACTTAGTTAAGATTGTAGTGTTCGGGGAAATATTCACACGGGAGTCTGTTCCACCAAGTAACGTATTCTTGGGAAGAAACTTTCAGAGTGGAACCTTCTTTTTACCAAATGAATACGGGAGGATGATGATGATTCAATCCTGTGTGCGTAGAAAAACGTGATTTGGCTACAAAGTTATGAGCTGATGACATTATAAATGAGGCTCGTCTAGCATAGGGTAAAGTGAGTCCTGATAGGAAATAAATTAGTAAATTAAAATCTGTAAACAAAAAAAGAAATACTATTAAAATAAGGCATTTGCTTTCTTTTAAAACCCTTATCTCTTTCTTCCTGTCTCTCTCTCTCTCTCTCTCTGTCTCTCTCTATCTATCTATCTATCTATCTATCTCTATCTCTCTCTCTCTCTCTCTATATATATATATATATATATATATATATATATATATATATATATATATATATATATATATATATATATATATATATATCCAAGTATAGGATTGGTGTATACGGAATAAATTCCAATAGCCAAAAAATACTATTCTTAAAAGAGTGCTCAGTACAGAGTAGAGTAAACATAATTTATTCGAAAATTATAGCGTAAATATGTTATAAAATCACTACAAAAATAGCCATTTTGTTTCAAAATATCTGGTGTCTTATCAAGTGATGGTGTTGAATACCATCTCTTGATAAGACACCAGACTGATTTTACAAATGACTCACTCTAATCTAAATCAAATAAATAAATATATATAATTTGTTTATACCCTTGAGTTTGTTCGTTTTATTTCCGAAATTCCGGTAAATAATTGCTTCTGGCACTGTACCCACAAAGCTACCAGTGTGATACTCGAACGAGAGAGTAAAGACACTTTAGAAAACTGTGTTTTCCTTCTGTGATTGTAAAACAATATGTGTTAACAAGTAAAAAAATGGATCGTCATATTTTAATTCCTCGCGAGATTACGTTTTCTTACCCAACGTTTCATTTTCGGGCATTCTGTTTTGTTTTTTTTTTAATTAGGAGTAGGCATGAATCTATTGGGATCTTTTTTTATTCTTGCGTAGCAACCATTCTAAGTGAAAAAAAAACGAATTTAAAACCGTGAAGACAACGGAAAATCACTCTTTTTCCCAAGGAGTTATGTCAATTCACAGAAAATAAAGGAAAGGAGAGATATGAACGCCTACGTCATGAAGCGACATGGCAAAGAAAAAAAAAGAAAAACACGAATTCATGAAAATCTTTTCTTTAACTATTTTTTCTTTAAAAGCAAATACTCCCTCTTGTGGATTAAATATAATTTAATAGAACTTTCTCCTTACAAATGGAATACGAAGAAATCAAGGACGGTTGGCCCCTGTGTACATTGCATGGTCCTTCTTAGCTATAAAAATCTGAACTGGTGGATCTAGGGAATGTAAGTCGTCAGAATATTTTCCATGGGAAAACGATAGATTAGAGATAAGGAAATGGGTTGTGGGATGAAAAATAATTCAACGCCTAATGTCAAATTTAAAAAGTGAGAATTAAGTAGCTCCAGCCCAGGTACGGTATTGAGATGTTTGATCGTATCTTTTTTTTATAGCATTTCACCTCAAGCAAGGCGGAGTTGCTACTGGTTCGCAGGGTGGGTGTGGGTTGCATAGAGTGAAAATGAGAGAAAAACTGTGTGTAGGGAAAAGGACAAAAAGGATAAAAGATGACCGGGGTTCAAGACATCAGAAGTTGGTGATTGATGTTGCATTTAAATTTTTTGTAGTTATCAGGGAAGCAAGTAAACGAAAAGGAATTCCACAGGCGGGAAGTGCGAGGAAAGAAGCTGTTGGAGTAGAAGTGGCTGACTCTTGTAAAAATAGAGCATGGTATTTGGAAGCAGGTATTTTCTGGAACGGTATAAGGAGTCGAACATTTTTCAAGCCTTTAGCGAAGGATCATATATATGAATTCCACTTGAGGTCTGGGAGAACTTGAGTCTCAATAGGTGCTCAAAGCAAGGAGCCTTTGTTTTACAGAATGAAGTTTTTAGCCTTATCCATTACCAGTTTTGAATTCAGATTTGTTCTTCTCCTAAACTGGTTGCCAACGAAGGCTAGAAAACCCAGTCGGTCCTACTATTTAACCCATAGACGGGGTGATAAAAGATGGATTCATACCTTAATAATGTTTCTATTTTCTAATATTTTCACACCCAGTAACACCTTGTGTCTCAGTAGCTTTACTGCCTTGCTTGGGGTGAACATGATAAAAAAAAATATATATATATATACATATATATATATACATATATTTATCATATATATATATATATATATATTTATCATATATATATATATATATATATATATATATATATATATATATTTATCATATATATATATATAGAGAGAGAGAGAGATTTGAATTGGACATAGTCCGAAAACTTATTTAAAAACATTTATAATATGTTTAACGTTCTTTTTATAGATACATTTGCTTAAATACTTGTATCTATAAAAAGAACGTTAAACATGTTATAAATGTCTTTATATATATATATATATATATATATATATATATATATATATATATATATATAGTAATGCCTTGAGATACGAGTTTAATTCGTTCTAAGACCGAGCTTGTAACTCAAAAGGCTCGTATCTCAAATCAATTTTCCCCATTGAAATTAATGCCAATATTTCTGATCTGTTCCAGGCCCCTAAAAAATCACCCTTGTTTTCCTAAAACTCACCCCCTATTTTTGTATTTGTGGGTTTCTTCCAAGCAAAAATGTGTGAATAAACAAGAAATGTAGTTTCCAAACAATAAAATAAAAGAGAATAAACAAATTGTAAAGAAATAAACTTTACTAAACCATAAAGTTCAGACGAGTCATATCCCAACTAGCGGAGGGGTGAGAGAGGGACAACAGCTAGCCTAGCAACCGTAAAACTAGCCTAGCAACAGCTAACCTAGGGTACGATATCGAATATTAAATTTTTCATTTAATGTTTTAATTTTTTTAAACATTTACATTTTACCCATCACTGTAATTCACTTTTTTTTTTTTTATTAAATTTTATAATTATTTATTTATCCTTGGTGTAGAACGCTCATACTGTCTCACCAAATCCATTACTCGTACGTTTTCTTCTTGTTTTTCTATAATTTCCCGCTCTACCTCAAGTTAAATCATTCGTTTCGGCTTTTCACCACTGGTCTTTGCACTCGCTTTCTTCGGACCCATGGTGTCACTAAAGGAATTTTGCAAAATAACGGCAAGAAAGACACAACACAACAGAGATCCTTCCAGGGAGAAGTGAATACATGTACTGCGAGTGGAAATACTCGCAAAGCTTGGCGCACACTGCGTCAACTAGCGGATGCTTAACTGAAACTCGTTCGTATCTCAAAATTCAGCTCGTATCTCAAGGCAAAAAAAACAAAACAAAAAACGACCGAACTCCGACTCGTAACTCAAAAAGCTTGTATGTCGGTACGCTCGTATCTCAAGCCATTACTGTCTTTGAAAGGGCGCCCATTTTCCTCTGGTTGCTTTGGCAGCACTATAACATTGATCTGCTAATGTCCTCTGGTATTTCGTTTATCACTTCAGTAATTTTACCAATCCTTCACAAAATATATCTGTCAGCATCTCGTCTGATCCTGATGCTATGTTCGTCCTCATCTTAGCCAGACCTGACATAATCCGAGATTTTACTATCACAGGTTCTTCCATACTTTTACGTATTATGTTTTTTCTCCTCTCTTGTCATGAAAGAGCTCTCCTATGTATTCATCTCTGCTGTTTATTACGATTTTTATCTTTTCTTAAGATCTTATACATCTTGCCACGTCATTTTGCTCTGCAATTTCTGCAATCATTTTTAGCACACCTGTTTCCTTTGTGTTCTTCAAATTTCCAATCTCGTATTTCTCACTATGCCATTCCTCTTTTGGTTGCTTGTAATTATTTGCATAATCTGATATCAGTAGTTGATGTCAATTCATCAGCAAACCCACCTCCCCTAATTCTAATCAAATAACCAAACATCAGGACTTTTGGTGGGGCGAATTCCTTCGGTAGATCTTTAATTTTACTGGCATCAATTTAATTTTTTTTTTCTTTCTTTTTATTTCCTCGTGATGACTTCTTCCGCTGTTGTTACGAGTGGTTCCTTTACGGTAATTCACTTTAAGTCGCTAACCCGTTCCAATGCTTCAAATAATATTTGCAAATGGAGTTGCTGCAGTTTTGTTTTTGTTATTCTGCAAATTAGGCGTTGCCTTCGGTGGATACCTTTGTATTTTACTCCTAATTTGCAGGAAGCTGATCACTTCCACTAACAACGCTTGGCATGATTTTGCGAGCAAAACTACATTCATTTTCAAATTGTCTTTCGTTCTATACACACACACAGGCACACACACACACACACACACACACACACATATATATATATATATATATATATATATATATATATATATATATATATATATATATATATATATATATAACTGTTTCGACGAGCCACTTCGCTGGTTCCCAAACTGCATGAATTTAAACGTACTACTAGGTTGGCATCTCAGTCCCACCCTTTCACTGTCGAAACGGTTAAATGTAGCCGTCTCTTCTACTCCAATAGCTTCATGTCTCGCACTGCATGTCTGTGGAACTCCCATCCTCTTAATTGCTTCCCTAATAGCTATAATCTCCAAATATTCAACTCTTTGGATCAAGACACTTTTTAGATTACTTCAACCAACGTTTTTATCTCAGTAGTTGAAGTAATCCAAAAAGTGACTTAAGACCCAAAGAGTTGTGAGTTCAATACCTGGCTCAGCAGAGGTGAACAAAAACTTGAAAAATTGAGTAGCTAAAGGGAATTAACTGAAACTGAGATATCCAAAAAAGGCATGGCACGTGGAACTAGAACAATCTACCCGGTGCAGAAAAGAAAGACTTCGGTTCAAAATTCCAACGTATATCACCTGAAGGCCGGTGAGTACAATGGCCGAAACGTTGTGAATATGACAATAAAGATGAGGACAACAATTCGAACAATATAAATAGTGTAAATATTTGCATAATATATTTCTGCTCTAGTTGTCGATTCTTGTTTCTTAAATTTATCAATCCTTTTTTACAAGTACATCTTTTCCCCTTTACACAAATCGAAAGTCACGCTGAAAGGGTCGATGGTCGATTGACCACAGTAGTTAAGTTGAGTCCAAGCCTTATCAGGACTTCGATGGATGACGGCTTTTTAGGAACGTTAAGACCTGTACAGAAATATTGGCCTTGTACAGTACTTAAGCGAAACTGGGTGAATTTTAATGAATTTGAATGAAAACGTGATGACATTTAAAAGAATTAAGGAGTATTTTCGTTATTATCTCTCAGTCATGAGTCAATCCTTACTTTAAATCAAGTCAATGAATAATTGTGAAACGAAGTATTTTTTTCCATCAGTAGTCTCAAGAAAAAAAACATTCAAATAATGATGGTTAAAAAAAGAAAAAGAATACGGCTGGGTGGGAGTGGATACCATTCATCTGGAATTTCCCTTAATGAACAGAAAAAATCTGAATATAAACGGACTGAAGTTGGTTGACCGGTCGTTACAAGGTAATGACGATACAAATCACTTGATAAAAAGAACGAGTCAGAAATGGACATTTATGTAAATGAACCTACGATTAAAACCACGTGATTGTGAGAAAGAAAGATAAGTAGAAGCGATTGATTTGCAGACCATTGAATAAGAACTGCGTCACTTTCGATCAAGACGCGCAAAAAAGGTACCGAAAGACAAAACAAAAAAAGAAAAGAAAACAGGGATAGACGTAGAGTAAATATTCTACTCTCGTCACCATCACCATCGAGGCAGACAACTTTTTAGTCCAATAAGACAGTTTAAGAAAAAAAATGTTCGGTAAGTACTCTTATGATTGATTCTTCGTTATATCCAAAATAAAAAATATATGAACAAATGAATCTATAAAAAAGATGAAACCAGAAAATATGTACAAAAGTATTGACTCAGATAAAATATGAGAATATAAATTATTAATTTTTAACTCGTATTTCTTTAATCTTATTTCTCTTGCTTATTTACACCAAATATTAATAAGATGTAATAGTCTTAAGTTTTCTGAATTTCTTAGATCAAGCATTGTCAATTATTATTCATTTTTATTAGTATTTCTTTCATCTTATTTCTCTTGCTTATTTACACCATGTAGTAATTATTATCATAAAAACAAATTTGAAGTGATTAGATCTGCATCAATTTTGTTATTTAGCCCGGGACAAGGAGGTTTGGAGCGGACTGGTAACAGATATTTACAAAGATTCTGAAGATGAGCAATCACACTTACTTGCAGTGTACCTTCATCTCTCACGATGATGATAATAATGATGATAATGATATACGATTGTATGCGCGAATTATAGGCGACTCCTAGTTAACACTGAAGCAAATTGCCAATAAGCTCAAGGGCGAGTTTCAAGTCCATTGATTGATTGGTTTGTTTTTACAGTTTATCAACCCATTACAGGTTATTTAAGCCAGAAAATATTTTTAGAGTGTAAGAATTTCTTTTGAGATAATGATTTTTATTGATAAAAGTTCTACTAATTAACCCATAGCTGAGGGAGAGAAGGGGTGGATTCATGCCTTTCCCACGTAAATGAATATAACGAACTCAACTGCAGCTGGAACTCAGCTCTTCGGTTAACAATTCTGAGCTGTTATCCAATACACCACCTGCACATCCAAACTTACAGCACCTGCTATACCCAAGCGGTCACCCATCTAGGCACTGGCGTTGCTTAACCTCGGTCCACAATTATTTACAGACTCAATTCATTCCATTAAAGAAGACACGTTCAGATTTGAACAATTAATTTTGTTAGTAGCAAATAATTGCGGCTTTAATATGTAGAAGTTTCAATAACGAAAACTGACAATTTGGATGAACGAAACTAACTACAACTTCTTTTATCGAGAAACGCCATGTTGCACACAAAAATGTCAATAGATATTGATTTCATTGCCTTAAAGGAAAAATTCAAATATCCATGTGATATTGACTTTATCAAGCGAGAAACTAACTTATGTCACTCGTCAAAGAAAAACCATGAAACTTGAAATTGTCTCTTTCATTGCGACATCAGTTGTCTTTGTGTACGATAATGCTCCCTACCTTAATAAGTTACTCCATGTGAAATCCAATATTCTGGGTTTATCAATCTTTGACTCGGTTCTTATTCACGTCAGCTTAATTTTGTCGAAATATTGTGGTTAAAAATGAAAATCATTGTGAATCGAAACATAGGAATACCGGTAGTCAATTCATCAGCCATCGGCGAGCAAATAATCTCTTTTCTGAAAATCTTGCTCAAATCAAATCTCTATTCAACATTCTAATTCATTTATTTTTATTTTTATAAATGGTAAGAACTTAAACCCGGAAACATGATTCCATAATACCTTAAATGCAAAATGGAAGCTTTTGACAGAATCAATCGTTCTCTTTTCTATTCTTTTTTATTTTATAAGCAACATCATGATAAATGATTTTAGTGAAATATCCGAACAAAATAAGTAAAGATGAAATAGTTGAAAAACAATTGAATTTTTATTTTCGTGTTAACGTTTGGCGACCTTGAAGGACCAATGCCAGATACATATATTCGTTCTTTGATTATAAAATTGTATTGATTTTAATAAATCTAAACTAACTCATTTTTTTTAAATTCTACTATTTTTTTTTGTATTCGAGAAGAAATTACATCATAAATGCAGAATAAATTTTAAGAAAACTAGACATTTTAGAAGAAATAAGCTAAGAACTAATAAGATTTGTTTCGTTCTTCACATCATAAATGTCTGAAAATAATCCATACATCAATCAAATATTTAGAAAGAAAATCGGGAAGTACAAAGCAGACGATACCAAAACTTTTTATAAAAATTTTAGAAATCAAAGTTCAAATATGAATGACATTTCGACAATGTTTATCCTCCGTGACCGTTAAAAATGGTCTGTCAAGAAACGGTTATTCCTTCTTTAAGTATACACTCGGTAATTCTTTAAAAAGCAATGATTAGAATTTTAAAATCCAAACATATAAAAGTGGATTTATACATTTTCTTTATTCTTGAGAATTAAACACTATTTATTTATTAGATTGAATAGAAAACTTGTTTTCCTAGTTATTTATAAAATGCTAAATGAGAAATATTTCATTGTAGTTGGTTTACATATTTTGAATAATTTTGTAATTTTTTTATAAATCTTTAATGAAAAAAGATTTTTCTTTTCAAATTGATTTCTTTATGAAATGGTAAATAATAAATCTTTATAAAAGGTAAATAAATATTTCATTGTACTTGGTTCACATATTTTTATAATCTTGTAAATAAACGTTGCTGAGGGAGTCAAAAGTGTATACAGTAATAGCGATGTCAAAGAAATAACTGCCCTTTAGACACGCCGTCGTTTTTTGTTTTTTGCTGTTTTTTGTTGTTTTTTTCTTGTTTGTTTTTTTGTTCTTTTTTTGCGGACACAAGTTTAAACACAGCCGACATTTCTTTATGGACATTTTTGAAGGTATATTATTCCGCCGGAAATAAGATTGGATCAAATTTAGCTTTATTAATAAATGCGCTATTTATTACCTCGCATATTATTACTTATTCAATATTATTGTCTTCGTTTTTTCGAAAATGACATTTCTATAATAATAAGAACTGGTTGGTCCCGTGGTATCTCCACGCGTGTCGACAACTATATCATGATTACTTTTGTATGAATATTTCTGCAATTACTGACAGAAAAGAACTATTATAGGCATACAGATTATAGATTCGCGCATATCAATTATTAGGATGAGTCATAAATAATTTCCGTTTCGGGGAAACCAATTGTAATGACGAATCTATCATCCTAACTAAAAATCGTACGTGGCAGTTAAGAATAAATTTAGAGTACACGAACATACCTTAATTTTTTATGCTCAAAGATGCATTCTAAAAGCTAAGCAGAGTATGAAGAAACTTTGCTGGAAACAAAGAAATGAGTACTGAACTGTCCCTATGTATGGCAACGAATGCTGGACAATCTCTTCAAAGATGAAGAGACTTGAAGCAACAAAAATGGGGTTCTACAGAAGGGTACTGAGGATACCATGGACCAAAAATGTGAGCAACGTCCAGATTTTGGAGAGAATGTAAACAGAAAGGAAACTTATATTTAACATCAGGAAGAGGCAGTTGAAATTTCTAGGGCACATAATGAGGAAAGAGGGCTTGGAAAATCTGATACTCACAGGACAGAGAGGGAAAGTGGGTACAGTGAAAAGCAGGAATACTTGATGGGCTTGAGCAAATGGATAGTGGAACAGATTTGGGGAGAAATAACAAAAAGACAAAACTTATTAAGAGCTACAAGCGAAAAGAATATGTGGAGAGTCATGATCGCCTACGTCCTGAAGGGACACGGCACATAAAAGAAGAAGAATGGTAGCATACACAGTGGATTAAAGGGAAAATGTCATTCTTCCACAAGAATACACAAGCCAGCATATAACAAAATTAACATAGAAAAAAGAATAGATCCACTTTACAATTTTTTTAAAATTATTACATTTCTATTTATTTGTTACAATCATATTTGCTCACAACTGTTTACGTACATTTGTTTAACACTTTGCTTGCAATTTTTTAGCAAAGTTTAATCTCTTAAGTGCTCATGATGTCCTCTTTCAACTTTACAACATTCATCAAACCTCTCCAGAACACTATGACACACAGCACAACACAAATCTCGATGTTCATTAATTTTAATAAATAGTTCTAAGATGTACTCTTTTAATTCGTCCATTCTGTGTGGGGACTTTTCTATTAAACTTTGTTTTTTACTACATCCCAAAAAAGAAATCCATTGGTGTTAGGTCACGTGAACGTGGTGGCCATCCGATGCTGCCTCTTCTTCGGAGCTAACACCGTGGAAAGGTTTGCTTAAGATAGTCGCTTACTGCCAAAGTATTAGGGGGACGTGCTCTATCTTGCTGAAAGAACAGTTCGGCGAATTTGTTCTGGTTCTGAGCTGTGGAAACGTAAAACAAATAGTGAAACAACTGTGAGCTTACTTTCGGCCCACCCTGTATGCAAACACACATAATGTTAATAAGACGATTAAAATGGTGGTAAGTTATTCATGTTTAAAACATTTGAAGTATATGTAAGTGTCTAAATATGAGTTAAATCAAATGATAAATCGATGAAAAGGTAAGACCATAAAGATGAACAAGTGTTCATGCTTTATTGGTCTGACTACCTGATGAAACATTTGTTCTTTTTATTCTTTACAAATAATTCATTTGTTAAAGATAACCACGAGGTGAGGCAAAAATAGAGAGAGAAAATTTACACGTGTACAAATATACGGACACTTGCGTGTCTGTATAATGTATGCGATTTCATTGTTAGATGAACAGTCATTTCTTTGTTTTAAAAACCAAAAGAAGACAGAAATAATTGGCGGCTATTAAAGAATTCCATATTGGCCGGTTGTTTTTTGTTTTAATGAAAATATGCAAATGAAATAAGACGTGAGAATGGACCTAGCCAATCAAGTTCCATGTTATAGGTGCGGAAATGCTTTAAATAAACTCCTTATTAATAACTTACACACTTTTGATTTTACATTAGTCTTCAACGTTCTTTTCTTTCTTGCTTGCATTCTTTGTTTTTCTTTCTTAACTATGACTTAATTTGGTTTTAAGTGACGACCGAGTAATTACGAAGTCACCTAGCATCACCACACGGAAACTTTCAGATATAGTGCAGATATATTTCAATAAAAGGAGCAATTGTCGATTAATTCATGAAGTTACATAAAAAGTTGTATTTAGACTGACTGCTCCTTAAGAAAAAGAAACAGCTTCGGTAATTTCTTTTACATGTTGATCATTTGTAGAATGATAATCACATTTTTTTCTTTGGCCAATAACTGACTAGTTCCTGTTAAAATTGACAATGGCTATAACAGCTCTGGACAGGTAGGGCGGTGATGCGAAAGTAGCTTACTCAAATACTCACGCATTCTTTTCTACGAGCGAAGTATACCTGTGGCACTGAGGAAATAATAGATTCATACCTTTTCCAAGACTATTTAGTGCGACGTTGGCATAGACATTATCTATTTCTCAGGTCGATAATGATTAAGTCGCCGCACACCTCCTCATCCTTAATATGCAATAACCGTGGCATGTACAAGTTTAAGGTGTGCGCAGGGTGTAGTGGTTATCGCACAAAAAGTGGGATTGGCGAGCAGAGTTTAAATTCCAGCCGAGACCGTTGCGTTCACTTTCGCATCAATGCACTAGGGAAAATTTATCAACTTCATCACTTCTTTGCCCCACTACTTCCAAGCAGCTACGTGTTAAATAGTAGGGCAGAATGGGTTCTCTGATTTTGGGCTAAAGGAAACACAACTCTTATTTTAATTTAAAACCTCCGCTGCCTTACGGCTAAACTCATTCATAGGAAAGGCTACGGGAGTCGAACCTGAGGAAAAACCTGGTGTCGTAATCTCTTCCGTAACTGTATTCAGCAACGTCCTGTAAACTCCTGCGATGACACTGGAATCATGTGTATCGGCATGGGATCATTTCCACGACACAGAAATGATATATCTACTACATGGGTAATAGCCTGTTCCTCATATCTACCTACCCAGGCATTGGAGAATTGGAAGCAACAGAATCACAATGGACGCTGCGCCTGAAACATCATCCAAAGCACAACTCGCTTAAATTCATGTAGGGGCAAGAAAAGCTCATCAGAGCAGTTGGCATGAAAATATTTGTAGAAAAGACAGAGGGAAGCCCCGCTACGTCGGTGAGAAAGTGACTGAAGTCGAGATGCCAAGTCAGGATCGATTACATTGCAGATCCTTCTTTGGGTTTTGTCAAGAACCTAGAGATGAATAGCAGGAGAACCACACCAGATATGGCAGAAGTATTTAGTGCACGGACGAATGGTAGATTTGCAAATATCTGGTGGCTATAACATAGTGTAAGTAATGATATCGCCTCATCCAGAAATTAAAACAGAAATTACCAGTATCATATTATTGTTGCTTTTGATACAACATTTTGACTCATCAATTCTTGAAGTGGAACGACTACATCGAATCAGTTGCTGCCTCTTCTGCAAGGAAAGTTGGGTCACTGTGTCGTGCTAGAAAACTTTTTCAAGTCAGTCGAAAAAGTGAGACCAAAAAGGCGGAATGTTGCTCTCTAGGTGTCTAGCATCAGCCATACTGATGGCGGGAAGAAACATTTCTCATTGGTGGTTAAATGAGAAAAGTTTTATTGTTTTTTGTTGCTGATACATATTGACGAAACCATTCTTTGGCTTTCCTGGGTTATTGTAGAACTAGTGGAGATATTTTTTTTCATTTCACATTTTGTTTATAAATACTGTAAAATAGAAAATAGTAACAAGGAAAATAAGTAAACAAATAAGCCCAGTTGTCGGAACAACTTTTGGAATGATTCAGCTCACAATTACAGAAGGTCAAAGAATTGATGAGTCAAAATGTTGTATCAAAAGCAACAATAATATGATACTGGTAATTTCTGTTTTAATTTCTGGATGAGGCGATATCATTACTTACACTATTTATATTCCGGTTATTGTCCTCATTTTGTTGTTATCACAACGTTTCGGTCGTTGTGTTTTCCGGTCTTTCTTCGATGTATAAGCATCTGGGTAGCCTACAGGGAATTCTGAACTGAATTCTTTACTTCATCTACGGGGGTAGATTGTTCTTGTCTCAGTGCTCATGTTTAAAAAATAAGAACTAGACGATATATTTTCAATTGTTCTGATCATGTTCAATAAGAACAGCACCAGAACAACAATGGTCAACCCCTTACCAGGCTATAAGAGATTCATCGTTTAACATTGCGAAATAAAGTTATGAATTTGACTTGTGTCGTTCTGTTATTGATGCTGTTATCTATTATATTCTCCTTTTTATTACTACTTACCCTCCTTTGTTAAGTCTGGTACAAGGACATATTAGTAGGGCTTCCAGATTGTAATCACTTCTTTTATATGCTGTGTCCCTTCAGGATGAGGGTGATCATGTCTCTTCACAACTTCCTATCTTTTGTAGCTTTAAGCAATGTTGTTGTCAATATCATCCTGTAGAACAAAGTCTATAACTTCATCTCCTCTTCATATGTGAGAATTCACTGCCATATAGGAAAATTCATATTACATAACAGTACCTGACTCCTCCTGTTAATCTCTACCTTTACACGTGTCAAATCAGACCGGAAATGTGTTACTGGTGCTACAGGAGCTGCCCAATCTTCACTTTCCAGTCTCGATAGAATCCGAAAGCGTCTCCGAATTCTTGTAGGTAACGAATTATTTTCCACCCTGCAATCCCTTTCTCACAGACAAAATGTCGCATGCCTCTCACTGCTCTATCGCTATTTCCATGGAAAGTGTTCAGACGAACTACATTCTTTAGTTCCAGTATACTGGTCTTCTTCATAAGTTGAAAGGTTATGGTATTTCTGGGGAGGGGGATTTTTGAACTGATTCAGTCTCTCTTATCAAATCGCGAAATGAAATTTGTATTGAACGGCCACTCTTCTAGATCTTAATGTATTAATGCAGGCGCGTCCCCCAAGGCCATATCCTTGGACCGACGTTGATCCTAATTTTCTGCGACCTTCCTGATGACATCAGTTCTCAATTCGCTATCTATGCCTGATGACGCAACTATTTACTCCTGATCAGTTCCATTGGGTCATATTGGCAGCTGATTTAAAATATGACTTACAATCTGTTGTTAACAAGGTAAAGACACGGCTTAATTTTAAGGCCTGCAAAATGAAACTGTGTTTATTGATCGTCTGAAAGAACCCTTTCTGCCTTCCACCAGCATGGCTGACGCTAACCCCCAGGAGAGTGACTCATTTTGCTTTCTTGGGCTGAAATGAAGTGGGAAAATTATATTGAATCAATTGCTCGGTCCGCTGCTAGGAAAGTTGATTCACTGTGGTGTTTTTCCCACTCGAATATATGTTACATATTTATAGGTCCCTCATTCGTCCATGCTTTGAATATTGCTCTCACATATGGCCTGGTCCTCCTGCTTATATATTCAGAGATCTTTAATAAAATCCGAAGAATCTGCAATGTAACTGGTCCTGTCCTGACATATCGATTGTCACTCTCCCACCTTCGTTGTGCCTTTTCAATTAAATGCCTTCATGGTAATTCTTCTGATGAACTTTCCTCTATGGTACCTAGACATTATGAATTTAAGCGCAGTACTAGATTGGTGGCAAGGTCTCACCATTTTACAGTTGAAATGGCTAGCTGTAACCGTAAGTTCTATGCTAACAGTTTCTTCTATCGTACTTCTCGCTTGTGAAAATTTATCTTGCGCCTTTCTCTTTTTAGTCAACTTTGATCTTAAAAAAAGGTAAATGCGTGCCAATCGTTATCTTTTGTTTTCGTATTTCTAATGTTCTCTAACGCTCAGTACGCCCCCCCCCCACATCTTACGTTTTTATTGCTTTGCTTGGAGGGAAATGATTAAAAAAGCTTAGCCGAGTCTGATTGGACGTTATTGCCTAAGATGGCGATTATTTTTTTATGAAGTTTGCGTTTGAAGTCACATTTCGTAATTAACCTCTGGCAGTCAACGTCTTTATAATTATGAAACACCTTATGTCCGGTGAAGCGGTCCAGATTTATCCCTTCCAGAATATACCCGGATATAGTTTAGCTTAATTCAGAATAATCCCGACGTATAATTAGGGTTGGCCTACTTCATACATCGGAGAATAAAATAGCCGTCTAAACCTTACCTGCCTAGTCTAGTTCATACCCACTTTTACATTTCGTATCAACAATGGTTGATATGAACACATTCAACAGTAATTAATATGCCTTCAATTAAATATATTTTGAATGCAATTGTATGCCTTTAACTATAGATAAAATGTATTGTTGGTCATTTTGCTAAAAATGTACTGTTGGTAATAAATGTATATTGTTGGTAATTTATTTTCATATAAAAATGTATTGCTGGTATTTTAACTTTAAAAATGTATTTTTATACTTCCATAGTGTTTTATTTTTGTTCGGTGGTTTACTATTTGCCCATAGCTGGGACCCTAACAGACGCTACCATCCCGGGTCAGGGTGGACCTGGGAACAACAGTAATTAAGAGGAGACTCTTCAAAACCTCCAGTCTACCAATCAGAGGCCTTCCTGCCGGATGTAGTTTATCGCCATACCCAGGACCATCAGAAATTGCTTGTTTTAATTCAGGAATGGTTTTCCGTTCGAGCCTGCAAATAAGATCTTTCAGTACACCTAGCAAGAAAAAGTCTAGTGGAGTTAAGTCTGGTGATCATGATTGACACTCCATTGCTCCAAGTCGTCCTATCCACCTCAGCTCGAAAAAGGGTGTTATTTTTGTCACACACTATGTGTATATATATATATATATATATATATATATATATATATATATATATATATATATATATGAAGAATTATAGTCTTAAAGTGTGCTATATTTATGGGATAAAGTGCTCAATATCAGAGATAGAGCGTGTGTAAATATAAAAGTGGACATGGAAGTCAGCACTTAGAGGCTTAAGGGTTATATGACCCTTATATATAAATAGCCGAGAAAAATAACAGCACTAGTTGCCTGACGATTGCACTAGCATGAAACAGACTGTCGCCTCTACGTGCTGACTTCCATGTCCACTTTTATATATATATATATATATATATATATATATATATATATATATATATATATATATATATATATATATATGATAAAATGAGTAATATTAAATATTAGAACAAAGTACGTAAGATGGAATATACTAGAGCCAGTTGAACGTTTAAAATATTTTATTCTGTTGTCAACGTGTCGTTCAATGCGATAACCTTTTTTAGATTATTATAATTTACAGTTAACAATTTTCTATGTAAAATTCTCATTGATTTGCTCATAGATATTTATTTTTAATTTTATTATTAAATCTTCAAAAAACTTTCAAATTAACCAGAGTGTTTCTAAATAGCAAAAGTTGGCATGGTAACGGTTCCACCAGTTCTAACATTCACGGCTAGGACCCACCATGCCACGCCCATTGTAGCGAACCACTCTTATTGACTTCGTACTCCATTAGTAAGATGTAAGTTCCACACGAGCAGCTTTTTCCCACGAACCGTTACTTTGTGAGACTGACTCCCAAGAGGATGCTTCCCCGATCACTATAATCTTAACTTGTTCAAGTCTAGGTTTAATTGTTATCTTCCCTACATATCCACATAAACTGTACTTCTTATCATGTAGCACTCTACCTCGAGTGGCTCTTTGGGAGTTTTACAGTGTAAACGGCATTGATTTTTCTATATCATTGCACCTTCGCATTTCTTTGTCACATTTTTCATCATCAGTTAAAACTCTTTCCAGATATTTAAATTTCTGTACTGACTTGATTCTAACGTTCCCAATTCGTTATATCACATTTTGCGTTGTCTCCCTACACTAATGAATTGATATTCGAGATCAACTTTTAAAGCAACATGCTATCCGAGGCGCCGCACCTTGGCCTGTTTAACAAGATTTTTCCACGTGTAAAATTTGAGAACGTATTCAACATAGCTTCTTTCTTTTCTACATTATTCATTCACTACAATCACATCTATTTCTTTCTGAATCACGGTTGAGTAAAACATTTCCTGTTACGCTGTGACTATTGTGTTCGTTGCTAACTTTGGCTGGACCAGTTGATCAGGGAATATTCCCACGTGTAGAGTCATCACAATAAAGCTAAAATAAACCTTTGTTTCTAATAGTGACAACAGGAGTGATGACAGACGTCATAGCGTGTCTTTATCCTGCTCAAACCACTTTCAACATTCTAATTCTGAGGCACACGATAATTTTGACAAACTTATTATCTTTATGAATTATCGGTATTGATTGATTGGTTTGCCTTTTTACCGCTTATCAACCTGCAGGTTATTTAAAGCCAGAAAATATTTTTTAGATAGTAATTTTTTTTTTAGATAATAATGATTTACTGATACAAGTCCTAGTAATTAAGCCATATCTGTTGAGAAAATAGCGTATTCCTTAAATGCATTTGCGCGAAAGGGACTCTAACAAACCTGACTAAGATTTTAAATTCCGAGCTGTTATCCATTATACCACCCGATCATCCAAGCTTACAAGCGGTTACTCATCTAGGTACTGACCAGGCTCGACATTGCTTAACTTCGGTGATCGTACAACAACCGGTGTTTTTGCATAAGACGAATTGTCTGTGAGACTGAACTCATACTTTGTGCTGATTGTTTTGTTAGCGAAACTTTTCTGTAGGTTTTTATTACTTTCAACGTTATTTTTAGTGGATAGCCATATTTGTGCAGACGTTCAGCTTATTTTTAAACAGTATATTTATGTTTGTCTACCGAACTGAATATTCGAGAAAAGTGCACCTTCCGCCTGCATTAGAATAAGCGCCCTTTTTTCAGGAGATACCCTCATTAGATTTTACTGTAGCTGCTGTGTACGTCACTGTTTACGGTTGCACTTTTAATGAGGCTCCTTGTTTTGAATGTCAATTGGGACTCGAGTTAATCTTAGACCTCAGACATTACAACCCATTGCTAAGGAAGCTGAAAAAATGGTTTGCTCCGCTTCAGAAAATACCTGACATCGTCCGCCATGCTTTATCTTTACAAGTCAGGTCTGTAAACACTATAACAAATATTATGAACATAATCCATCAACTGAGAATGATGAAGCTACTATTTTCTGGGGAAGGCCAATTAAAGTCGATAAATAATGCCAAAAGACCTAGTGAAAAATAGGAATGAAAGAATGTGTCTGCCCTCCCTGATATCTACAGAAACACTAAAATATAAAGGTCAATAGAAATTGAGAGAATAAAGACCAAAACAAAATCACCGGTAATATGTGCTTCCCGTCTTGTCAACAAGGGAATGTAAAAATACACCAACTTCACCTACCTGACAACTTCAAGATACAAGAAATACGGTGCTACTCAGATATTAAGGAATCTATCTATCGAATGAACATATCACACCATCATGGTCACCCCAAGGACGGACTCGGCACCATAAGTGAACAAATAAACAAAGCATGAAATTAAGAAAAAAAATCTCCGAATAATAATAATAATAATAATAATAATAATAATAATAATAATAATAATAATGAACTGAAACCTCTTGCGCGTGTACGCATGAGTGATATTTGTCTTACGACAAACATTATCTTATTTTCCTAAAAGGTTGATGGGCAGGTGAATGTTCTAATGTTTGTAACAACAGTCGGGAAACCGGGGCAATTTCTGGGTAACACACTGTAGGATCTTAAATCGAATACGGGTACTCAACTAAAAAAAAAATGCGTATCATATTTGTTCTTGTTGGGTAACAAATATTTGCAATGGACACTCTTACTTGAATATGAACAAAGATATACATGTTATTAATCGTGCGCATAAAATTCCAAAGCCAAATTATAGACTTCAAAATCTAAAAGAGGAATAAGAGGTTATTTACACGTAAAAAGAAAATTTCGATGATCAGAAAACAGATTCTTTTATGGGAATCTCGATAAAAATTTACAGTGCGTGAGAAAGTCGGAACGAAAAGAATTTGATGGCGTTAACATTGTGGTCACATATTTTCACGATTCTTTTAATGCGCATGTCATGTGTTTTGTGGCATTGTGACAGTGTAACACTTTAAGTCGGGTTTTGTAAAAGAAGATCTCTCATATATATATATAAATATATATATATATATATATATATATATATATATATATATATATATATATATATATATATACACACACACAAAGGTAAAAGAACGAAAAGAATATAAATTCAAACACATACATGACATTAATTTAAGAAATGACTCAATACAAAATGTAGAGCAATAATTATTTATTATAAACTGTTACATTCGAACATACAAGTTACTACGACAAAAATGCATATTTGTTTCGACGTCCAAAGACGTCTCTTCAGGCGGTTGACAATGGTGTTGTTGTTGTTCTAGAAACACTAAAAAATAAAATATACAAGTTATTTCTAAACTGAACAAATCACATGTTACGTTTCTGTGTATTAAGCTTATACTTAGCTGAGTGGGTCCTGTCAAGTTTAGCAATAACAACAACAGTATTTTTGCTGGTACTGCCGCCACTGGTAAGTGCAAAGATAGTTTTAAGACCGTGGTTTATCCAAGTGTTTCCTCAACACTTCTTCGTCAGCTATCCTAGCTTTCTGGTGACCTGACAGTTTGTAAAGATATGTGTTGACAAGATAAGGCCCAAGGAGGAGTGGATTCATGCCTTTTCCTTAGAAAGTGAACATGTATCCAGCTATTTGATATTAACTAAAAAATATCTGACCTAGAGTAATGACGCTTTAGTTCGCTTCGAAGCACTTACCTTGAGACCTGCAGCGATACAAGATGATACTCTTCAAACAATCTGTGAGCGGAATTTCTTTCTTTCTACGTGCTGTGTCCTTTCAGCACGTAGGTGATCATTGCTTTCCACCTCCCTCTATCCTTTGTAGCACTCAATAAGTTCCTTCCCTCTGCTTCCTCCGCCAGACCACGTTCTGTCATCCACCTGCTCAATCTCGCCAGGTACGTCATGCGCAGCTTTCCTTTGTCTCTCTTTCCCTCTATTGGGTTTGTGATTATCAGATTCTCCAGGCCCCCCTTCCTCGTTATGTGTCCCAAAAACTGCAACTGCCTCTTCCTGGTGTTAATTAAAAACCTTCTCCTTGTTTGCAACCCCTCTAAGACCTCATCGTTGCTCACACGCTCGGTCCAGGATATCCTTAGCATCCTTCTGTAGAACCACATCTCCGTCGCCTCGAGTCTCTTCTCTAACATTCGCTGTCGTAAAGAAGGATAGGTGTAACGTAACAGCTCAGTATTCTTTTCTTTGTTACCAAAGAAATCCTCCTGTCTCGCGATACTATGTCCGGCTTTTGCCATCCCAATACGTCTACGGATCTCAGTGCCGCGCTTACCGCACTCTGTCAAGACGCTTCCCAGATGTTTAAACTTCCGCGTCTGCTTGATTCTAGTGTTCCCGACCTGCAAATCGCATTTCGAGCTATTCCTCTTACTGATGACCATGCATTCTGTCTTCTTGCAGTTAATGATTAGTCCTTTCTTCTCACTCTCCGTCGCTATCTTCTGTAGGTGATTTTGTAATTTCTTTTCCGTGTCTGCTATCAGTAATGTGTCATCTGCGTATCTTATGCTGTTAAGGTTGTGGCCGCCAATACTAAATCTCGGTAGGGTTTCAAATCCTCTCAGGATTATCTCACTGTCTAGGTTGAACAGGTCGAGTGAGAAGGCGCATCCTTGCCTTACGACCCTTTCTATTTTTTCTATTCACTGAACTCGTTCCCTATGCGTATGCATGCTGTTTGCTGCCAGTATAGGTTCTTGATTATTCTGATATCCCTCCCGAATATATCAAGGTTGCCGAGCAGTTCCATTAGATCCTTGTGACGTACTTTGTCGAAGGCCTTTGCTTCTGCATCTGTATCGCTCTTTCTGATAACATTCTGAGCATGAATATCGCGTTCTTTGTTCCGGTGTCTTTAACGAACCCACACTGTTCTTGTCCTATCTCTGGCCTGATTAAGCTGTGCGCTCTATTCAACAGAATACGAATGATGAGTTTTGTCACGTGGCACATTAGGCTTATTGTTCGGTGGAGTTCTCATTCGTTTGCGCCTGGTTTCTTGGGCATAGATATGAGGATAGATCTGCTGAGGTCTTCCAGTATATCTCCGCTGTTGTAGATTTAATTTGTTATTTCGGTGATCTTGTCTATGCCAAAATCATCTAAGGCTGTCAGCATTTCCGTTACAATTCCGTCTGGCCCAGCTGCCTTGTTTCTGTTCAATTTGGCCGACTTTTACTTCGGTTGTCAGAATTCCAGGTCCGTCGGTAGTTATGTATATTGCTGGTTGTTCCCTTTCGTCGTGGGAATGGAATAATTATCCTTTTAATTGGGCATGAGAGATCAAAGAACTTTGCGAGATATTTTTATCTCCTATCAATCCCGATCAAAATATTTTGGTCTGGGACAAGTGTGGGCTGGAAACTGTGATTTATGCCTTTTTCCAATAAAGCTGGTAGGGGGATAGTGAATTATGCTCCATAAAATAGAAACCGTTTTACCGGCTAGCCGTCCACCCTGGTGAGCACTTCTTTAACGTTCTTAGCTTTCCCCATTTACAATGTCCAGGCTTCCTAACTCTCTGTTGAAACGCATAGATAAATAATTTCTTCAACTGTATCATCCGTGATTTCTTGACAATGAAGTCATTTTTTGATCTTGTCACTTCTTCTGTTTCCTGTCACGGCGATCACTCAAGAACCGGCATCTAAAACCCAACAACGTGCTGGTTCAAGGTACAACACTACAGACTCCATAATCATTACCCTGCGCCCGCTTTTTAAAAACAGTCTGTAAATACATTTTCGGTGTTCACTATCAAATACTTTGTTACATTCTCCTTAAATTCGTCCATGATCTGAAATCTACCTTAGGTAAGTTTAGCTTTGTAAAAGCACCAAAAGTCAAAAAATATGAAGTTGAAAGACTATATTGAATCCATTGCTAGATCAGCTGCTAAGAAAGTCGGTTCACTGTGTCGGCCGAGACAATTTTTCTCTCCGAAATCTATCTTGCATATTTATAAGTCTACCATTCGTCCATGCTTAGAATATTGTTGCCATATATGGTCCGGTACCCCTGCTATTTACCTGGAGCTCCTTCATAAGATCCAAAGAAGAATCAGCAATATTATTGGTCCTGATCTGGCCGCTCGGCTTCAGTCACTTAGCCACTGTCGTAAGGTTGCCTCTTTGTGCCTTTTTTATAAATACTTTAATGGTAATTGTTCGGATGAGCTCTTTGCTAAACTGTATGAATTTAAACTGGCGACGAGATCTCCTCAATTTACAGTTGAGCTAGCTAGATGTAGCTGTTAGTTCTATGCTAACAGTTTCTTTTCTCGCACTTCTCACTTGTGGAACTCCCTTCTAGTTCCATGCATTCCAGCTAACTTTAATTTGCAAAAATTTAAATGCAATATCGATCTCTACCTACTGTCCATCTGATTACTCTTTTCTCTTTCTACCCATTTCTAATGTTTCTGTTCCTAATTCTTCCACACCCTGTAATCCCTTGCATGTTAGTGGATGCACTGCTTTGATTTTTAAAAAAATATGAACTGTAAACAGTTTGGTCTGACATACCTAGCGATGCGATGTTTTGTCAATAATCTTTGCGTTAAACACGAAGAATTTGAGCATTTGGTCATTGTAACACAAATGCATAAACACATTCGATGATGTCTCGCTGTCAACTGAGTAAGACGACGAGAGACTTTCTGTTTACAAATATGCTAAAAGGGTCCCCTCAACTAAGTTGCATCTAGTCTGCGCAAATGGTCCTCGAAGGATTCAATATTATTTGATACATTCTGGACAGAACGTGCAAGCAGTCTTAATCGCAAGTCGAAGTCGGTTCATTGGTTTCCATTTACTGTGTCAATAACCATTACGCCCTACCCCACATCTACTGTATCTAGTTACAGCATTAGGAAATATAGCGTATCGCTAGATCAAATTTAATATTTACATATAGTTCTATATTTCACCGGTTATCCAGATGTTATAATCGCCTTCTCTCTCCCTCTCCTCGTTCTTATCTCTATTTCTTCTTCTTCTTCTTCTTCTTCTTCTTCTTCTTCTTCTTCTTCTTCTTCTTCTTCTTCTTCTTCTTTGTGAAGTGTCCCTTCCTATCCATCAGAGATCTAACCAGTTTTTTTTTTCTTTTCTTGTTTTTTCCCTTTCCTTCATTCTTTAAATGCTTGTTTCTGAAAGGAACTCTTCTACGTGCAGAAAACAGAAAAGATTTAAATGTCGGATTTATTACTTTTTTAATCAAGTTCACTTCTTGCAAGCCAACGCAGCCATTAAGACACGAGGGGTCACTGGGTGTGTAAAAATTAGAAACAGAAACATTACTAATGAGCGAGAACAAAAAGAGTGATCAGGAGGACAGTAGATAGCGATTGGTATTGCATTTAAATGTTTGAAGATTGAAGTTGACTGGAAAGCATGGAGCCGGAAGGGAGTTACACAAGCTAGAAGTGCGAGAAAAGAAACTGTTAGCATAGCATTTACGGTTACATCTAGCCAGCTCAAATGTAAATTGATGAGATCTCGACGCCAGTCTAGTACTGCGCTTAAATTCAAAAAGTCTAGGTACCATAGCGAAGAGCTCATCCGAACAATTACCATGAAAGTATTTATAGAAAAGGCACAGGGAGGCAAACTTACAGTAGTGACTGAAGTCTAGCTTCCAGATCCGGACCGATAATATTGCTGATTCTTCTTTAGATTTTATCAAGGAGCAAAGACAAATGGTTCCAATCAAAATTTCCTTTTGATTATACCGACATTAATTTTATCTTCTTCCTCTTTTATGTGCCGTCTCTCTTCGGGACGACGGCGATCATGGCTCTCCTATTCTTTGGCAACGTTTGTCTCATTACTATCTCCTCCATTTCCTGTTCTGACATCCAATATATACAAACTCGTTAGGTAGGTTATTCGCTGGTTCCTTCTGACCTTCTTGCTTTCAATATGTCCTGTGAGTGTCAAATTCATCAAGCTCTCTTTCCTCATTGTGTGTTTTTAGAAATTTCAACTGTCACTTTCTGATCCTAAAGACAAATCTCGTTTTTGTTTCCATTTTCTTTAAGACTTGCTCGTTACTCACATGTTCCGTCCACGGTACTCTCATCATTTTTCTACTAAAGCACATCTCTGTTACCTCAAGTTTCTTAGGGGAAAATTCCAGCATTCACTGTCTTTAGGAGGATTGATATTACATAGCAGTCCAGCCCTCATTTCTTTCATTCCATGTTTTCCTGTTTCTTATTACTTTGTCCAGTTATCGGAAGGTATCTTTCGTGATTACCAATGTGCCTTCGGATTTCCGTATCCCATTTATAACACTTCCCAGAAAGTTAAACTCCTGGACTTGCTTGATTTTGATATCTCCAATTCCTAGTTCGCATCCTGGGTTATGCCCCTTTTTAATGCCCATACATTCTGTCTTCTTACAAATGATGGTTAGTCCTTTCTTCTCGCTTTCTTTTACTATCATGTCCACGAGTTCCTACATGCTGTTAAGATTCTGGACATTGACTAAAAATATCGGAAGTATCAAAATTCTTTTCAAAGAACATGAGACAATGTTTAAGTTTTGTGCATGCAAAAAACGATATGTCAAAAAGACGGTTATTCCCTTGACACTGCTATTACTGTATACACTTTTGACTCCCTCGGCAATGTTTATTGTTTTTAAAAATCAATGATTAGAGATTTGTTAAAACTCAAACATATGAAAATGGATTTATACATTCTTTTTACTCTTGAGAACTGACAACAAAGATGTTAAACACTATTTATTTATTAGATGGGGTAAAATTGTTTTCATGATTATTTATCAAATGATAAATAATTAATATTGAATTGTAATTGGTTTATATATTTTGATAATTTTGTAATTCTTTATAAATTTTTGAATAAATATTTCTTTTTCAAATTTATTTCTTTATAAAATAGGTAATAATTTTTTAGATAAATAATAAATATTACCGAGCGAGTCAAAAGTGTATACACTAATAGCATTGTCAGGGGAATAACCATTTTTTGTAGGGGGGGGGATGCGGTCACGAAGTTTAAGTATTGCCGAATGACATAAGATACATCTGCTGTCATGATAGTTGCGTACTTACCACTGTCGACAAAAGTCAGGGTTCGAATTCAGATGCAATTAAGATTTCGAGTGCTGGGTTTCAAAGCATGAAGGCCCTCACAACTTGGAACATTGATACAATTTAACCTCGCTACCAGTGTTTACTTTCCCAACTCGCAAGAATGTGATAATCTACAAATTTAATTGCTTTGAAAGCGGCAACATTTTTTCTGACAATTGTGTACATGTTGACCTATATTCATTTGCTTTTTGGACTGCGATTCTATTGTTGTTTTTTTACAGCTGTTTTTTTTATTAATTGTTGAAGTATAATACGCATAAAATAATGTCATTATTTACGTTTGAGTCGATACGTCTACCTAGAATCAAAATATCTGCGCTTATACACATATAAACGTTACATTTCGTGCGTACAGAATCAAATATCTGTTCATATGTCTATAAACGTTTTAATGGGTACATGTGTTTAAATAGAGATATACCAGTTTTGTTTTAATAATGAAATTAATTTCCCCCGGCCTAGAAATGATAAGTCTATTTTTAATTTGATAAACAATCTTCAAAACAAGCGTGCTTTATCAATAAGCTACGAAATGCATTCTCTAAGAAATGCATATCCCTCGATGGGACATGTCGAAGTGTATATCTAATTTTATTTTCGTGCGTGAAACGTAAACAAGTTAAATTTTAAGCAATTAATGCATTTTTCTAATGCGACATTTCTGGCCAAACATTAAATTTTTTTAGAAATATCTTTTTGATCGGGCCGGGAATTTTTAAATGCCTCTTCATATATATGTATATGTTTGTTTGCATGATTGTTTGCTTCTTTCTTTGTGTGTGTATGCGTGTGTCTGTGCATGAAACCACACTTAATATTTATAAATATATGTGTGTGTGTTTGTGTTTGCATGTTTGTATGAGTGTGTTCGCGCGTGCGTGTTTGCGTGCATGTGCGTGTTTGTTTGAGCTTGTATGAGTGTGTGTATGTGTGTGTGTGCGTGCATGTTTGCGTATGTATGTGTGTTTGTGTGCGGATGCGTGTTTATGTGTGCATGTTTGTGTGCATGCGTGTTTGTGTGTGTGTCTGTGTGTCCGTGCTTGTGTTTGTATGCGTGCCTTCGAGTGTGCACGCGCATGCGTGTGTGTGTGTGTGTGTGTGTGTGTGTGTCTCTGTGTGTGTGTCTCTGTGTGTGTATGCACTGCGTTTTATATATGTAAGTATTTATAACATCATTCTGTCCTATATTAGTGCCTAACGCGTTCATTTGTCTGTTGGTTTAGAAGAAAAACTTTTGTTGTCCAGTTCGTCACCGAAGAATTTAAATAACCTATAATCCCCCCACACACACACCATTGCACTAAAAGACAATTACCTGACACTCGAAGCCATATGCTAAATAATTATTGCCCTAAAATAAATCTGTATTATCTGCTTATAAATATGCATAGGAACCAGCAATAAAAATGGCCTTGTGTCACATTATATCCCCGTGTGAAGATTCATAAATACAGGGTGCCCCTCCCCAAATTGACATCGTTTTGTAGTCTAACAACATGGCCAATTCTCGCTCAAATGATCTCAAATTTTAACAAAATGTGTGAAAACTAAGTTGACTATGCGGACTTATCCCAATGAGAATCTACAAGGAAGATGGGTTGGGCCTGTCAGTGATAATAACAATGTGCTGTTGAAATGCCCACCAGGAATTCTGATAGGACTTGGAAATACAGACCATATTGGTGCTCTCCAGAATCTATTTCTTCGGGTAGGATTTGATGGAATGTTATTCAAGAATTGTTTCCTTTCCCAATCTAACGGAGCTAGAGTTGTTGTTCGAAATATTTTCAACTTTTATATATATATTCAATTTTTTATACTTGTAATTTTTACTATCATTTTTAGTATCTGTTCATATACTAAAACTATTAAAGAAATTTTTGGATTTGCTTACTTCCTGTATATGCTTCCGGTGTATATTTAATGATTAGAGTGAAGTAAGATTGTCATGTATCTGTTGCATACAGGGTATTATGAATCTGTAGATAGTTATAATCACCCAAGTCCTGAAGCGACAAGACACATAGAAGGAGATATTATGGATTACAATTAATGTTAATGTATAGTACGAACAATATCAAAATTAATTGCACTAATTCATTAGAATTATTTAACATTTTTTATCTCTTTCTCTTGCAGTTATGAAGATTCCTGGTGTTTTCGCTGCCATTATCTTGACGGTTTTGTCTCCAGCAAGTGCCGCTTTCACAGATATGAGTATTCCACAAAACCTTCAAAAGTGCTTTACCCGCATGTCACGAAGCTCGGACAGCTATCCCATCTTTAGTCCAGCGTCAAGACAACGTTACTGCGTGAAGCAGTACCTCAACAGACGCCAACGCACAGACTGGTTACTCGAACCAGAATTAATTCCCGACAGGAATGAACTTAAAACAACAGACTTAACACCGCCAGAGCCGCAGTTCAATGATGACACGACCTTTTGGTCGCCGCCAATTAAACAATGGCAGTTCCCAACAGTTACCAATTTCTGGCAACCGAAAACACAATTTTGGCCAGTAGCAGAAAATAAAATTTGGAAACCGCAGACCAAATCGCCCCAGCTGGAAAAAATCTGGAGAGCAAATTCTTTTATTCCACCAAAAAAATCAAAGTCTATAATCTCAGAATCCGCATTCGTACCGAAACGAGAAATATTTCAAACAACAACTCTAGCTCCGTTAGATTGGGAAACGAAACAATTCTTGAATAACATTCCATCAAATCCTACCCGAAGAAATAGATTCTGGAGAGCACCAATATGGTCTGTATTTCCAAGTCCTATCAGAATTCCTGGGATAAAATTCAACAGTCAGTGGCTATATCCAAACTGGGTCATAGATGAGCCATGGAATGAGTATGACAACGCTTATAATTTACCAAAATATCCACTGATAGCTGTGGAAACGTTACCAGAATAATAAAAGAAAAAACGATGGAATTCTTCAGAACAATTTCTTTTTCTTGCATCTCTTTTTGAAATTAGAGATCATTTGAATTGGGAACAATTTTATTGAACTTATTGATCACATGTAAATGTATGTTTTATATCATTTCAGTCTCCATTCCGATTGCTACTCTTATGACTAGAAGAGTGTTTGCAAGTGATCGAATAGGTTTGCATCTTCGCGTGTGTATACACATTTTCTCCCTACGCATATATACGTCTGAATGAAAGTAAAATTATTCTTTATAAACTGTAAGATTTGTAAATAATTCTTCCAAGATTAACATTGTGTGCACACAGAAGCAAGCTCTTTACCAGTCTATGCATATGGACAAATGCAAAACAACCATTAATACAGAAATCGATTGTTTGGTTTTTTAATTTACTATACGAAAAGGAGTTGTATATAATTGATTCCAATCTAATTGTGATTAAATGGAAAAAATCCTTTTCAACGTGCTTACACGTTAAAATTATCCTCACATCTTAGCAACACAAATAAACACTTTAGTTTTTTCTTTGCCTGAAATTTAAGAATTACCACCCATAAAAGACTTTCTGGGTTTGCTCGTAAGTTTATTTTTAAGATACACGTAAAGAAACAAATTAGTTTAAGTAAATTAGCAATTATAAAGTAAAATTGTACCTCATGGATACACTAAAATTGCAAGAACTTTGAAAGCCAAGCGCAACTAAATTTGTAATATCGATACATGTAACTTTTCGTCCTGCTTTTTAAAATCAGCTGGGCTATTTTGACGAATATCAATTCCAAATTTATTACTGATTGGCTTTCAAATGTCATCCAGTTTGCTATTCACCGAATCTATCAACTCTGACAGAATCTAGCTTTTTCTGAAGAAAAAGTGAAAATCTTTGTGATAAAACATACCCAGATGGGCAAACTGTTTTAGATGCTAAATGTTCAGTTCCATTTTCTTCGATGTGCAATGTTTAATTTGATTTGTTTGATTTTCCCACTTTACTGTCGAAGAAATTATACAACAGGCAGTTTCTAAAGGCGTATATTAGAAAAGGGTGAAAAAGTTTCATTCTCTTTCTTTTTCTTTTCCATCAGTAAGCCTCATAGACAGGACATATTTTATTCCACTCTGCGGGGACCTTTAGGTCCCCAGCGAACCTCATGTCACATTGAACACAACACAAAACAATATTGTATGTAATGCCCTAAACTTACTTGACTACACACAGACATACCTTATGGTTCTACTAAGAGAACTCTTCTAAAATAATCTTTCATAGGATCTTCAGACATACACAGTACAATACAGACATCTCTACGTACCCGTCCCTTTTGTATTCTTTCTATTTCGTCTGTTAAGGCAATAAATTAAATAGCTGTTAATTTTAGGTCATTGTTCATTATTCGCACATGACCATAAATCCCCTGACAAAATTCAGTAGAAAAATTCAAAAACCTCAAAATATATGTCTGGATTTCTGTGATGAGGAGTTATCATTATTAAGATTATTTATATTCAGACTTCACTCATCTTTATTGTTAATGTCAAAACATTTAGGAAGAATAGCCTAGCGGATTAAACCGCTGGTTCGTGAATTTGGCGACATCGTAATTGTGGGTTCAATCCCTGGGCTGGGTAGTACAAATTCAGTGTAAACAATAACGAGCAATAACTGAGAAGGACTAAATTAAAGCATTTGTCAGGATATCCTTGGACATGGGCAGAGGGGCGAGGACGATCTAAAGTAGATTAAATAAATGGTTCAGTTCGAAATTTTCTGAACACCGGAAGACAACTGAAGAACACAAGGGCCGACACGGGATAATAACAACAAAAATGAGGTCATAAGTCCTAATGTAAATAAATCTTAAAATAAATGAATTCGACAGATACCTTAATTAACTGTATAATAATAAAGATATTCTGATGTGTATGATTCCGCAAGACAATTACGATAGAAAAAAAAACAGCAAAATTGGTATAATTTAAATAGAGAAAAAAATGAATGATCTTTTGAAAATTTCCAGTTTAAATAAACGGTCTGTATGCATATTCGTGAATAGGAAAGTGAATTTATATACATATATATAGAGAGGACTCTCTTAAACTTTTATCTATATCTTTGGGTGTAAGCTTGTCGTTAAAAGTGGATAGACTATTGGTGAGAGATCCTTTGAAGTCGCCGGTATCAAAAGGTGTTTTTTTCTGTGCGTCAACTGACTTTTGAATTGTCGATTTTTTCTAGAGGTTTCAAGCTTGAAATTTTTCAAAAACCAAAATAGAACGATCCAATTGGTCTTATATTCTTTCTATTTGTCACGTGGTATAATTCTCTACTACGTCCGCACAGAATGGATTCAATTAAACGGATTTTGAAATTTACATAATCGTGGGCACGAGCGTTAATTCTTGTGTGAATATATACATATGGCCGAGTGACCATGTTCGAATCTCACCATGGTCGATTTGTCAGGAAGGTCTTGATGCTATCGGTCTGGAGGAGGCGATCCTAGTGTATGGCACCTTTGGAAATTGCCTGAAAGCCATACCACGAGTTAACACAAGCCTTTTGAGCGAAATTAGGTAGACGGAATCATTAGCACGAAGTCACAAGTCATCGTGACCGAGGGTTTGAGCGTGCTGGTCTTGTTCAGACTGTTGATCACGCTAGATAACACGCTCTCTCCCAGAAACTGCAACTAAGGTCCGCTTAGCATAGTTGCAGTTAAAACCATAGGTAGGCTCTGTGGGTGTTGAACAAACACAAAATGTTCCTGAGCAGGCGTCTGCAATGGGGATTAGTTAGCTGCTCTAGTAGACTAGGCTACACATATCCAGGGTGTATGAAAATACTTTTACAAACTTTGTGGCGGATTTCTCACACCAAAACAGAGACAAAAGCCCATAAAAACCGTATCCGGGACATTCGCCGTAAACGGTTTTGCCGAAAGACAATTTCACCGCATTTTTTTTTCGATAACTCTACTCCTTCTTTGAGTGTTCTAATTACGTATTCAATTTGGGTATTTTATTTATATAACAAGGTGGCATTTTAAATTGTTTAAATATTTTTGTGTTTGATGAGTTGAATGTCAATTATAATTTGAATCAAAAGGTGTCGTGTTGCTATAATGTATATTCAAATATGCGAAAGTGTATTTCAATATTTAGGTATTTATAGTGAATTTAAAACAGATTATGTTTGCAAATAATTTGTGTAAATTTCAAAAGACTTACTGAGAGATTGAAAGAGTTATCTTTCTTTGATCAGATATTTTCTATTGAGTTTGGTTGCGTAGTCAAGTTGTTTGTTTGGAATATTGCTTGATTGAGAATTATTGTCAGACTGATATTATGTTAACAGAAAGTTTAACGTTAAGTCTGAAATATGAAATTGCATAACGTAGGTTCTGGTGTCAAGTTGAAATTTTTGCGCTCCTCACTGACGAGGATGAAAGATGTAGGATTTTGATCCTATAACGTCGCTTATTAAGATGTTTAAATCGAAGTAACAATAGTGTGAGCCAGATAGACTTGATAACAAGAAACTTCGCATATTAAAAAAATGCGGCGAAATTGTCTTACGGCAAAAATCCTATACGGCAAAGGTTTTCTACGGCGAAAATATTTACGGCGAATGTTCCTAGAACCTATATAAACATATGTCCGGAAGTTATTAAGTTTAAAGGAAGTTTACAGTCGATGGCGCTGTGTTGCCACTGGACTAGGTTACATTTGTCATTCGTGTACATTTGTGGCTTGTCTGTCTTTTAACTTTTAACGTGTGTAGTAGTGAGTTAAATGAGAAGTATTCCATTTAACAATGGCAGGATATTTATATCAATAGCAGGCAGATATAATACTGAATAAGGAACTGGTTAGGCCTAAAATTACACTTTCCTTGATTACACTGAAGCACGTTGTTAATTACTAGGAGTAGACAGGTTGGCCTATTATTCTGTTCACTCACCTTTCTCATTTATTGAACAGGAGTAGAGTTTTTTCGCTCATTTCCTGTTTAGGATTGGGTTTCCGCTTCTTTCTAATGTCTTCTCATTCTCTTTCACTCAATATATGTTGTAACCTAGGAATAGAATAATCAAACGAAAATTGGAAATGAACGATAATACTTAGGACTAGAACAACACATATAAGATTCGCCAGCGGCGCGTAGAAGTAATAGTCAACTACTAAAAGTGAGTCAAGTGAATTCCACAATGAATCTCCAACTTCAGACCAACATACAGTATTTACTACTGTATTTCTGTGAATGTGGACATACCCATTATCGTCAGTAGGTGTACTACAACATTATGTTTATATGGACTGTTGTCCTTGTTTCGGTGTGAGGAAGCCGCCACAAAGTTTGTAAAAGTATTTTTCATACACCCTGTATATGTAGGTTATGGACTGCTACATTTCGCATATCTAGCAACCCTATTAAAGTCATTTTGGTAAACTGATAACAGTTGTTTGAAAGAATATTACTTTGAATGAAAACTGGTTTAAGAGAAGGTTAAAACATCTAATCGCCGGACAAAGCAAAACTTGAAATATAACGAAGGGTTAATACAGTTTAATAATTTCAAGTCCAGTTCTATTAATTATCTTTGAAAGAGATCAGTGAAAACAATTGCTGGAAGAGAATTTTGAACTATTCATGTCAGCAACAGTAGATTAATCGTCCAAGGTCCCTGTAAAACGAGCCATATAATATCTAGTTCACTAGTTCAGCGTTTTTCAATTATTTTTTTTTTACTGTGACCCACAGCAAGAACCACATTTTGCATTGCGATCCATTATATCTACGTGTAATATATCAAAGACAAACTCTGTTCACTAAGTTTATTTATTTAGCATCGACAATTTAGATGTATATTTCTTATGATTCACACATGATGGAATTGCATGTATCTCATTGTATTATCTATTTGTATGAATATAAAATTATTACTTTTAGAAAAACAAATTTAAAGGAAATCACGACACAAAGCTAAAGTAAATAATATTTGAAAAAAAAGGTCATTTAATGAGATGGACTTGTTTGTTCATAAGCAGCTGATTCCAACTGTGAACACAGGAAGACAAAGTTGAGCCTGTTTCTGTCCTTCGTCTTAAATAGGGTTAATGTAGAAAATCCCAGTTTACTCAAGTAAGGACTTGTAAAAGGTAATAGTAATAAAATAGACTTTTTACTCTGTAGTGGAAATTCCTCTTTGATCTTAACCCAAAACAATATACATAAACTCAATGAGAACAGGCTATATATATATATATATATATAATTGTAATTTTAAAAAATTAAATATAATACTAGCTTACATCAGTGAAAAACTAGCACTCGTAAATCATCGTTAGTTTTTCACTGATGTAAGCACGTACTATATTTTATTTTAGAATTGTTTATATTTTGCACTTCGCTTTCACTTGTGTATTTTTTTCTTTTTCTTTTGTCGCGACCCATTATATTTATCTCGGGACCCACTGACGGGTCGGAATCCACAGTTTTAAAAACCCTGCACTAGATTGTGGAAAAGTTGGTTTATACGTGGGATAAAATCATCTCAGCATAGCAATAAAAACATCTATTAAAAACATCACAATGACCTCTATTTTTGATGGCATTTCTTCACGTCTCTTTCAAACCGGTGATGTTTTTAATCCTTTGTTTTTGTTCTATTTATTTATCGTGGGAATAAATAACTTAACGCTTTCTACCACAAAAATGGCGACCCTCTGTCTTCTGTACACATTACATTTATATTCTAATAAATAATTCACATTCTCCTAATAGTTACTATTAAAGGGAGGAAAACAATAAAAATTGACTACTTGGATTTTTTCTGTTAATTCACCCACAAATAATGTAAAGGCACTTTATCGCAAATATTACTTCACCCCAAAAAATTAATTAATTTTAAATCAAGGTTTGTTTGGGTTTTTTTATTAAATTGTTATCACTCTTTTGAAATTATAAATTTTAAATCAAATTTTGTTTAGCTTGCCTCGCAACAACGCCAATCCTCAGAATGAAAAATTACCAAAAATCAGGGACTTATTCACATTTCGTAAGTGCGGATGAGAATTCGAGATATAAGGAATTTTTTACAATTTAAAAAAAAACAATAAAAAGATTTGTTTTTAGCTTGTTTATCGGAGTGAGCGCAAATGTAGACGCCATATTTAAAAATAGCCCACCCTAGTCCCCCACATTTGGGGCGATCGCAATGGTTAACCCAACCCGAGGGCAATGGAAGGGCCTTGCTCTAGGAGAATTTGGTGTGAATATTAGTAAATATAAATTCTTTTTATTTTAGCGTGAATTAATATTTGTGGATGAATTAACAGAATAGATCCGACTACTTTTTACATCATGAGAAAATTCTTTAAAAAAACAAAGTTTTGAATTCATTTTCTGTGTCGGAGCAAAGTTGAAAGTCCGAAGAAAAAACGTTTCCAATAAATACAGAAATAGCACTTACTCAAATTACGTAGAAAAAACAATTCATTTAATTTTACATGTTAATATACAATTTATTATGTTAATGCACAGAAGCATTCTCACGATGGTGCGTTTTGAGAAATTTCAGCAGTAACAATAATTTTCTAATCTTAGAAGTCATTAATCAATTACCTAAAAAAGCCGTACTTTTAGGTATGTTTTTTTTTGTTGTTGTTGTTTAAAAGTGTAAAATCTTTCTTGAAGCTTTTATTTCAGTTTTAATTCCCAGCTAATAGAAAAATTTAATATTTGCAACAAAATACAAACAAACCGAATTAAAATTGATTGGAATTATTTTTCTGGTAATATTTAAAATCTATAAAATCGGTCACATTGATAAATCTATCAACATATGATCATTCTCTTTATAAAAAAAATCTTTCAAAAATAAAATATACTTTTCTGAAATTGTTATTTTACAAAAATTATTGATTTAAAGTTACCTAATCTGAATTGAAACAAATAGTACTTACTTTTAGTTTAAAAATCGCAGGAAAGCATTTTTTTACATGGAAGTGGGTGTTTCTATGAGGTGCTGATAAAACTATCGACAACATGATGTTCAGGAAATTCAAGTAAGGAGTAGATAACTGAAATAAAATAACAGGACGAATACAATGTAAACATCCTTTTTTATATAATTTTTTAACTAGTCATTAATCTTAAAAATTTTAAATATTTTAAGCATTCTAATATTTTATTGAATTTTAAGTACTTTAGCTTTATAATTTTACTTATGAAAAGACTTTTAGAGGAAATGTGAGAAAATTAACAATGAAATTTCAATTTATTATAGTTACCGCTCCTATTTCCTGATAATGTCTTGTGTGGACGTCCGTATTTACAAAAATCGGAACGTTTATACACACATAAAAATTTATTTTTCATAATACTGAGTGACGTCAAATTGTAGTGAGCTTTTATATTTATGATTAATAAATATCATTTTAATTTAATAACAATATCACTTGACCGATACAACTTAATATAGAATTTTAAAATGATTTCAAACTTTATAAATTATTTTAATTAAAATCTTTTTAAAAATGAAAACAATTCTTCTAAAATATCATTATTCATCGAAATTTTTTTTCTTAAGACAATAGTGTCCATAATATATCTTATTCATAAAAGCAATTAAAATTTTCCCTAAATAATATCTTAGTTTTACTGCATTTTTTTATTTTACAATTCAGAGCAGAATTACTGTAACTGGGGTGTCCTTTTTGACCAAAAAAAGATCATGATCTATATTCTGCGAGGATTTGTTATAAATAATTATCAAGCAAAAAGTTATCGAAATTTCAAAAAAGTAAATGAGTGGGGGTAACAGATAAATAAAATACTTTTACAAAGTAACATTTCAAACATAATTTAATTCATTTGTGAATAAGTTCTGGACGTTTAATTAAAATCCGACAAATTTTCAAAGAATTTCCAATCAATGCGTTTTGCACCGCAAAAAGACACTCAAATTTCCTGTACAAATTTATGGTCTTACGTTGACGCAAAAAAACATTTTTTTATAAAATTTCGAACGTTCTCAATAGGATTAAAAAAAATAATTTTACATAAAAAAAATCCTTTGATCGTTCATCTTAATAATAACGCAAAGGTTTTGTCGATAAAATTTTGTTTTTATTATGTTTTGTGTATTTTTCTTTCATTGTGTATCCTCCTTTTGGGGGAATATTTGGTGATATTTACATTATTCCTTCTTTTTGAAGGAATGAGCAGCATCAACCACTTGTTTACCAATTGGTTAATGATCTAAAATTAAGTTACAAAGGTCTTCATTGTGGTTATTCGTCCTTCCTCCAATTTTATCGAAATCATTTGTATCACAATCTTAAAAAATACTGTATAATTACCTCCGTTGACATCGAAATCGTGTCCACTAAATACTAAAATCAAATCCTAAAATTAAAGTCGGCACAGAGCCACAATTTCAGGGAACTTGATGGGAATCAAACTCATTAGATTAGGAATAGTGTGAACGAGTTACTTGGGAAATCGTCCGATTCGAATCCAAAATTAGCATCCACTAATGAATAGAGATGTGGAGGGGGTTAGTCTACCCGGATGTTAGGTGGAGAAATAAAATCCGATTGTCGTACCCACAAATACAATACAAAATTATAAACCAAGCGAAGAAATGATCTTTGCAGAAAAAGAAAACCAGGCTAAATATAATAATAACATTTATACAGTCAGGTACATATATTGACATATTAAAAATCAATGTTCTTTCTGGTAGCCATGAAGAGACCAATAGTTCGATTACTCGAAGTGACTTTGTTGCAAGTGAGTCTACAAAGTTCGTATTCTAACACTTTCGCCCCAGCCCCTCAACCTCCGACGTCTTACTCTCTGGGTTGAGGTGTCTACTCGGTCCTAACTGAACTTAAGGGAGTGGCCGTAGATCCCCTGAGCATCCGTAGATTATTCGACCGGTCCACTGGTTTAATCCTGCTTCCTGCCCACGTTGTGATTGGTTTGATCCAGAAAGCAGAAGTGATGTTCATCCATTCATGGTCGACTGAAGATGTAGACACGGCTGAAGAGTCTGTGCTAAGAAATTTAGAATGCAGCAATTAAAAATTAATATCTGCGGAAAGCCGGAAAACAACTACTCAATGGTTGAATTGTTAATGTCTTTTATATAGCAGAAAAGAATAGTATAGAAAAGAAACGGGTAACAGAAAAGAAAAGTATTTGACGTAAAAACTCATACACTGGATTCTAGACAGAGAGAAAGAGAGAGTGTATTGTGATTAACTTGTTAAATCGTCTCTGAAAGATATACGACTCTTGCGATAGAGGGATAAGTTTTCTGTGCGGGGCTTAAGGTTTATAGTGGCGTTCCTCATCAGCAGTAGTAAAAGTAGTAGTAATATTCGTAGTAGAAGAAGCAGCGGTACTTATATCAACAGTACATGTTAGCGGACGCTTCGTTCCAATCTTTGACGTCACTTCCTCTCCACCTCGAGTCTCCAACTCGACTCTCCACTGTCTCTAGCCCAACTCTTGCCCGGGCTAATTCTCTTCTCCAGTCTCGCCAAGAATTTTCTCCCGTCTTTCACTTTCTCAGCATAACTACGCGTTTATATAAAAAAAAAAACCGGCTGGTCATAACCGACCCTTGGCCCTACTACTTCGCACGCGATTATCACGGGGTTCTGGCTGCTTCAACCAAAATCATGTGAATTCCAAAGTTCCTTATAGCTTACTAAGCTCTATTTCAATTTTTAACCCATAAAAATTATTTCGACCATATCCATTGTGTTCTAATGACCCAGATTCCATGGGTACAACTCCTGTCCTAGATCAGATTTCCCATCGGTAAACAAAATGCTCTGATCTAATTTCGCTACTCAGATCTAATTTCGCTACTCAGATCTACTCCAATTTCAATAAAATCTCTCTCTCTCTCTCTTTCTCTCTCTCTCTCTCTCTCTCTCTCTCTCTCTCTTTCTCTCTGTCACAGTATGAAGATAAACTACATCCGGCAACAAGACCTCTGATCGGGAGAGTGATGTTTCTGAGGAGCGTTGAACCACCTCTTAATTGCTGTTGTTCCCAGGTCCACCCTGACCCGAGGTAGTAAGCACCTGTTAGGATCACAGCTATGGGAAAATAGTAACCTCCCAAACAAAAATAATAACATTAGTTTTAATTGAACGCATACAATTGAGTTCAAAATATTTAGATTTTGGCAATGATTAATTCATATGCCGCTAAAGAAAATCAAACAAACAGCCAACATGAAAACTTGCATTAATCCATATAATATCCTACAATTTCTTAAATCAAACTGTATTCCAAAAATATATTAACAAAGATACAATATAAAACATACATCACCACCTCTAGTAATTATGTCAACACACACACAAAAGCTGATTATCATCTACCATGTATTCAATTGGGAAAACAGTATTACTCCAAAACACTCAAATGACGCATAAAGAGTTGATATGCCGTTAAACAAACCAATCAATCGATCGAAACCACTCTTATAGATAAAGCGTACCCTTACCAATATGGCCACGGGAGACCATGATGCTAGAGTAGAGTACAATTTACCACTTTAAGGAACACACATCTCTCATTGATACTTCTACGAAACTATATCTACTACTTTCATTTTTTGTGCCTGGATAGTAAACAATGGTACTTTTTAAACAGGCGTTTTAATCCAACATTATTTCTTGTTATAGGGACATCAACTCAAATACGTATATCCACTAAAAATAACGTTTATAGTCATAAGAAATACTGATTAATTTTTTTTAAATTACTACGTTACGTTTAAGCGTTGGTTTCCTCTACCCAAGTTCGAATCCTACCAAAAGATAGTTTTCTCTTTTTATTTTTTTAAATAATTTTTGAAATTATAAATCTTCGTTAGAATGCATAAATCATTCGACTTTGAAACATTAATAAATTAAGTTCATGGGGCTATCGTCCAAGATAGGGCCTTACCAAGAGTGGGAGAGCTGCGGTTTATCGCTAGTGCTTGAGTTGTCTCCAAATGAGGAAATGCTGAGGGTGCTGGATTATTTTTAACTTCTGAACGTATGGGATTCCTATTTAAAATTCAGTTTTGTGCCACATAACATTCGAATGGGCGTGCGGATAAATACCTTAATATACTCTGACGATCAAGGTTTTGGTCGTTGTACACTCTGGCTTTCTGCTTCTGATCAAGGATGAACAGACATTAATTTCTTTTATTCCGTTTTTATCCTAAAGTTCACCCAATACAAGGCTCAAGAGCTACTCAAGATAGAGCGTTTCTATTAAAATAGTTATGATGAATGAAGTTTGGGATATAAAAGTAAGATACAGTGATAGAAAGTGACGATTATGAGGAAAATAGATAACAATTGAACCTTGGCTTGAAGAGGTTAAGAATGTAGTCTTCAGGAAAATACCCATGCTGGAGTCTCTTTCAGAAAGTAGCCGTTCTTGACCAAAAGGCTGTGTAGAAATGTATCCTTACATTTGAAATACGGAGAAACTAAGAATGAGTCAATGTAGCATTACGTGTCTTGATTGTAAAGGTCTTAACTGTTGGAACAAAAGAATGGAACGCTCATCTGACCATTGCCAGGGAAATAGTGATAGAGTAGTGATAGGCTTGCGACGCTGGATCTGTCGGAGAGAAGATGTAGAGTGGGGAATGTCCTCCCCTAGGCCAGGGAAATGCTTTTGAACTCAAAGTGCTAAAGGATTGAGCAGCTCCAGACCAGATATAACCTGACTCTTGTAAACTTTGCAGGCGTCAGATAAGGCGTAATAGAATGGACCGACCATTTTTCCAACATCTTTAGCAAAGAGTTGTATATTTGAGTTCTACTTTGTAAAGTAGAAATGGACGGTCTCATTTCAAGTCCAGCGCATTTAATACATGCCCACACCAATCCTTACAGACTATGACAAGAAAGACATTAGACATTACCTTTGTCCCTGATGCGACATCATCAGCGGTCCACACACCGATCCCTGTCCATCACCATTGAAAGAAGAGAGTGAAACAAGTCCTCGATCGAGACGTCGCATTGGGTATAATTGAACCCGTGCCAGTGAGCACCCCTAAAACCTGGTACTCAAGAATGTTAGTCGCACCCAAAAATACGGCTCCTTCAGACGTACGATGGACTTACAAGAATTGAACACTACTTCCACGAGGGGAAACTCATCACATCCCTCCTCCATTTAATCAGGTCTCCATTGTTCCGACTCAGACAAGGAAAACAGTTCTGAACGCATCGAACGGGTACCACAGCTTATCGCTTTCCCCAACCGCACATTTATCACTGAATAGAATCGGTACAGGTATCTTCGTGTTCCCCAGGAATTTCCCGCGTCTGAAGACGGATAAATCCGTCGGTTCGACGATGTTACAGTGGACATGGTTCAGAAAGTCCGTTGCATAGACGATAGCCTTATTTGGAACGATTCAACAGCGTCCTCGTCCTGGCACATAATGGAATATATAACCCACTATGGGAAGAATTGGATTCCATTTTGCAGAGAATGAGGTCGAGCTTGCTGGGTTCTTAATAACTGCCGATGATGTGAAACCAACAAAGAAAATGGGGTCATTCTTCACTTTCCTACACCCACAAATACCACGGTCGTCAGGACCTGGTTTGGACTGATGAATGAGGCATCTTATGCATTCTCGCGCGCTGAGGTGGTCGCCCCCTTCCGGGAATTACTGCGCTCGAAGAACCGAAAATTTTACCCGGACGAAACGCTTGACTAACTTTTTAAGGAGTCGAAGCGAGCAAAGGTGCGAAAAATTGAGGACGGAGTCCAGGTGGTTGAGATCAATAGATCGATATATCTTTCAACAGATTACAGTAAAACAGGAATCGGTTACACTGTAATTGTCCAGGCGTAGCGAACCCAAATTGCAGTGACGCTCACTAAAAAATTATTTTGGCCGGATCTCTTTATACACAACGCAGAATCCCGCCATGCACCGGTCGAATGTGAAGCCTTGGCTCTTGTCTATGAACTAGAATCATGTTGGATGTTTATCTTGTGATGCCTAGATTTGTTAGTGACTGTTGACTATCAACCAGTCATAAAAATCTTCTCACATCGGACCCTCGAGAACATAAAGAACCCACGTCTCTTTAATTTCAAGGAAGGCACACTAATGTGCAAGTTCAGCATTAAGCATCCCCCTGGAAATCTTAATGCTGCACCCGATTGCGCCTCCTGCTACTCAGCATGGATCCCATCAGAGGACTCGACAGAACGTTCCAAAATACCATCTGCACATATACAACAGAAGGCGTGGGCGGTCATTCTACGAGGCGGCTACAACTGATGCAGTCAAACCAATCGACAGTGCAATGAAGGCTGCATTCATGTCCACATACTCACTCATAAAATATACTCACTTCATTGAATTTTGCTTCTTCAAAACTGAAGAGCTTGTAGTGAGTCTCGATAAAAATAAAATATATATAAAGAAAAATAAAAAGAATTCAAATTAAAATAAGACATTCGTGCTTTCCTTTAAAACACTTATCACTTTCTTTCTCTAATTCTATACTTCTCTCATCTAACCAGAAGGCAACTCTCAAAAAAAAAGCGGAAGAAGAAGAAACAACTGAACGCGGCCGAAAAACGCCAGAAGTTTGCAGGATCAGAGCTTAATTATTTGTGACTGAAAAATAACAAAAATCAGAGAGGCTCCACATATAACTTCCGTTCTAAAAAAATGAAAATGAAAGAAACGGAGGAAAATAAATTAATTTTGGCCAATCAAAAAAATGACACTTTTGATGTTAGCTTAAACCAATGTAAGCGTCAGAGTCTCGGAGCCTGGTCAAAAGAACAGAAACTGACACCTCTGATCGAGAAGCTGAGCAGACGGCAGGAGAGGACGAAACCAAAGAACGTTACCGCGGAGAAACCAGCCATGCGTGACGCATGAAGGAGTAATTAAGAGGTCATCTGCTAATGACATTTCTACCCTGCTTAGAGCTGAGAAAAATACAGTAGATTGACACTGATCTATTTCTAATATTACTGCTACCCCCATCATGGCCTGACTTCAAAGCTACCACAACAGAACTGAAACAAACATTTCTCCAAGCCGCTACCAATATCCGCCTTATAAACGAACATTTTTGCTACACCGAATACCAAAGGACTAAATCTAAAGAAAATAAATAAAAATATATTATTCATTTTACACCTTTGATTCAGTTTGTTTTATTTCAAAGTTTCCTGTAAGGAAAATCCTACAATACTACATCCAAACTGGTGACCTTCTAACGTAAATACACTCACCCGCGTGGGTTTTAACCGAACTAATTATACGAGAATGTTTTCTCTTACTGATATAAAAATTGTTTACATTTTCATATTCATTAACGCTTTTATTATTGATTTTTAATTCCAAATCTCAACAAGTGAAATGTTTCAATATGAATATCTTTTTAAAGTCAGAGATCATGTTGGTAATAAAAAAACTATGACTTTTACACCAGTTTTACAAATAAAATGTCCATTAACTTTTTACACGAGCCTTTTAGTGAAATGTCACTGGCAATTCGATGAAAAGATAAACTACGTGGCATAATAAACCAATTTTCTGTTAACAGCTGCCGAGACGACAGAGAATCTGAGAGATGAGCGATACAACAGTATATTTAAAATTTAACCGAAGTTATTTTAGTTTAATAAAAAAAATTGCATCAAATACTTCGGAAATAATAGCAATGCAATTTCATTCTTTGGTAACCAAGTTTAGGGGTGCGACTAATACTTAGTATCGCGGGAATTGTACTTATCAGCTATCCTCTTTAGTACCTAGACTTTATGAATATAAGCAAACTACTAGATTGACGGCAAGAACTCGTCATTTTACAGTTGAAATAGAAAGATATAACCGTAAATTCTATCCTAACAGTTTCTTCTCACGCTCTTTTCGCTTGTGGAACTTGTGGATACGGTTGTGAGTTTTGTGTGTATTTTTAGGTGATGGTGCATGTTCAATATATAACCAAAGAAGATAGAAAAAAAACATACAAAAAAAACTTGTATTTCTGCTACGGACATTTATTCCTTTTATGTTGACTGTATTGAAATAAAATTAAAATTAAAACTAAATTACAGATTCGAGTGTGTTGTTAATGCAATTAACCCGTGTTTTTAGTTGTAGTTGACAGCGGATTCCTTTTGTTATACTGAAAGTGAAAATGAATAGAACGTACAACAATAAAATACAACAAGCAAGACTGTGACATGTGTTAAAATTAATGATAAGAATGTGTATTTTTGAGGACGCACGGTGGAGTAATGGATAGCGGCTCGGATTGAACCGAGTTCGAATTCCAGTCAAATCCATTACATTTACTTACGTGCTAATACACTTGGGAAACGTATGAATCTTCTTCTCCCCCGAGCTATCGGTAACTAGCAGGACAGACCGGGTTGGCAATTGGTTTACCACAGAAAGAAATGGCAACCTACTGCGGGGGAAAATTCTGCCTCGTCAGTCATGTATCGAAAGTTACATGATCGTCTAAGCGTGTATCATGTATGATATATGACTGACTGATTTTCGTGATGTTATTACAATACTGGTTTTGTATATGTTAAATCTCAGGGTTATTGTCTTTTTTTTATCTTTTAAAATTTTTATCTGAAAATTTCGTCGTTGAGGAAGGCTTTTGAAATCGTCAACTTCTGGGTTTTCACGGAGTGAAAAAAATACGTCTTTTTCAGTCTGTGACGATTTCACTACACTCTTTCTCTCTTGCTTGGGGTGGAACGGTCGCGTTCCTTGTTTCAGACTATCACTGGCGACAGTGGAAAAGCTATTTTTAGAATTATGCAATTTCAGATTTTTATTAATTTTTTTTTTTATAATGAAATATCATCGTTATCATGAATCAAAACAAGCTCAGGTCAGCCTCGCGCTGATTTGGGATGAACTTCTTCTTCATGAGTAGGGCTGCTGAAAACACGCCCGAACGATCTTGTTGAAAAGTAGAAAATGTTCAGTCGCCAGTGGACTGGGGAAACTAATATTCCCTAATGGGAACGCTGATACCTCGAGGCGCACTTAAGCCAAGAGGAGAAAGAGAAAGAATCTGTTCTTTCAGGAAGTTTTTCGTTATTATTATTTTATTTATTGGTTTTATTCCATTTCCTCACAGACTGTCAAACGGCTTTTTGCTTTCTAATTAATTTCGATCTTCAAAAATTAAAATGCAATGTCAATCGTTATCTTCTGTCTTTTTAATTCCTGTACTTTTATCGTTCACTCGCCTTAATGTTTTCTTTTTCTCATATTCTCTCACACCCATTATCACTTTACGTCTTAGTAGCTTTATTGCCTTGCTTGTAGTGGAATGCTTAAAACAAACGAACATAGATACAATAGTATAAAACTTATTGTATCTTATTATCCAACTGATTCAGAGATTCATTTATTGGTCATTCTTTTCACTTTTGGTTTAATTAGTCATGATAAATGTTATATAGGAATAAAGTGTCGCTGCCAACACTTGAGTTTGAACATAGATCGCCAGTGAGCAAACACGGGCGATCCCATTATCGAATTAAGTAGATCACGTGACCATAGTGGAAACGCACAAATAGAAAGTAGTGTGACGTCTAAGTGATCGTTAATTCTACTCTATCCTCTATTACTATACGGATCACTATTCTCTATACTATTCACTATATTATTTCTCTATACTGATTACTATTTGGTGGTTACTATTCGCGCGAGGCGTTATTATAATTGTATATCTTAAATATCTAGGACAAATTATCGATGAGAAAAGTAGATGACTGGATTCTTCAAGAGCGAGCGCAATAAAGGAAATGCCCACTCCAACAAATGTAACAAAGTTACAAGCATTTTTAGTGTTTGCTAATTACTATCATATATATATATATATATATATATATATATATATATATATATATATACAAACATGCACGAATTAAGAGCACCTTTGAATAATTTGCTAAAGAAAGATGTGAAATGGAATTGAACAGATAAATGTCAAAATGTTTTCGAAGAGATCAAGAAGAAAGTCTTAACATCGGATTTGTCACAAGCTCATTTTGACCCTAAATTAAAGATTGTGGTTGCACCAGATGCAAGCGATTCGGGTATTGGAGCAGTGATACTACCAAATATGAGGACTGAACCAATAAACCAATAGCTCGTGCTTCAAGATCATTGATTGCAGCTGGAAAAAACTATAGCCACATTGAAAAGGAAGCATTGGCCATCATATTTGCCATGAAAAAGTTTCATAAATTCATACATGGTAGAGAATTCATACTACAGACAGACCATCATCCCTTATTGTCCATATATGGATAAAAAAGGGATGTTCCCACATATACAGCGAATAGACTATTGAATTATAATTATAAAATGGAATTTCTACCATCCAAAAAATTAAGTCATGCAGGTGGATTGTCTAGACTAATACCAAGATTCTGAGAACCACTTGAAGACACAGTAATTGCGGCGATAAGTGCCAAAAATGAAATTAATAACGTATTATACAATTCTGTAGCAGTACTGCCCATAAAATTGGAGGAAATAAGAATTAAGTCGGAAAAAGACAACTTTATGATGAAAATGAGGAAGAAATTAAGATTTAAAGGAAAGAATATTATTGAAAATAATGCCGTTTCATTATGTAATGATGTACGTATGTACACAGAAAGAATTGTGATACTGTTGTCTTGACTCATTGTTGAATCTCGCCTATTGCATGGAATAATAATGCAACACAAAATGTACTTAGAACAAGAATGTATTATAACAAGAAAGTGTACACAATAAGTACATATAGTATTTCTGTATATTTCTGGGGAGACGTTCCTGGAGAATGTGTTGACTAGTCGCAGTCGATCAGAGTCTCTAGTTGGATCTCGTGATTCCTCTTCTCTCGTCTTCCGGTACCAACCACTATTTATATAGTTGGTAGTCACCTATGCAGATTAGGTGGATCCTACACAACAGATACCAACATTGTTGCAAAAACGTATATTAAAAGAATTTCACATAGGACATCCAGGAATTTCTAGAATAAAATCCTTAATGAGGTGTTATACTTATTGGCCCCAAATGGATCAAGATATCGAAAATTTAGTGAAATCCTGCAGAGGTTGTGCTCTGGCATCGAAGTCACCACCCAACAAACTTCAACCATGGCCGAAAACCGATATGTCATGGTCCATAATACATATAGCCTTTGCAGAACCGTTAAACGGAGCATACTATCTAGTGGTAGTCGATAGTTACACTAAATGGCCAGAAATATTAAAATGTAAAAGACCGACTACCGCAGTAACAATAAATTTCCTACACGAAATTTTTGCAAGGTTCGGTGTTCCTGACTCTATCGTCTCAGATAACGGGACTCAATTTACGTCTAGTGAATTTATTTATTTATTTTTTTTTTTTGCAAATCATTAGCAATAGAACATATTACAACTCCTCCTTAGCACCCACAAACAAACGGACAAGCGGAACGATTTGTCGATACTTTATATGAGCACTAAAAAGTCGGAGGGAGAGGAGTCAGGTGAAGTAATGCTCCAAGAATTTCTGAGTGTTTACAAAATAACACCAAACCCGAACACCGTGTCTGGAATGTCGTCTGTAGAGTTGATGTTTGCCAGGAAGATTAATTCTGTTTTTAATAAATTATTACGTGAACAAGGCAAGAACATCAACAAATTACAGCACAAATAAATATTTCAACCCTAGAGATAAGGCATTTTTAGAATGTATCAACGTAGAAAGGAATTCTGGGAAGATGGCGTTAAAAAAAGACGGATCGGCAAAATGACATACATGGTACAGGGACCAAGGTGATAACATAGGCGACACCTTAATCAGTTAAAACGGAGATTCACTGATTTAGTAAGTCCACGAAAAGAGGTACCGATGGTAATATTGTATGACATGTTTGACGTACCCACGCCACCAGAAATGAGTTAACCAAGGAGGTACAGTAAAAGAAAAGGAACAGCAACGGAGCATTTGGATACTGAACCGAAGCTGAAGAAATATAGACTCCAGAGGAAGTCATCTCAAAGGGGAGATGTTATATAGGAATAAAGTATCGCTGCAGACACTTGAGTTTGAACATAGATCGCCAGAGACAAACACAGGCGATCCCATTATTGAATTAAGTATATCATGTGACCATAGAGGAAACGCCTAAATAGAAAGTAGTGTGACGTCTAACTGATCACCAATTCTAGTCTATCCTCTATTACTTTACGGATCAGTCTTTCTAGTCTATGTTCTATTACTATTCGGATCACTATTCACTATAGTATTCACTATACTATTTCTCTATACTGATTACTATTCGGTGGTTACTTTTCGAGCGAGTATTGTTCGAAGGTGTCTAACACTACTGTTGTTCAACGGCGTTACTATAATTGTATCTGCGATTACAAAGTCTCTACTACAACGGGCATTACGAAAGTAACAACGAGTATTCGTTGACATTATAAAAGTGTCAACGAGTGTTCGTTGACATCACAAAAATAAGTTCAGGTTGGTCGAGCGTGAACATTTCCAAAGACCGTGTACAACATTAACCCCGAGTTTTCTTTTACTGACGACATATTACCCTTTGAAATTCAATGTTTTGTTGTTAAATCTTTGCCTTTTGCTTAATGTAACTGCCTATTGAACGCGGATTACAACAATTACCCTGCAGTATCATGTATGGAAGGGGCATGAAGACCACGAAAACAGTGGGGTTCACCAGGAATCAGTGCACGCATAGAACTTAGCTCTGAAACTACGACTCATGAAAGTGAACAAACATATCAATAAAAATGTTCCTGAAATATTCCCCCAGGAAAAAGAAATTAAGATATTTATGGTATTTGACAATATTTTACTGCTTGTTTTGTAGAAATTTCAGATTTTACAGAAATATTTGTTTTGACTGGTATATTACTGCTTGCATTGTGCGTGCTTTTGTTAATATGCAGGTATTGGAATTTGTTTTTCTGCATGCATGGCATGGGACTTCATTGACCAACAAGTACCATATTTTTATTTTTATTTTTTATTTATTTTTTTTTTTTTTTTTGCTTATTACCATATCTACCAGTGTTCACTGATACCAGTAGATTTCTTTGTAGCTATTATGATTTTACTGTATGACCAGAAGTTTTTCCCTAAAAAGTAACTAAAAGATTTTTCAAATAATGCATGATGAAATGTACTAAAAATTCTTCTTTTCCAAAGAATTTCCTGATAATTAAACCTTAATTCTATTTTTTTTAAAGTACAAGTAGTATAATTTGTGCTAATACTGTCAGTGCTTCTTCATGGTTAGTGAGAATGTCACATAAAAGTAAGGTTATAATTCTTATTTTTTTTGGTTGTGGTGTGTGCATTTTTCTCCTAAATATTCCATGCCAAAATCTGGATGCGTCCACTGCGTGGGTGTGTCTAATAGACCGGAAAATGCGGTACTTTTTGTTACCATCATTATTATTCTTCTCTAAAAATGCCAGAAGGAATTACTTCCAGATGTTTTCCTCAATAACCCGCTTGGCGGTACACAGGGCCGTCTCGTTTCGTTTGGTCGATCTCTCGCTCCGTGCCCTAACGCTACCAAAAATCTTTGTATTTTTGGCGTCGTCACTTGGCGGCATTTTTCATCTTCACGGCCATCGGAGTTCGTGCCTTTTAATGAAATGTCATTGCCAATTAGATGAAAAGATAAACTATGTAAGAAAGTAAATTAAATAACTTTCTATTGACAGCTGCCGAGACTATGGAGAGTACTACAAACGGTATAATTGATATTTACTTGAGGCGAAATATTTTCTTTGAAGTCTGGCTTTGAGCATCAAATTGAAAGAAACATCAATCAACTCATTATATTTTTTATGTAAAGCTTCTGTTGTTATATTTTTGACTTTTGCTTAATGCGCGTTTTTTTTTCCTTTTTCTTTTTCTCCCTTTAGACATTTACTTCTTGTTTAAAACATTCTTATCGTCATGGCATGCTGTCTACCATACAGAGTATGTAGAATTGAGCAGCCCCAGCCCAGATGTGGAAACAGTACCCTCATACTGTAGTATGCAGTCTATCACCCAGAAGCAAACATTAGGATATAGGGATCAAAACTGAGGGGTCACAGTTGGAAGACTTTTGGCATAAATCAGCAAATAGGAGAAAAGTGGGTATCCCATGATTCAAATAATAAGTAACTTGTATAGTAATAAATCTGAACGCATGACGCGTGAAGAGAAATTAAACTTTTCACATGATTTTAGACACACTTATCAAAAATGATTTCGTATGGGATCGCTATTTTCTTTTCTTTCTTTTTTCTAGGCTCAGGGGTTAATTCCTGTGAAAACAAGGTTTTCATTGGTCCAAAGAAAATCTCATACAGGCAGCGAATTTCTTTCCGTCTTTTTCCTCAGCTTCGCCCGAATTTGAAGAGAGTGGGTAAAGGGAGTTTCGTGCCATGCAGCTCTGCCCTCTTGGCAGCTCTGATCATGCCGTCGTGTCTGTTTTCATCTTCTTCTACTGCTCACCCAGTAAAGAACCTCCTACCAACAGAACACCTTTCTATTATCAACGAGCATATTGGGATTCGTTCCGAGATTAAGAATTGCGCTAAATTTGATCCGATTGTCCTCGAACTTTGCTTGATGGGAAATTGCATCATTTCCTATACATACGTTCAAAAAGAGATTTGAAATATTTAGCTTTCTTGGGTTGTTGAAATAAAGTTCTTTCAAGTGCTTGCTTTAGCCCAATAATATAATTAGCGAGTAATTTGACACTGGCGAAAATCTGAACGCTGGACGCGTGAACAGAAAAAAACATTTCACGTGATTTCAGACACTCTTGTTGATTTTTTTCCTTATTTTATTTCAAAAAGGATTTCGCATAGGCTCGCTATTTTCTTTCTTTTCTTTTTCTATGCTTAACGGCCAATTCCTGTGAAAACAAGGTTTTCATTGGTCCAAAGAAAATTTTACATAGGCTCGCGAATTTGTTTTCGTCTTTTTCGCAGCACGCCGCCCAATCTTTGTGAAATCAAATTTTTCATTGGTCCAAAGAAAATTTCACAAATGCTCGCGAATTTATTTCCGTCTTTTTCCTCAGCTCACCCGAATTTGAGGTGAGTGGGTAAAGGGAGTTATTATTATTTCATACTCACCACATATGCTTATTGTCAATGAAAATTAATTTCATTATTATAACTAGAAACATCGCTTTCTTTTCGTTGACGAACTTGTTCCCACTTAAATCGATTCTTTATCTCCCACCAAAAAGAAATCCTTCTGGTGGTGCTGTAATGAAGTAATCTATTATAGCGCCATTGTGCCAGCGATTTACAATCTGGCCATTGCAGCAGAGTTCTATTGTCATGATCTGGAACGGACGCGTCAAAAGTTTCAAACATTTTGGCCCGCAACAGTGAATAAAGAAATGGTTCTATCTTACTGCTGGAGAACACAAGTCCGCGTATTTCCCGTATTTCCCATATCACCCAGTAGGCGTCCAGATTCTGTCTCACCCTCTCTTTTAATTGTATCTGTCCTCTACTGAGCCTTAGATGCATATACGTGCCATCAAGTTTACACTAATTGTAAAACCGGGCTATTAAACTCGTGGACGAGTGGAGAGAAGACGGAAATAAACACCAAGACAGTCAAACACAAATGACAGAAAACAAAACGGTTTCTGAGTCAGTGGAATGTGCATCCTTCGGGTTAATAAATTAATGCTTCGAAAATAAATATTTAACTTTTTTCAACCAATGGATAGCGTTAATGTATTTCACCAGAGACAGTCATGCTGTACTGGTATCTCTCAAACCATTAAAAATAAGGAAAGGGAAGTTCGTGTAGTTTACCATTCGGGAATTAAGTGGCTGAATGGATTTATTTTCCTGTTCATGCAGGATTGTCACGTGTCACTTTATATATAATGACAGATAATGACTTTTGTATACAACAACAGGATTTCAAATGATTTTTTTTTCTTTTTTGGTTTGGGGATAAGGTTGAAAGCCTTCCTCAACCCGTTTTATGTGTGTGTGTGTGTGTGTGTGTATGTGTGTGTGTGTGTGTGTGTGTGTGTGTGTGAGAGAGAGAGAGAGAGAGAGAGTGAGGAGCTTGGGCCTTACTAAGTTAAAATTATGATTTTTTCCTCTTTTTCATTCATGTTACAGAGGTGGAAAGTGTTAGAGTCTGTGAAAAAAGATTTTCAGGTGCTGATTTCTATGACAGAGAAACTCGACTTGGAAGATGAGCGCAACACAATCTTCCTTTACCCGTTTCCTGCTAAAATAGGCTAATTCTTTAACAATACCAACAGCAATATAATTAACAAAAGCAACTGAATGCTGAAAATAAAACTCGGTTTAGGAGGTCAAATTAACAGCTACGAACGAACTTTTTGAGTGATATTAACATAACCTGTCTTCCAGATTAGACACACTTGCAATATCACCGAGTGCTTTAAAAATATCTCATTTTAAAATGTATGTAAAAAAAAAAAAACAAACAAAATGCGCGATTTATGGATAAAATAATTTAAAAATTAAAAATAATGGACCATTTTGATTAAATTGTAAAATTTATTTACAAAATAAAATTATATAGATTTGTTATTCAAGCAGTTAATTGAGAATGCATTTTTGGTCGCATAAACATACTTAAAAAGTTATTCAAATCTTACTAGTTCCCACTTTTAAATAAATAATTTTCACTCTGACTGCTTTAACACTTGAAATTATTAGGTATCGCCACAGGACTTTGCAAAAATAGCCCGAAAAAGGCATTTTAAATGTCTTCTTTTAACTTAAAATTCGGATTTATTTGAAAGATCATCTATAAACATTTTAACTTCCTACCAAACCTTATAGGGAAATAATATGTCTGTCCACCATATATAAACTGATCACGTCTCTCCTGACGAACTATCTGGAACAGAAGGGATGTCGAAGAGGTTCATATTGTTGCAAAGATCAACTACTAATAAATAAAATGATCCTGGAAAATTGCAGGAAAAAGGTAGAAAATCCAGTACCGTAAAACCTTTGATACACTCTTGGATCCTTAAATCTTTGGAAATGTACAAAGTGTCCTCGGTGATAGTAAATTTCCATAAATATAGCATGAAACTGTGGAAAGCAAAATTATACCTAAATCACTCCAAAGGTACGATTGTTTGAATATGCCACGAGGAATCATTCAAGAAAACCTCCCGTCGCCCCTTCTGTTCTGAATTATTAAACAGTAATAACTGTGGATACAAAGTACAAAAGAATGTTTAATCCCCTATTCTACATGGATGGTATCAAATTATTTGCCAAAGACGACAATGAGTTGAACTTTACCCTTTGTATTATGTAAAATGTTTCAGTGATAATATCAGCATGGATTTCGGATTAGATAAATGTGCAAAAGTAACATTCAAAAAAGGGAAAATTACAAACAAAAAAACAATTAAGTAGATCTAGATTTGCCACAAAGATTAGGGAACTGGAACAAGAAGCATTCTCTAAATACCTGAGTCATACGCAAATGAAGGAGAAAGTAAGAAAAGAATACCACAGGCGTGTGCGTCTGATGTTAAATACCGAATTGGATTCACAAAAAAAAAAACAGAATATCAGCCATAAACACTTTGGTTGTCCCTGTGGTGCAATACAGTTTCAACATCTTTAATTGGACCACAATTGACATTAAGCGAATGGATTGTTATGATATTACCCTCTATATTTATAATAAAAGTAATTAAATTGAATTAAATCAATCATTTGAAGTATTGATATTATAACCCCCGACCCTAAAATTTAATCATTTGTCTTTCATTCTTTTGTAGAGGTCGCTTGCCTCTCGAATTTATATCCGACGCAAAATACCACAAAATATGAAACAATAAGAATAAACGCAAAACGGTTTTATAACAACAACGAGATTTATATTTATGTCTGTATAAAATGATGTACAGGCATCGGGGTTACTTCCCTTTGACTGGATTTAAAGTTTGTACTAATAGAATACATTTTATCTGAGCTCATAAAAGGTTGAATGAACTTGCCGCTCAAAATGTTCACTGTCAGAGAGTTGAAAGAATTCTGTAAAGCTGAGAATATGTTGAGTAAGCTTTTAGCTTTAGAAGAGTTGAAGGAGTCAATGTTCCGTAATGTTTGTAATTAAGGTTCCGTTGCTTGTAATGTTATATAATTAATTTTCATTGCTTGTATTTGAATATTCGTAATATGTTAATTTGTAATGTTCGCAATGAAGTTTGAAAAGTTTCGTACGTACGTGTATGTGTGCGAATATGTTTTCATAGCGTCCGCCCGCTAGGGGTCGAGACATGATTTCTTTTACAACTACATTTTCAGAGAGAGGGGGGGGGAGAGAAAAAGAGAGAGAGAGAGAGCTTCTGTCTGGTATTTATAATCAACGTAATTACGTTACAGGCTCGAAAGGCATTGACAGATTTGGGGCGGAATTATTTTTTAGTCAGAACTAGGCCGATGTTATTCGGGCGTAGTTGAGAACATGATTTTAATATTAACTGACCAATTAGAAGTTGAGGTTTTCTGAAAATATCTATGAACCTAAATAAACTCTGTGATCCGCTTTTTGCACGGATTTGTACAAAAATTCATATTGATAAAAAAAAAAGTGGTAGCGGAATGCTAACCTTTCTTTCTATTGCTTCAAAATTGAGAACTGGCTGACATCAGTTGATCGCAAAATTAGGTCACAACCAAACGGCTTTGACGGCTTTTGATTTGGTTCAACGGTTCACTTTGATTTCATATGTAGCGTTCAGCAGTTGGATTTGATTTCATACGTAACGTTCAACGTTAGGTGCGTCTGTGCACTAACTCGTCAGAAGAATCGAGAAGACATGCAAATGTTTATTTCTATCTCCGTGGGCTGTATCTCACATAAAATTGTCTTCCGGTCTTCCAGAGACGGAAAGTTAGAAGCATCCGGGATCATCAAGGAACTCAAAAGCCAAGATGGACTGCATCCTTCATGAATGAAAAGCAACGCGCTTTCAAGAAGAAAATCAAATCAATAAACAACACTGGTCGACCGAAAGATTTCTACATATAAAAGGAAACAACTAAAACAAGACAAATAAGATCAAAGACCATAAGAACATAATGTGCTTTCTTACTGACATGGCAATCCCTGCAAATTGTAATATATCTTTGAAGATCTTCAAAAAACTATCAAAATACAAGGATCTTGAAATGAACAATAATTCCAGTTGTAGTTGGAGAAATCGGATTGGAAGAGGTTCCGATAGACGCATTGAAAGAATTCCTGTTAGCCCCGCCTTAAAGAAATTCAAAAAATTGTACTCCCCAGTACAGCTCATACATTACGAAGAGTTTTATCTATGTAAAATGTGTGTGATCATAGTTTTGTTTTTTGTTTGTTTTTGTTACAAAAAATGATCAGTGGAAGATGTCATGATGCCATTCCTGACCTTAGGTCTTTAGTTGGAACCTGGAAGGAAATGTGTATACAACAAAAACCCAAGAAAATAATAATAATAATAATAATAATAATAATAATAATAATAATAATAATAATAATAATTAGAAAATTCAAAAATACATTTTAAGTTAGTGACTTCAAAAGTTAAGAAAACAGCTTACATATGACGACGTATTCAGAGCAGATATACTATGGTCAAATACTATGGCTTTCAGATATTGCATCACTAATCAAAGGCTTACGGTCACATCACGTTGAAATGCCGGTTCCTGTACGATCACCGAATTTAAGAAACGTTGAAACTGGTTAGTACCTATGTGGGTAACCGCTTGGGAATATCAGATGCTGTAAGTTTGTATGTGTGGGTGGTGTAATGGATAATAGCATGGAATTGTTAATCGAAGTGCGAGTTCTAATTCCAGTTGGGTTCGTTATATTCATTTACACGCAAATACTCTTGGGAAAGGTAGGGATCCATTTCTTGTTCCCCCAGCTATGGGTTAATTAACAAGAATTATATCACTGAAACCATTATTATCTAAAAAAATTGTGTACAAAATATTTAGATTTAATTAAATAACCCATAGACTTTTGGCGCTGAACCAAAACAACCAACCTACCTAAAACCGTTACCGCTGTTAAAATTTAGTTACCGTCCTGCTTAAGCTTGTATTTTTGTCTAATCTTTCTTATTTGTTTATTTTTTTCAAACTGAGCATATGTTATGCAAAAATAAAATTTCACTGGCTTCCGAATAATTCAATTTAGTAAATTTAGCATAGAGTCTGACACAGGAAGGCTAAAGTAGTGGAATACTTAGAATAGAACACTCCAAATTTGTTTACGAAGAGTGTTTGAAAGTTTATTCATGACACCGAGCCAAGCGTCCTTTATTTGGAAATAAAGAAATCTGTTTTATAGACTTCAATAAGGCGTTCGACAAAGTACGCCACAAAGATCTGTTACAGTTGCTCAGCAATCTTGACATATTCGGGAATGAATAATCAACAATCTCTACTGGCAGCAAACCGCCAGCATAAAGATGAAAAAATGAGTTCAGCAGATATACAAAAATAGAAAGGAGTATAAGACAAGGATGTGTTGTATCACCAGACTTATTCAATCTATACAGTGAGTTGATTCTGAGAGAACTAGAAATCCTCTCAGGATTCATCATTGGTAGACACAATCTTAACAATATAAGATATACAGATGGCACAGTGATGATAGAAGACACGGAAAGGAAACTACAAAACCTTCTACAGGAGAGCGAGAAGAAGCATAAACTAAGCATAAACTACAAGAAGACAGAATGCATGGTCATCAGCAAAAAGATGAGTCCAAAATGCAAATTACATGTCGGGGACACTAAAATCAAACTGGTACAGAAACTTAAATATCTGGGAAATGTTATATAAGTCTTATACTTAACATCAGAGGATAGAAAGAGTGACACTGAGATCCGAAGACGTATTGGGATTGCCATAGATGCATTCCAAAAGTTAAGCAGAGTGTCGGAGATAACTCTTCCGTAATTGTCCAAATTGTTCACTAGGGGGCGTTCTCCCTATACTATAAATACTGGGCGATTTCTTGCCTCGTTCTCCTTTTACTTTGCATTTCAGCGAACACATCTACAATGTAAGCTCTCGCAGAAGATTGCGTCTTCCCATTTGTGGGAGACGCCATGAATATTATACACACATACACGTACGTACGAACATTCACCAAAATACGTTCACACACAAACACAAATGTTAATGTCTATGTCCATTGTAAAATTGTGTTGTTTAATACATATATTTGTTGATATATATATATATATATATATATCGGTCTTGTTGGTTTTCTTTACATCTTCGGTTGGACTCAACTTGAGTCCGCCATATTCTTGTAATGGACCTTTTAATATTCTATCAAGAGTTACACACGTGTTCCTAATTTAACAACACGTAAACCCACGGTCTGCTACAAGAGTACTAAGAGACGGGAAAGTTTCGTTGAAAACAAAGAAAAGAGTACTGTACTGTTACGTGATATTTATCCTCCTGTATGGCAGCAAATGTTGGACAATCTCCTCAAAGATGAAGAAGGGACTCGAAGCAAAAGAAATGTTGTTCTACAGAAGGATGCTAAGGATACCATGGGCCGAATATGTGAGCAACGACAAGGCTTTGGAGAGAATGGAAATAAAGAAGAAACTTATACTTAACATCAGGAAGGACAGTTGAAATTTCTGGAACACGTAGTGAGGAAAGAAGGCTTGGAAAATCTGATACTCACAGGACGGATAGAGGAAAAGAGAGTCAGGGGAAAGCAACGCGTGACTTACTTAATGGGCTTGAGCAGAACAGGGTCTGGGAGAAATAACAAAAAACAAAAGTTATTAAGAGCTACAAGCGACATGAAGAAGTGGAGGGCCATCATCGCCTACGTCCTGATGGGACACAGCAGATCAAAGAAAAATTCACATTGACTTAATTTATAAATCTCTACTCCATCTAACAGTATGGATGTTTATTTATAAGGAACGGTTGATCTGCAACACCGGAAAATAAAATTATTGCAAGTAGCAGAAACAGATAAATTTGCAAGTTTTGCATCAAAAAGATACGTATTTATCAAAAAACCTAATTTAATTTTGATAATCCATCAATTATTACTAAATAATAATGCGTACTTTTTTCTGTTTATCTGCATTCATTTTATTTTACACATTTTTGTAAGTTATTTAAATTCGCAAACACCATGAACGAAAGACGAACTTAATGAATTTTTCTTGATAAAAAAAGTGATAGAAAAGTTAAGTATGGACATTTCAGCTTTGAAAACAATGGCTTTTATGAAAACAATAAGTGGAACTGCCTAAAAAATAATAATAACGTCATCTGAGGTGGTAAGTAATTTGAATCACGGCCTTGAGTTTGAATTTACCTTTTCTGTTTCCTAACAAAAATAAAAAAAATATTTTAAATTCTTTTCAAAAAGTTAAAAAATTTTCTGTTACTAAACTAAAGTCTAAAAAATAAATTTTACTACAAAAAAATAACTTACGGTTTGCTAAAAACTGTTTAGAGGAAGTATTTTATTTTTATTCGTTCATTTACGTACTTACGACAATTAAAAAAATTCTGTAAAAAAGAATATTTCCCCCCTCTGCCTTTTTGTTTTATCAGATTATTAAAAAGAAAATATTTATTTAACTGATTCTTTAAAAACTTAATTATTCCTTTTTTCTTATTTTCTTAACTTTTCTTTAATAATTCTTTTTCCATTCATTGAAAAAAAAATATCGAGTACTTGCTTACAAAATGTCGTGGGTAAAAAAAAAATGCGACATTTGATTCGAATAAGTTGACTTGACTTGACTTGATAATAATACGTGAAAATTGGCGGTATACTACATACAATCTAGTACTTGTAAAATCTTTTTTCAAATAAAAATTAAAGTTTCTTTTTCTTAAAGAGATTCTTATTTTTTTTTTACTCCTCCTTTCGAATGGAATTAAACAATGTTTTAGTATTTAATTTAGGCATAAATGTTTTTTTTTTCATTTCATCAATCTTTTTCTTTTATAAAATACTTAAAGAATAAAAGATTAAGCGCAAGTAGTCGAATATTTTTTAATAAATTTTTTTTTAAAGACCAAATGGATAAATTCTCGTTTTTATTCTCAAATATTTTAAGATGGTCTTTTACTCTTTCTTTAACTCTGTCTGTAACAATATTTTTAGTGTCCATTTAGCATTTAAAATCGCCGAGAGCTGTATAATAAAACAGATTCTAAAGACCTTTTTTTTAATAATAACATTACAATTGTAATGTTCTGTGATCTTTATTATTAATGAAAAATGTCATTTGAAAAACTTAAATGTAAATCTCCTATTCGTATGACCCCTTTTCCTACAAATACATATAATACTTTAAGTTAACAAATTCAAAATTAAACTGGCGAATAATCGGAAAACAACAGAAAAGCAAAGTGTCTTTTTTCGGATTTTTAATTACTGAAAAAAGGAGATTTTCGAAGATTTTTTTGCCTGAAAGAAAACAATTGGAGTGACCTCCCTTGGATTAGGCTTTGAAATACTTCAGCTTGATATCTTTTATTTACGATTCGATGGGACAACATCAGTTAAACAATTTATTGGTTACCGTGTCAAGAATATTTGTTTCATTCTGAACGCTTATTATTTCGAAACTATAAATAAAGTATTAATTTGCTTATCAAATTTTCAAGTCTGCTTTCTTTTCATTATAGTATCAATTTTTTAATTATCAAATTACAGAAAAATCCAATTTTTGACATGAACTTTCACGATGATTAATTTCAGCTATCACTTTTTTCTGTTTATTTTGTCTTTGGAATTAATTATATTCTTTCCCTAACTTTATAACTAGGCATAGAAAATGTTATCAAGTAGTCAAAGCTTAATACTACATTTTCTTTTCTTTTTTTTTTTTTAGTTCATAAAATTTTCAATCCCCAAGACATCTGATTCTTTTATATTTGTTGGATGCATCTTTGTTTAAATGACAGTGTGTGCGTAACTCTGTTCAGTGCATACATGCTTTGTTCTGAGGCAAAACTGCCAATCTGTACATAATTTTATTTATTTTCAATGGGTACTATACTAGTAAATGCAACAGACTAGTTCAAATTAAGTCACTCGCCTGCATTGACTTTCGCACCATTACCTTTGAAATTTATCATTTCTCTCTGTCCTCCAGCTGTGTACTATTAACTAACAAGTAGATTGGGTTCTGTAGCCTTGGATGGCAAAGCTAAGAGAAGGAAAACGTGGATAAAACAACAGGAAATTACTCCGCTATCTTTTCAAAGAATGCACAACAGTTCACATATAATAAAGATCCAATTCATGACTGCCTAAATCCTGAATAGACATGACATTTAAAAAATAACTAGTAAGATAATAGTTTACTTTTCTTTCTTTTTTTAATGTTTCTTTTTACATTAAAGAGTTCAATACTACTGCAAAACATGATTAAACTGAAGATTTTATTAAATCTTTTTTCTTTTAGGGAAGGAAGTCAGAACCTCATTCACTTCTGCTTTATTCAAGTTATGCAGCAAGAGCAGTAAAAAGCAAAGAAATGGCTGATTTCCAAGAATGGTTGCAGGCTGTCAGTACACATTTCCAACATCTGACTGATGAACAGAGAAACCACACATTGAGTTACCTTCTCAATGTCTGCAGTCCAGCCCAACTCACATACTTGACTTGCATATTACCATCTTTGCTCTATCGAGATTTTCTGAGAATGCTTCCTGTGGAAATTTCTACCGTAATTCTGCAATATCTGGACATCAGTTCTCTGTTCAATTGTTCTCTTGTCAGTAAACACTGGCACAATTTGGTCAACTCATTGTCAGAAGTCTGGCAACTTCAGTGTCTACACCTCGGTATTATTGATTTGCATATCTCAAGAGATGCTGCATACTACAAGAGATTGTTTTTAAAGGTGTCGGCTTTACAGGTGGAACCATTAAAAGCTGGACAAGCATTTGTGGATACATTGCTTACCGGACATCACAGCCGAGTGATGGCGATTCACTACCATGATGGCAAAATTGTCACAGGTTAGCTGTTTTTTGTTTTTTTGTTTTTTTTTTGTTTACCTAAAAAGAAATACACAACAATTTTATAAGAAATTGCAATATATATATATTTATTTGACAATTATGATGGTAGATTTGCTTCAAAATGTATCCAGTATATACACACACACACACACACACACACACACACTTCATGGTAATAATGCAGTTCATTTTAAAACAGCAATACTTAAATAGACTGTCCCCCTCAAAAAGGAAGGAAACTACATGCATGTCAAAAAGTCAGGGACCAGTTTGGCGTTGTATTTATTGTAAACAAGGCACACACACACTCATCTAAAATAATTTAAAGTATTTTGATTTTGAAAAAATGCCCGAGTAGAGGAAGTTCTTCTGAATGCTAGACAACAAAAATTAGTTGTGAAAATATTTTTTTTTTATCGATAAGAAATTATTAATTAATATTCATGTCAGAAAGTAAAGGATCGTTTTGACATTTTTACTGTACATATTTTTTTTGTTTGAATAGTTATTTTGATTTTATGCTGAGAAAGCTTTATATTTTTATACAGTAATACAACTTTCTCGTTCTTTCCACAACATATTCTAATAATGTTGTAATGTTTGACTTCTTTTTTTGAAAATGTTCCACTGCAATGTAATAATTCTAGTCATCATAATCTGTTATTTGTCAATAAAAATAATTGATTTTAAAGTTTTTTGTTTATTTTTATCAATTTTTTAAAGACTTTTTACGTTAATATTACTTTTTGCAAATTCTAAAAAAACTACCATGGTGCTGTTGATCATTGCTACAGTGCATCTTATTATTATCTTAGCGTCTAAGATAATAAGATGCACTGTAGCAATGACTAAACTCATCCCTGCACATAAACTCATTTAATTTTTTGCTTTCAGATCTGATGAAGTATTAAATTGTGAAATGCATTATTGAATATATTTTGAAACAAATTTACTTACATGAATTGTCAAAAAATTTTAAAACTAACATATATATATATATATATATATATATATAGTTTTACAATATGTTATATTTATGGTTAAAAGTGTTCAATATCAGGCATAGACTGCATAAATATAAAAGTGCATATTGAGTTCAACACTCAGTGGCGACAGCCTGTTTCATGCTTCGCTGCAATCTTCTCAGACCTGAAGATTTCATTCAAGCATGAAACAGACTGTCACCAATTGTTGTTGATATCAATATCCACTTATATATATTTTTGATTAGGCCAAAATATCTATTCAGGTTTCTTACATGAAAATAAGACACAATTTTTCAATACAAATCCATTTATTCAATCAGTGATATACTTACTGTTTCATTCCCGTAACTTCTGCTATCTTGTGAGCAGATCCATTATTCTCTGCTTAAAGAATTTTCTGTCTTTACTGCCAAAAAATCTCTTCCAGTCGATTTTTTTTTTCAACCTCCTCTTCAGAGTTGAAGAACACAAAACAGGTTTGGGCTAATATGGGGGGTGCAGCAAAATTTCCCAGCTAAGCCCAAGTAACTTCTGCATCTACAAAGAAGTGTGCAGTCTGGCATTGTTTTGATAAGGCAATCCCCTTATGATTAGTAAATGCTAGACAATTCTGGTGGATTTTGCTGTATTTAATTTGCCAACTGGTCACAGTATATATCTGAATTGATGGTCCTGTCTGAGGGAAGAAGCTTGTAAAAGATAACCCCCTTCCACCCAATTGAAATCATAATCTTTGGGTAAAGTCTTGCTTTGGAGGCTGCTTGTAGTGGTTCACGATGCTCTCCCCCCAATGATCATAGGCACTTCACATTGTTAGAGACAATCCATTTTTTTTTGTCCCCTGTCACCATTCTATTCAAAAAAGTATCGCAGATTGAAATAAGTTGGGTGAAGTTAACCTCATTCAATTAATGTGGAGCCAAACATCTAGCCTGCTGATGTATCCAAGTTGATGCAGATGGTTTTCAACATTCAATTTGGATATTTAGAGAATATCTACAATCATCCTGGTCATATAATGGAGGTAGACTCTTTCATTTTGTCACTGTTAATGTCAGTTGGCTGACAAGAGTGATCTTAAAAACCACTTCTGATGGACATATTCCATACACACCACATATCTTCCTTCAGATTTCCACTGCTTTCTGGCTTTTTTTAAATAAAAAGCATGAGGTGTTGATAATGCTCATTTTGATTCTCCATTTTCAAGGTGATCCCAAGCACACAAAATACAACCAGTCTTGTCACAAGTTCACATTGAACTACATTCAAGTGTTGAGTACTAACGAGTGTACATGCATAAGGGACAGACTGATGTTAGTTACTTATTAGAGTACTTAAAGTTTAGTGTTGACAAAAAATAAATAAACGTTTTTCATTATAACATTGTCTCATACATGTAGATACATTGGTAAGTTCATAGCCTAATCAACGAATACTATTGATTTTTACATAAATTATTTTTCAACTTGTCAAGGCACTTAATTCACTTATAAATAATCACATAGATTAAGCATTAAACAGGGAAAATTTCAAATCAAAATTCAGCTATGAAATAAATCTCAGGCCATGAACTTTTTGATCCACCTTAATCCTAAAAATAAATCTTTGGTATTTACGAAAAATAGCTTTGCACAAAGCCACAAGTGTGGCACTCCTAGTGAGGATCAAACTCCTTACACTCACAAACTAAAAGACAAGCTCAGTAACCACTGCATCATAGTAGGTCCCTAACCTCACAAATAAGATTTTATAAGTTAATGATGAATCTTGGTCACCACATGAGAGCAGCAGTTAACAAGCAAGTATCATAGACTGACAACTTTTGTCTTTAGAGTTTAGTCTTTAATAAGGGCCATTCTCTTGTGGTTTCATATAAAACTTAACTTAAACAACATAATAATAATATTAAACAAAGTGATTGACATGACTCTTTCAAAATTTTTCAACACTTAAGAGAAGTGTGATTTAGAAAAACAAAAGAGAAAACAATATTAAACAATATGAAGACAATATGTCTATCTTCAAGTTATATTTTTTTTAATTTTTAAGTAAAAAAATATATAAATCTACAAAAAGTTATAAGTCTTTGTGCAAACGTTGCTTGTCTTGTAATGAAAAGATTGCTGTACTGGTAATCGGCACGTCAAAACAAATGAAACGCTACCACCGTGAAGGCATGCAACTGAAACATGCTTAATCTGAATGTGGCCTTGTTCATCTTGGAATCTTAAATATAACTTGAAGGCAGACATAATGTTGAAACACTGTTTAACATTGTCAAACACTGTATCTTCTTTTCTCAAATTGTGCTCTTCTCTTAATGTTGCGTAATAATAATAATAATCTAAAAGTAAATATTTGCAATATTTTTATTTGCATCAATGTTTTGGTTCTAATTATTAAATTCTATTTTGGAAAAAAGATGGACTTCAGATCATTAGTATTTAGTTTCAGTAGGGTTCACTCTATGTAAAATGTTTTATTATATTGAATCTATTGTTAAATCTGCTGCTAGGAAAGTTGTTTCACTCAACAATTTTTCTTGTCAGAATATATCTTGCATATATTTGTCCATGTCTCAAATACTGCTGCCACATCTGATCTGATGCATATGTTTTATATCCAGAGATTCTTGATAAAATCCAAAGAATCTGCAACATTATTAGTCTTGACCTTGCTTCTCAGCTTCAGTCACCTTCCCACTGTCATAATGTAGCTTCTCTTTGCCTTTTCTATAAATATTTTCACAGCAATTGTTCTGATGACTTTTCACAAATTTAAGTGCAGTACTAGATTGGCAGTTAAGTTTCATAATTTCACTGTTGAAATTGCTAGTTGGAAACATAATTTCTGTGCTAATAATTTCTCGTCTTGTGCTTCTTCCGTGAGAAACTCATTCTAGCCTCCTGCTTTCCTTTCAACTATGATCTTTAAAGATTTAAATGCAATACCAATTTTTTTTTTTTTTTTTCTCTCCAATGATGTTCATCCTGATAGAGATTTAGAGAATAAGAGGCATAGCTTATACAGATATGTGTGGAAGATAATGGTTAACTCTAGATTTGAACAGGTTATGATTGTAATGATCAGGGAAGCAACCTCTTGGGAGTTGATTATACAAGCCAGTGGTTTGTGGGAAGAAACTGCTCAACTTCCATTAGTAACCCCTTGCATCCTAGTGGCTTTTGTTGTTTTGCTTGGGGTAAAAATGTTTTCAAATGTTTTGATAATTCTGGTTTTATCATTGTATGTGAAGTCTACAAAAAGTGTAATGGTCAATTTACCATAAAAATTTGTCTCCTTACATTTGCAAAAATGGATCTGAACATAATAGTAATGTCTATCACTGAACAAATTTTTAAAAGAGTGTATCTTCTTACTAACGTTATTACCTAAATATGCACCTTTCTTCTTGTTCATCATGTCTTATAATTTATGTCAGTGTTTCTCTTCTCTTCCTATAGGTTCTGATGACCACACAGTCAAAGTATGGGACTGTCATACAGAGGAATGTGGCTTCACACTTCATACCCAGACTGTGAGTGATGTCAGACTAGAGGACAATTTCATCTACACTTCTTCATTTGACGGATCAGCAGAAAGTTGGCAAATTCCTCAGGGTTTTCACAAACGCTACATTGGTCATGTGTCTGCTGTTCTCAGCATTGACATCTGCCTGGAACTGTCAATTCTTGTCAGCGGCTCTGCAGATTTGACAATGAAAGTTTGGGATATTTCTTCAGCACAGTTGCTGGCAACATTGGCTGGTCACCACAAAGGTTGGGTGGTCAAAGTGAAAGTGCTCTCACATGGCCCAAACAATCCTTACACATTGGTCAGTGCAGATAAAAAAATCTGTTGCATATGGGAAATGTCGTTTGACCATCAAGTCAGTCAAGTCCAGCTTGTCCATCACCCAGACCATCAGATTGTCCCTCATTTACTTTTTAAAGGCACTCATCTCATGAGGATCTGTTTCATGTCTGATGATGGTAAACATGGATTTATCAATACATATAGTCTCGACCACAACCTAACACTCATTAAGCATCATAAACTTCCACACAGCGTGCTTTGCGTTCAACTTTTATTGGGTGTTGGCAGTAAATTTGCTTTGGTTTTGAATAAGATGTATGGAGAAGAATATTTGTCAGTATTTAATTTGCAAAACCACAAGTTGATTATGAGAAAGTCTTTTCCTGCAATAAGGTACATCCCTTTGATTTATGTCAGTTTTATTTTGACATTTTCCTTTTTGCCATTAGTGTGTGTGTGTGTGAGAGAGAGAAATATATATATCTTGGGAGTTTTCAATCAGGAGGGTTTTATGGGGAGCGGGGAATCTTTTACATTTTCTTGATTTTTTTTTTTTTTTTTTTTTATTTACAGAATTTTGTTTATTGAATTCCAATACGCTGTCATTCTATTGAACATTTTCTTTATTGAAATATGCTTCAGTTTATTTAATAATTGCTTAAGAATTAAAACAAATTACTGTACATGTATTCAGGTTTAAAAATCAATCAACATTTCCTATTGCTATTAAATTTGTAAAACTCCTCCATAAAAATAATCCATGTAAATGTACTAATACGGAAAGGAATGAAGATTTTCAATAATAGATGCATATTATTTGTCATGCATCTTTTGACTCAGACCATCTTGGAAGTGGGGGATGGCATTTTAGCTTATGGTGAAAGGGAGCATTGGTTTTATGTTATTTCTGGAATTGAAATGAGAATAGTAATGGCACCAAACCTGAATCCATCATAGAACTCCAGAATGCTAAATTGGTAAATTCTAAGCACTTTAAATACCTCAACGTATGGATCAGTTCCCTAAAATTTACTGGAGATAAAGAAATTGAACATAAAGTAAGCTGTGTTAGGGGGCGCCATGGTCATGTTCTGAAATAGCCGCATCTGATCAGCTTTCATGTGGACCTCACGCAGTGGCCGCCTCCTCCTTGAGAAATGTCTAAACTGTTATCTGTATTCAATCATTTTCTCAGATCAATGAGTAAAATGGTTTCAAAAGAACAAATCCTATAAATCTTAAAGACTATTCTTCATCAGACTCTGTAGACTGGTGCTACAAAAATCACAAATGAAGAGCTTTATGAAATAACAAAACCACATCACTTGAACTTTTCCAACAGCTGAAAGCACATAGCTAGAAGAGAAAATGATATAATCAAGCAGTTAACTTTCCATAATGCCTTAAACAAAAGGGTTGGAAGGAAACTTCCCTTGATACTACAAAGAGTGATTAGTTAGGGAGAACTTGAAGGGTTCAATTTCTTGAAAACCTTTCAGAATAAGTTTATATAAATTTCGGCCAGCCTTAACGCCAAGTATTTAATCAATGCAGAATGTTTTCTGTATGGAAATGGAAAACTTCACTTGTCTTTTTTTTTTTTTTTTTTTTTTTTTTTTTTTCACATTTGTTTCTTCAGTGCTGAGAAAGATAAGAACAAATTTTGTTAAATGCATAATGTCTGATAATTTTTGATAATTTTCATTTTGTTTGCTTTTATGAGGATAACTCGCCAACATTTATTTTTGAGAATGACAATTATTTTTGTAGTTTAATTTATTAATTCTTCTTCTCATAAAAATAATACAATTGTTGGCAATATTTAACCTTTGGACCCACAAAAAAAAAACAATTTGTCAAAAGGCCGTTTTTGTTATGTTTTTTTTTTTCCTCTTAACACTGCTATTACTATATACTACCTCAACTCCTTTATCAACAAGCTGTTTAGAATTCTAATAACAAATTTTATACACTATTTAGTTGTTAGATTCTTTATTTACAAGATTCATTTTATTTTTACAAGATTATAAAAATACGTGAACCAACTACAAAGCAATATTTATCATTTACCAATTTATAAAGAAACAAATATGGAAATGAATTTTTTTATTCATAAATTTATAAAAATTTACAAAATTATAAAAATATGTGAACCAACTATAGTGGAATCTTTATACTTTCCCATTTTATAAATATAAATACTTATTCAGATTTCTAAAAGATGAGTTCATAACAAGTAACTATATTAAACATTTTCTGGTCATTTCTTTCATTTCCTCTTGCCCCATAAATTCACTAAAATTGGTTGAGAGCATCTGTTCCACTAAGCCAAACATTTCTTTTAATTTTAGATTTTAGCCAGGACCACAAACACTCAATATTTTGTGCATGTTATTGGATGGACAATGGTTTTTCTTGTGTCTAATTACAAAATGTCTTTAATCTGAAAAGAAAATGTATGCCTGGAAAAATCTTAACTTTATTTAAATTTTCTTGTTTTATAGTTCAGACACTTTTGAATAAAAATAGTTTTTTTTTCATATTTCTTTATAAAATGGCAGATAATAAATATTTCATTGTAGCCACTTCACATATCTTGTAAATATAAAATTAAATAATCTAACAACTAAATAATGTGTAATAATGTGTAAGATTTTTGTCATTAAAATTCTAAATATAATGTTTTAAAACAAAAAACATTGCCAAGGGAGTCAAAATAGTATACAGTAATAGAAGTATTAAGAGGAAAAACGTTTTTTGATACATTTTTTTTATTCTTTATGTTGGTCCTAAGGTTAAACTTTGCCGGCTTGTTAATGTTTTCATTTAATTTTATAATTAAATTAAACTGTTTCACCAAACCACCTAGAACAAAAAGTCTATATAATTAGTCAAGATTTTTTTCTTTTTTTACTATTTAACTCTTTATGTTGTTGTTAGTATAATAGTCCCACCAATCTTTCCCCAGAAGGATATGGATAAGTGGAATGTCCTTTGTTTACAAGCTGTACATCTGAAATTCTCTAGAATGAGACAATGTTGTTTTTCTTTGGGGAAATTTTCTTTGTACAAATAAAGTTGTATAATATTTACTTAAGATTTTTGTATAAGAAATTGCTTCATAGCATCAATTGTTTAAATACGGAAAATTTGAATGTGCTTAATATTTTATCATTGGAAGCAATATGCAGAAAAAATCAAGGAGAAACTGAAATCTCAAATAAATATATTCAGTATTACTTTGCATAGGCTTTCTTTACATCCAACACTATGCATTGTGGTTGATTGCAAAATTATTCTTGCACAAAGCACTGTTAGCTTCTATCATTATTTGATAATGTTAGGTCTTCAATTTTAAATACCAAAACAAAATTTCTTTCTCTTTATGAAGTTGTCATCTTAAGTTATTTTGAATTTATACTTTATAAGACTTTTCTTTTAACTCAACACATTTACTGCCACAAAACACATGTATATCTTGTGGCATATTACTTCTAACAGATATGTACATCAATTACACACTTTTATTTAAGGCCCTATAAGTAGCTGTTTTAACAACTATAACCAATGTTTTGAGATATATTATTACTATAAATGTTACATTTAATGGGTACACATATTTAAGTAGACCTCCCCTTTCTCTAAAGAGTGAACTTTTATCATTTGGATAAATTGTTAACACTCCTCTCTGGACTTTTGAACAGGAGTAGAGGTTTATCCCTTGTTTCTTGTTTAGGATTGAATTTCTGGTTTCTTCTAAAGTCTACTTCAACTCTATACTTCTAACATCTCCATTTTTTTTTTTTACTAATTATTTTTTTTTCTCTTTTCTCAATTGGAGTAGATAGGTTTGCTTATTGGCCAGTTCACACTCTTCCCCAGTCTTTTGAACAGGAGTAGAAATTTATCCCTTGCTTTTTGCTTAGAATTGGGTTTCTCATTCCTTCTAAAGTTTTTTGTTTTTTCATTCTCTTTCAATTCCATTAGCCCCTTGTGTCTTAATGGCATTATTGCCTTGCTTAGGGTGAATTGATTAAAAAAGAAATCATGGCAAACATATACCAGCCAAGACATTTTTCAAACCTTTATTAAAGAAAATATACTTTCCAACACAAATCGTACATGTATCCTCTTTTTAATCTTAAAAACCACTTTCAAGCTAAGTGTGCTTTACCATTGAGCCAGATGAAGCCATCACAGCAAAATAAGGCTTGATTACCCGTTATCCATTAGTGCCTGTACTAAGGCTGCACATCAGTGATTTCTTTTATAGTTTAATAAATTGAATTTTACTTACCAAAATGAAGCATAAATCATCTTTTTATAGTCATTTCTAATTGTAACCCTAACAAAAATATAGATGGCCTTCAGAAAGTGTTGAAATATTCAGGGTTTTAGTGAATACATTAAATTGTTCTAGAGAAACTCATAAAGCAAACATTTTGTTGCTACCTCATTATGGAGCAATGGTTAACAAGCTCATCTAGTTAACCATTCTTTCCTAAGTGTTCTGGCTTTGTTCTTGAGGTTAAATCACTAACTCTTTTTCTAGAATGGTAGGTAAGGATAATTTAAAAGATTATTTTGAAGACTTCTTTTTTAAATTTACTATTTATGTTCTAAACATTTATTTCAGGAAAAGATTAGCTAGTAACTTTATTCAATGTTATGAAAATTACCATAGATAAGGGAGATAACTTGTGGGCAGTCTTTTTTAAGTCAATATTTTTTAAGTAATTTCCATTTTGATTCCTATAAAAGCTTTTGTCTGCTTTTAAACGTTTGTAAATTTCTAATAATTATCATTTCTTTAGCAAGATTTCTGAACGAGAGTGGATGCTATGAGATGATATGCTTAATAGTTTAAATATTTTTGCCAAGTAATTGTCTGATATAAGGTGTAGTATTTTTGTTTTTTGGGAACTTTTTTTAATAAATATTTTTCAGAATTTTAATTTTGATCTAGATAATCTCCATTACTTGAATATTTATAGAATTGAAATCTCTTTTCTTCTTACAGACCACTATAAAATCAAACAGAAAAATACATTTACCAATTTATCCAAATAAAAGTTTTTCACATTTGTCTGTAACTTGTATGGACAGTATTCGCAAAAGTCATTAAATAGAAAATTGTTTTTTACTGTTTTGTATATTAGTGATATGCTGATAGACAAATGTGAAGGTTTCTTTTTAAGTCATTACTATAAAATACTGTTATACCAATGTAACTTTATTTTTTAAATGAGATACATTGTTAGTTTAAAAAAAAATTAATTTCTGGAAGATTTGAATTGTTATATAAATTTATTAAATTGTTTTAAATGGAAAGGAAAAGGATAATGTAGACTATGGCAGAAAAGCAGACAGGAATCTAACCAAACAACTGAAAACAATGGATTTATTGGTCAGCATCAAAAGAGAGAGAGAGAGAGATGCATGATTTGGTAACCTCAGTAAAAATAATTTTAAGTCTTACTTTTTATCTGAAACATATATTTGAATATTGATAACAAAGTAGCAATGAAAGTGTTAATAATGTAAGTATTCAATAATTTATAATTAACAAAAGAAAAATTGACATCACTTTTTTTTTTCTTAGTGGGTAAAATGTATTGTAGACAACTTGTGTGTGCTATTAAAGGGATATTGTTACTTTATTAAACATACAGCAAAAATGAGGCATAAATTTTGAGGTTACAGCTTCTATCTCTCTCTTGCATTGCAACACTCATAAAAGAAATTGATATTTGATTTGAAATGGCCTTACCACCAAATATCCAATGCTTGAAAAATACATTTGATAAGGATGTAAACCTCCATGATGAAGCAAAAGAATGAGTTAAACAATGGCTTTTCTATTTGATGTTAACGTTGATGTTTTGAGATTTTATTTTACAAATCGACTTTCAATTTAGATTTAAGAGAGAGCTATACTGTCTGCTTTCTTATCAAAATGTCTGGCAAAAAGAAAAATCACTTATAGAAATAAAATCTATAAATAAAAATTTGTAATATGAATTAGTGTGTAACTATTTCCATCATTTTCTGTTACTTGTTTATTTAGTCTCTAGTTTTCAAATTAGGTGGCACTGAGAACTGTTCCACATACTTATGACATTGAGCCCTTTGTACATTGTAGAATATTTTAATATATTAATCCTTTCACAATTGTGCACAGTGGACATAAATCTTTAGAGAGACAAAGAAAATTCCTTCAAATAGTGCATCATTGATGAGTAAAATAAAAATCAATGACAGTATTTCTATTGTTTATTATTGTCTTAAAATAATCATATTGCATTTTGGTGGCAGTCAGAGAATACTTGAGAAAAAGGCCAAAATAGAAGCTGACTGATTTATTTATATATATATATATATATATATATATATATATATATATATATATATATATATATATATATATATATATATATAAAATTTAAGCAGAATATTTTTATTAAAACATGTTCCATATTGTGTCTACCTATTTTTATACTGATACTTTCCAGTCATCTATCTTAACATCCAAAAACTGTTTAGACAATTGGAAAGGATCAATATAAAAATAAGTAGACACAATGTTTCTACATTATTCAAAGGGAAAAATATATAATATATATATATATATATATATATATATATATATATATATATATATATATATATATATAATGTACACACACATACCCCAAATGTAACAGCAAAATTGTCCAAATTGTTAGATTAAGCTTTGAACTGTCATATCTTAGAAATGATTAAAGATATCTTACTAGAATTCTCCAAGGTATTTTTAGCACTATTGAACTCTACTTTGACCAATTATTCTCCAAGCTTAACAAAAGAATCATGATGAAATCAATCATAAATGAAAATGGCATGTTCATTAATTAATCATAGCTAAGTATCAGGAACTCATGAAGGATTGAAATAAAGTTTATATATATATATATATATATATATATATATATATAATAATAATAATAATTCCAGGATCATTTTCCAACTTATTCAAGATGATCTTCACCCTTTCTGTCCTGGAGTAACAATGTGCCTCACAGGTTTCACGTACAATTTCATTTATAAGTTTTTCCACTGCTATTTGATCTGTCATAGCTGAAGCTCCTCTCTCACATGCCAACAGACTTATAGATTGAGTTGGATCTTTTCTAATTGATCTCTTTAGCTTTAAGTTGAAATGATGATCCTTCTTCCTGTTGTGACCTCTTGATGCAGTTTTCTTCTACTATTCCCTCTTTTTTAAAACTTGTACTCCATTCTCTTGGTTCTTTAATGGACTTTGAAGATGGAAGCGAGAGTATGAATGCTCAGTTAAAAAGACAGTGGGACTGACACAAAATGATTTCAACTTGTTCTCTTTCTAACTGAATAACTTAAAGGGTTTTTTGAGTGATTCTTATGACAAATGGTATCAAAATAGCTAAATGTCTTATCTGAAAACCTGGAAAAAAGAAACTCAATTATTTTAGTGTTTTGTTTTTTGTTTTGTTTTTTTTGCTTTTAGATATTAAACATTTTTTGGGATGGACAATTATGCTCTAATATGATTTGAACAATTTTGCTGTTATATACTGTGTGTGTATGTATGTATGTATGTATGTATGTATGTATATATATATGTATATATATATATATATATATATATATATATATGTGTGTGTTTGACAAAGTGAAAAAAATTTACTTGTGGCACATTTCATCAGACTAAATTTGTTATGTTGGTAGGACTAAACATGTGCACAACAGGGGTGCTGGGAATTTTGTAGGTTTTTTTGGGTTTTTTTTAATATAGCCAAATTCATTTAGAGTCTTTTCTTTTTCTTTCCATCACTTTTGTAAGTAGGTATTCCACACCAGATAAAAATAAAAAAAAATTCTAAAATTCCCAGCACCCCTGTTGTGCACATGTTTAGTCCTACCAAGATAACAAATTTAGTCTGAGTCCTGAAGGACAAAACGTGCCACAAGTAATATCATTATCTCACGCGCACACACACACATACACATATATATATATATGTATGTCCTCTGCTTAATACCATTTAAGCAAAACAGATTAAAATATGTACAATATGTATTAAAAAAGGTACAAAACAGAACAGATATGGATGTTTCGAGAATCAACAGAGAATATATATATATATCATTTTATTTTTTTTTAATCCTAAAAAAGAAATCCTTTATGGTCTACCTTTCAGAAAAATATATTGTTTCCTTTGTAGCATTATGCGGTTCAGAACATCAGAATTTAAGATAAAATTGTTCAATTTTCAGGTGTGAAAGGGACACTGACACAATAGTAGAAAGCCACCCATGGCCTAAAATTGAATCCATTTTTTGTTATTTTTTTAAATAGTTTTTCTTTATCATCATTAAACCCTGAAAGAAGTATAGCTAAAGCTCTTTATGGTGTCTCATTCAGGCACACAATTCTTTAACAACATTAAGTTCTATGTCTTCTTTATAGCACCAAATTCACTTCATGTTTAACTTTAACATAGGCATTTATTGGCAATTTTTGACTAGCTGCAACTTTTCAACTGCACAAGATTTCTTCATAATTTCATTTTTTATTTTCATTCAGGTTTTTATTGAACATTTGTTCTAAATTAAGAATCAACCAATTGAAGGGGGGGGGAACTTCTGTATTACCTCATAGTGTGCGCATGTTGGCTGCACAGAAAATCAACAAATTCCATCTGAAGTTAATTAAATCTACTTTCCATTTTGAAAGTCATGAATCCATTTTTTTTTTTTTTCCTGCAATTTTTCATCAACAGGAATGTTGAAAGAAAAATGTCTTCTGACATGTACCATACTGGGTATGATGATAAACTACATTTGGTAGCAAGGTCTCTGGTCAAGAGACTGAAAATTTTGAGGAGTGTGGAACCACCTTTTAATTGCTGTTGTTCCCAGATCCACCCTGACCTGGGGTGGTAGCACCTGTTATGGTCCTAGCAATGGCCAAATAGTGAACTCCCAAACAAAAATGAAAAACACTAGGAAAGTATGAAAGTACCATATAGACATTTTTATAAAACAAATTACCAACAATAAATTTTAATGAAAAATAAAATAAATAAATAAAAAAAATAAAAAAACCAAATACATTTTTATAGTAAGATTGATGATATGGCATACAATGTCAAAAGAAAAAAAATTCCAAAGAAAAAACAATTTACTATGATTAATCTCATTTCAGGTAAGGAGAAACAAGTTTTCACTCCTTGTTTGATTTTGTAAGATTATTTGATTATAAAAAAAAAAACAGCTAAGTAATTATAAGTTAATCATAAAATTAATATCATTCTCTTGAATTCATTATAAAGTTTGAATTTTCATATTTAGATTTCAGCATTAAATAACCCATACAGGTTGATATGCCGCTAAACAAAAAACAACCAACTGGCATATACAATGGTTGCTTGAATGAGTCATCACGTAAGCAACCTTCTCATAAGTACATTACCACTCTGACATTAACAGCCAGTAAAAAAAACAAAAAAGAAACACTATTATACCAGACTGGCACATGCATGTGAATCAATAAACCTGTATCCTGACACCATTATTAGCTGAATTTTAGTCTTCCCCTCGTGATCCCTGGTTTCTTCAATTCCTTCCCATTTTTATCTTACGTTTTTATTTCTATCATTATTCTTATGACTTAGACATGATTGAAATTCCACCCCTGGGAGTAAAGAGCATTCTATTTGAGAATCCATGATCTGGAATTTCTACTGTATTTCTTTTAATATCTAATTAATGAAGCATTAAGTACATTGACAAGGAGATTATGTTGAAGAAATCAATAGTTGTGTAAAATGTTTTTCCCACCATTAGACTACAATTTGTAGCCTTCATGGATTATCAATACTCCTTGGTAAATGACAGATACACAGCATTAAATATTGCTGAGTGTTTTTGGTTTCTCTTGAGTTTGTTTTTTTTTCTTTAATTATCTTTTTTTTTTCTTCTTTTTTTTTAACAGACCTACTTCCGGTGGCACATCTGTGACTGTAGGTCCTACAGATTGGCTTGATGGATTTACCAGCGATCCACCAACAGGGGTTGTCCTTGGAGCCTGTCTCAAAAACCACAACATTTACCTTCTGAAATGGAACAGTGAAATTCCAAAAGATGCTGAAGAACAGTTTTTAAAGATTCCTGTTCGTGTAAACATTCCGTTCAATTGAAACAAGTTTTCAAAAAGAGTGAAAAAGTCTGTGATAAATTCAAAATAATACAAAAATGGAAAATATTTTGAATACAAACAAGAGAAAAAAACATCCATGTTTAGAAATTATCTCTATGACAAGAAGGTTTTATAAATTTTTATAATATTCTTCAGTTTTTGTTTTTCATTATACGAGGTTAGAAATAAATCTAAGCCAACACATAAAATGTGCCTTGCATATTTGTTTTATAATTTACAAAACTGCTCAGGTATGAGTTCATTACATTTCTAAAAGGCATTAATTTTTAGAATATTTATAAGTTTTTGTTCTGTTGTAATTGTCCATATTTGTTGCACTTGAAGGTAAGGCAGGTAATTTCATTTGACATTTTCTTTTCTTAGTTAATAACAATAGAAACTATTCTCCATTTTGTCTTTTGAAGACTGATGCCCAATTTATAAAAAGAAATAAATCTTGTGGAGAGATTCTGCAGTTTCTAAAATTAAATTTTCAAACATCATGTACCAGCATTTTATTTTTTTTTTTTTTTTTTTGTTGATTTTATTGAGTTGGAAACAAAGTTCTCATGCACCTTTTAACTAACAATATACAATGATACATTGCTATAAAAGACGCATAGCAAACATCAGTACAGTTCTTCCCAAACTTTTTTTCTCTGGGTCACATTTTCAGAATGAAAATTTGCTCACCCCCTCCCCAAATTTTATGCAATAAAAAGTACATTAAAAAAAAAAAAAAACTGGATTAAAGGGAGATAACTGCAGATTTAAAGTGATAACATTTTCATTGATAATTCTCTCTTCCAATTTGCAGTTCCTATATTCTTAATACTTGATATAATGCAAAAATATCACTGATAAAATCGGTCATTAATTATTTATAACTATACTAAGACTCTTGCATGCATTTACAGTTAATCCATAATAATATTTTCAATTTTGAAATCTTATTTATTTTTTACATGAATTTTTTGAAACTGTTTCTAAATTTTTGTCTTTAAATCATTCTGCCTCACCTGCAATCCTCTTTTGCTGCACCTATGATGCACACTGCATCGTTTGGGAACAACTGCATCAGAGTAATGAGCATTATTTTTGATCACCTACTTCCAATGACAGGGTAGGTCATGGATACTCTTGTAAAATTCAGCTGGCTTGCTATCAAAGAAGTCACCAACTGAAGTTTTCAGTTCATCATCAGTTGCAGTTGCCAACGTTTTACCATTGGAGTAGTTCTGCAGTACCCAGAGTAGAGATGGCAAGTAAGCTTTGCAACATCTGGTTGGGTGTTATGATGAAGGAACATGACATCAGTCAATTCTTGACGTTTTTGTGCAATTGCGTTAGCCATATGTTGCAGTTGTTGAGCATTGATGGACTGATTGCACAAACCGTGAACTTCCTTTGATGGAAGTCCAACTTTGTGTGAGGTTATGCAGTTGCACCCTTGTTTGTGCAGCTTCATGTGCATATCACATTCCAGAACAGGCACCATTTTTCATCTGCACTAACTACTTTGTTCAACCAATTAAAACAGCGTTTCTTGAACAGTAGTGTCATGCAGACATCCATGTGGTGTTGAGGGCCAAATTTAGTTAGTATTCATGGGAGTCATATGTCCAATTTGCTGATCTTTACCAATTTCCTCCAGGTGATACAAAATGGCTGTATGACTCACATCAAACTTCTCAGCCAGGTTGCATGTCAGCTGTGGATCAGCTTCAACGTATGTGCACACATGGTCATTGTATGAGGGTTGACCACTTCGTAGCTGATCTTGAAGATCAAATTGGTCATACTAGTACTTCTTGAGCCAATTGTAGGCTGTGTGACAACCAATTATTTCTTGATATGATGTTTTGATTGGCCAGCATTTAGACCAGACTTGTAATTATACAGCAGCAATGCTATTCACGAGAGAGGGTCATTTGCTGTTTCATTTTTAGAAGCTTTGAAATGATGAAAATAATTAATAAAAAATATATTACATTTACTTATACATAAATAAATATATAAATCAACAAATAATAATGGCATATATAAAAAATTTTGTTGAACTTCGTTTCTAACAATATTTTGACTTGAAAATGTGGTTCTACTTTTTAGGAAAACTGTGCAAACAAACCTTTAATGTAGTAAGCATATTTAAAAAAAAAAAACCTAATCAACTTTCACAAGAAATAGAAAAAGCCATTTTATTAAATTATTCTAAAAGTAATTTTTGCTCTGTTAATATTTAATTTTGGTATTTATCCTTTCTAAACTCAGGAATTTTTTTTTTATTTAAAAAAAAAAATGAAAAGGAATTCTTGTCTGAATTTTTCAAATGAAGAAGTGTTAATTATTAATATTTGACTACTATTTATTTCTCTATCTTTTTTCTCTTGCTAATAGTAGTAACAGAATTAAGACTCAATGAAAAGAAAAATAATTTCTTTTCATTCCATTGAGAGAAGGTTGGTAATTTTTTATCTCTCTTAGAAGAGGTTGGAATGAAATTGGCCATTACTTTCACCATTCCTTCTTATACCTAAAAAGAATCTTAATTATACTGACCATTGCTTAGATTTTTTGTGGGGTGGGGGCAGTTACCTCTAACAGATTCTACTTTTAACCTGTCATCAGGTCAGATTAGCAAATATTCATTACTTCCATGTTTGTTGATTGTATTTTTTTTTCTTGAGGCAACAACCATATGATTTGGAAAAGTTCCATAAGTGAGACCAAAAACCAGATAAACCATTTAAACATCAGCAAACACTATAGAAAGACTGGCAAACAGATAAACATGCCCACAATAAGATGGAGGATTAAAAGAATGTTTTTTTCCCATGACACCACTTTTTTAACTACTGTCACACTTCGTCAATGCTTATTTTAAAAAGTTTAAAAAGTGATTAGAATTGTAATAAAGCCTAAACATGGTGAAAGTGAATTTATACATTTTCTTAGTTCTTGAGAATTGACAACAAAAATAATAAACTCTTTATTTATTAGATTGTTTATTTACACTATTATATTATTTTTTGGAATGTTTGGCAAAACACCGGCTAATTGCCAATTGATTCAAACTTTATAAAATGGTAAATAAAGATTTCCTTAAAGTTTGCATATTTTAATAATTTAATAAATGTTTATAAATTTGTGAATAAAAAATTGTTTACACATTTATTTCTTTATAAATTGGTAAATGATAAATATTGCATTTCATTAGTTTTAATTATATTACTTTTTAGAATGTTGTAAATATAAAATTATTCTTAGAAATAAACAAATAGCGTTTAATATTCTCAAGAACAAAAAATGTATAAATTCACTTTCATTATATATTTAGGCTTTATTACTATTGTATTTGTCACATTTTAAAACAATAAAAATTGTTGAAAATTGAAGGTAATTAAAAAAAAGCGGTGTCTTGGGAAAAATCATCTTTTTGACACTGTCTTATTTCGGTCACGTTTATCCCCGATTGCCAAAAGACTGTTTTTGCATTTGGAAACCATCTCCAAACACTGGTTGCAATTATCACCTCCTAGCTATGTGCAGAGTAATGTGAAAACTCTCTGGTGCCTCTCTTTGCAAACAACAATGTAAAATCTCAGTTAAGGACAAGTATGAAGCTTTGAAATATGGGAAGAATTCAAAATTGGACACAAAAGTGACAACAAAAGCCCTTCCAAAGAAGGGAAGACCAGAAGTGGATAGCATGTGAAATTCTTAATTCGATCAGAGATGCTGCAGATATTGCTAATTAATGCAGAATATATAAGGCTAAACCAATAATCTCAAGATGGCAAAGAAGGAATGGCTAAATAGGAAATGGGCAAAGATAAGGAATATTAAAAAAAGCAAAAACATAGTCAACATGTCCAAAAGGTGAAAGAAATAGCAAGACAGAAAACCTTGTTCTGGTCAGGATGTTTCCAAAATCTAAAAGAATTTTCATTATGGAAAAATAAAAGGTGTTGCAACAATGAAATAAATACATAGATGAGTTTCGTCATGAGAACAGAGAAGAGAAACCTATGATACAGAAAAAGGATCGATGATAGTAAAAACCTATCGTAGATTAAGAGGAAGAACAAAGCAACAGGACCAGATGAAGTTGGTCATATATTGCATGTGAGGGTCTGCAGTGAACTTGAGTCCCAATGGACATTATGACAGGAGAAAATTCAATATCTGTTCAATGATGATGAAATGTTATAAGCTTGATTTTGGGAATATTGAAAGTTACAAGCCAGTCTCTTCCCCATTGTGCTCGTTAACTGTAAAAATATAATAAAAAATAACACTGTCTTTGTTGGATGACTATTAATAAACATTTGAAATATGTATTTATTTTACATTGGCTCTCTACACCCACTTTTTTCAGTTCATTACGGGACCTAGGCCTTTCCTTTGTGAGACATGCGGAGTAATAGGCCTTACTATGCCACATTAGCCCATGATGTGTTGGCAGGAGCTTTGAATTCACTTATTTTTCTAGAATGGTTGCCCTTTCAAAACTAAAGAGCCAAGTCTACCCTACTATTTCACTATTATCTAGGAGAAGAAATTGATACATGCCTTTGATAAGGATGTTAGCGAGATATCCCTAGACATGGGCAGTAGAATAAGGTCTTATCGCTTCCCACCGATCTTTACTTAACCTTACTTCCAAGGGGTTTTATTGTTTCCTGGCAGTTTTTACTTAACATTACTTCCAAGGGGTTTTATTGTTTCTTGGCAGTCTTTACTTAACATTACTTCCAAGGGGTTTTATTTTTTCTTGGCAGTCTTTACTTAACATTACTTCCAAGGGGTTTTATTGTTTCCTGGCAGTCTTTACTTAACATTACTTCCAAGGGGTTTTATTGTTTCCTGGCAGTCTTTACTTAACATTACTTCCAAGGGGTTTTATTGTTTCCTGGCAGTCTTTACTTAATATTACTTGCAACATGTTGAATAGCTTCCCAGCAATCTTTACTTAATATTATTTGCAACAGATTTTATCATTTCCTAGTGATTGTTACTAGTATTGTTTTCCATTTAAATATTTTAATGAAAAACCTTTTTTTTTCCAAGGTGAGTAATAATCATCTTTGTAGAATATGAAGACGCTCATCTTGCATAAACTTTACTCTTTAGCTTAAAGCTTCTTCGTTGAGACTTGTACCACACAAAAAATAATTTGTTCAAGAACTTAAAATAATTCTCTGCACATATCTTGACACCATCATCAACTTTGACGAGACCTATATTTCCACTGCCTACAGTAATAACCCAAAACATTGCTACCTGCCCTTTGTTGTCTTCTAAACTGAATTGGTTGACTATTTTCATAAAGAGCCCAACTTCTAGCTGAACGATGAGGTCCATCAAATGTAGCTTTGTTATTTATCACTAAAAATTAGTTTCAAAATCAGTTTTCAGGCTCACATTGAAACGCCTGTTTTTGGATGATCACTGAAGTTCAGTGACGTTGAGCCTGATCATTACTTGGATGGTTGGTTGCTTGGGAATACCAGTTGCTCTAAGCTTGGATGTACAGGCGAGGTAATGGATACTGGTTCAGAATTTGAAATTGGAGGTTCAAGTTCAGATACTAGTCAAGTTCATTCTATTAACATACCATTGGGAAATGTACAAAACCATTTCTCACTCCCCCCCAACTATGACTTAAATAGGATCACGTGTATCAGAAAATCATTATTATCTACAAAAAAATTCTTACAATCTAAAAATATATCTTCTGGTCTTAAATAACCTACTTCATTCGACTTGCTCATTCTTCTTTTTGATTTTAAGTTAAAGGAGATATGTCCACTTGTTTGTCTTTTGTCAATGTTATTAATAAAGAATAACTTGGACCAATTTTAAATGTGTATTAAGTTTAATCATTTAATGATCTTTTTCTTTCAGATTTAACAACTTATGTCTTTGGCAATTTCAGCTACAGAAAGATTAACAATCAAACAATATGTTAAAGTTTCAAGAGTGCAATTGGAAAAATTGTTTGTAAATTCAAACAAACTGGGTCGGTGACAGATGTGAAAACACCATTACGTGCTCGTTTACGCCGCTCAGCTGAAAACATTGCTGCAGTGCATGAGAATGTGGCCAAAACTCCAGACACCTCTATTCGTCATTGCAGACAGGAATTCAACCTCTCCACAACAATGTTACATCATTTCCAATTGCACTCTCGGTTGGTTGATTATGTTGACCAAAAAAAATCGCAAAGTGCACAAAATGCATTTCTGTTTGAACGTCCATTTTTGTAATAGGTTTCATTAACTTTAACACATTGTTTAATTGTTAATCTTTCCATGGTTGAAATTGCCAAAGACTTAAGTTGTTAAATCTGAAAGTAAAAGAAAAACTCATGAGACTCTTAAACTTAATTCACATTTAAAATTGGTCCAAGCTGCTTGGAACACCCTTTATTATACCTTTGTTTTTTGCTTTCTGAATTTTCAGCAGTATTTTCAAATATCTCAATCAATCTACTTTCATTGTTTACCTTTTTATTCATTTATTTACTTATGACATTTCCAAAGCCACTTATTTTTTTCTTGTTCTTGCCAATGTTCTCAATTTCTTTTTCCATTGTTCATGGCAATCCTTAGAGATTTGAAATCTTAAAAATACTAATAAGTAAATGATTATTTATTTACACTATAATCAGGGCCAGCTCAAGGTACTGGCAACTCGAGCAGTCACCCGGGACATCATCAAAACCGAGGGCGCCATCATGCCGCCATGTCATATGTTTGGGATCTTCCAAACAGAAAAGAAAAAAATGTGAAAATAATAAATATGATGAAAAAAAAAAAATCAAAATATTAAATGTAATACTTGACAAAGCTATTAATTCTTCATCAGAGAAATTTGAAAAGTTACAAAGTTTCAATAACACAGGGATTTTTAACTTTGTGGCAAGTGTGTTCCCATCAGAAGGTTACCAGTGTGGTGGTAGGATAATTATTTTACTGGAAACTTTGGGAATAAAATGATTTAAGGATATAAAATAAATATTGATGAGTGAGTCCTTTGTTGTTCAGTGTGGCATAAAGTTCATTAATAAGGTGGATATTGGTAGCAGTCTGGAGAAATGTTTTTTTTTTCCATAAATTAAAATCAGGTAATGAAAGGGATAGTAGTAATCTCAGAAATTAGGTCAATGTCAGTCTACTGTGTTTTTCTAGGCCCTTAGCAGGTAGAAGTATCAGTAACAAATGACCTCTTAACTGCTTCTTCATGCATCACACATGGCTGGTTTCTAAACAGTAGCGTTCTTTTGTTCCGTCCACTTCTGCCATCCCATCTCTTTCTAGCCCAGAGGTGTCGGGTTTATATCCTTTTGACCAGTCTCAAGAATTAGGCGCGTAAAATCTCATTGTGTAAATTATTTTGATTGGCCCAAAATATTTTATTTTTCTGCGTTTCTTTCTTTTTCATTTTTTTATAAAAAAAGTTATGCATGGAGCCTTCCTGATTTTTGGTATTTTTCAGCCACAAATAAGTAGGCTCTTCTCCTGCCAACTTCCAGTGTTTTGGGCCGGATCCAGTGTTTTCTTCTTTTTATTTGAATTGCTTTCTTGTAGGTTGAAAGGTGTATAGAAAGAGAAGTTTAGAGAGAAAGAAAGAGGCAAGGGTTTTAAAGGAAAGTGCAAATGACTTATTTCAATTTGAATTCTTTTATTTTTGCTTATATATTTTATTTTTATCAGGATTCACCACAATCTAAAAGATGTACCAGACAAAAATAAACTTAAAGTAGCATGTCAAGGGTTAGAGTATAAGTTAAGATACCAAGAAAATAGTGATATTAATGGATGTGATCTCTTGACTGAACTGAATATTGTAAGAGAATTATTTCCTGAAGATGTAAAGTTTCTAATAAAGTCATTAGGTTCATAAACACTAATAAGTTATAGGATACCATGCCAAATCTGTGGGTTGCATCAAGAATAATGCTTACTGTATCCATTACTGTGGCCACCAGACAGAGACGCTTTAGTAAACTAAAGCTTATAAAAACACTTGTGTGGTCATCCATGACTCAAGACAGATTCTTTGGCTATTTTCTCAATAGAAAATCATCTTGTAAAGAAAATAGGTGTAGAGAGTATCATGAAAAGAATTGCAGGTCTAAAGGCTAGAAAAAACATTTTAGGTAGGATAATGAATGTTTTCTTTAGCTTGTATTAAGTTGTAAATTGTAATAAACTAGTTACTCTAGATTTTAAGTTTTTCTTCTTGTGAACATTTTTTTAAATTATACTTTTAAGGGTGCCAAAATTCAGCTTGCCTGGGGTGACAACAACCTTAGGGCTGGCCATGAATATAATAAACAACCCTTGATTTGTATTATAAAATCTCACATCAAATAATTTATTGTAAATATTTCTAATAAAAATGTAATATCAAGCTGAAGTTAATTTGATGCATTTGTCAGCCTCAACTTGTTAAATATTGAAGAAGGACATGACGTTCAATAAACAATAATAATGCCAGAAAAACATCTCAACTAAAATGTGTTGCACATTTATATTTGATTAACAAAGCAACATTAAAACAGCAATGAACATGGTATATTAGCCGATAAATATTTATATCCAGAAAAATTTAATATCTGTTGGTCAGTAACAATTTTATTGTGAATACATTGACTTTTATGACATTGTGTATACTGCAATAAATATTGTGACAAACAGATTTATTACTATAGACCTTAGAAACCTCAACATAAAATTAATTTCTGAAGTCAATAACTTTTACATAAAGGAAACATTTTATGGCTTCCATTTGACATATACAAATTGGCATCATCACTATTGCTTTGAGACTATTAAGTAAAACTTGAGAATTGTTTATTCCTGGAGTCAATGATTACAAAGGTAGGAAGTCAGCAGAGAACCAAATTTCCATAGTATATTTATGAGAGAGAGAGAGAGAGAGAGCATATAAAGCATATAAAGGAGCAGTTATTTGCACTATTTACATTGTTCAGACTGTTGTCATCATCTTTATTGTCATATTCATGATGTTTCGGTCATTGTACACTCCGGCTTTCTTCAGGTGATATACTCTGGAATTTCAAACTGAACTCTTTTAGTCCACAGGGGTAAATTGTTCTCGTTCCACGTGCCATGCCTTTTCTGGATATCTCAGTTTCAGTTATTTCCCTTTAGTAACCCAACTCTCCAAGTTTTTGTTCACTTCTGCTGTGGCCAGGTATTGAACCCACAACTCTTTCAGTCAAGTCACTGGATTACTTCAACCAATACTTTTATCCACTCGGTCATGTAATTAGTTACAATTCTCAGAAATATAGATGTTAAAGAGACAGTTGTTGAAAAGCTTTATGCCTGATCACAAACAAAGCCCTTCAAAAAAATGAAAGAAAAATTCTCATTGGTCATATCTGGGGAAGTGGTTGAGCTGATAAGTTGTCGACACCCCTCATATGAAAAATAAAAACTAATGAAAAAATATAAAAAATGAACTAAAATATTACTTGATCATTCAATGTTTATTTATCTTCTTACCTAGTGAATACAAATTGCTAACTTTATCCATGTTCTATCTCTTTGGACTGCAGAAGAATTTAGAATGATCTGTTCCTTGTTATTTCCTAAAATGAATGATTTTTTTTTCTTTAGTCACAAGTTTCGGGGGGGGGGGTACCCAATGAGTATTGAACTATCTCAAAGTTAAGAAGCCTTGGCCAACTCTTATTAATTCCAGTCCTATAAGGCTTACACTCATATCACATTGAAACACCAGTTGTCATACATTCCACAAAGTTAAGCAACATCAAACCTGGTCAGTGTCTAGATGGGTGACCACTTGGCAATACCAATTGCTGTAACCTTGGATGTATCCAAAATGTACTTCTACAGCAATTCTTGAATTTTTTAACCCAACATTTTTACAACAATAAAAATTATATTTAATAGGTGCATATATTCAAGTAGACACTCCAGTGTTTTTAAATGATGATATTAATATCTACCAGCCTAGAGATCAAAAGTCTTACTAAAGAAAATGTACCTCCTGGCAGTAATCAAATGTGTATTCCCATTTTAACTTTGGAAATCTATCTTCAGGTCATGAAAGGTTTATGACCATATTACATTGAAATACCAGTTCTCATACGATCACTGAAGATAAGCAATGTCAAGCCCGGTCAGTACCTAGGTGAGTGACCGCTTGGCAATACCAGGTGCTGTAAGCTTTTATGTGCAGATAGTGTAATGGATAATAGCTCAGAATTGGAAATTGGGGAGCCAAGTTCCAATTCCAGTCAGGTTTGTTATATTGTGGGGGTCACTCACATCATTGCAACAGAAATTAGCCTTATCTTCACTGAGATAGAAGCATACTTGACTAGAAATAAAATGTACAGAAATAACAGGAAAAGCATGGTAAATTGTATACCAATTTCATACAATTTATATTTTTTTGTGTATTTGTGTTTGTATTTTTTAGGTTACAATTGTTTCATGGTGCATGTGATAAAAGGGAGAAATTTACTCTGTAGTACTACAAGCCATACCACAGAGAGAAGTCAGACGTGTTGCCCCTACCAAGGTTCATGGTGAAGAGTTTGACGTCTTTTAGCAGGACGTCTGTATTTCTGACAGGAACAGTTTTTGTTGCATGCTGGGAGAGTTTTTATTATTTTTAGTTTTTATTTAATTTATTTTAAACAAAGTTTAAATGTTATTATTTTATTTTATTTATTTATAAATTATTTATTATAATTTTATTTTTATTTATTTATAATAATAATAATGTCCCTACAATATTCACTTACATGCAAATACCCTAAGGAAAGGTATGAATCCACCTCTTCTGCTCCTAGATATGGGTTAATTAGTAGGACTTGTATCAGTAAATCATTATTATCTCAAAAATTTCTTACAATCTATACATATGTTCTGGCTTTAAATAACCTGCAAAAGGTTGATAAGCCATCAAAACAAACCAACCAATCCAGTCCTATATTTTCTTAGTACATTATTTAAAAACATGTTGGCTCCCAAGCCTTATTTCCATTGTTGTCTCAGGGTCCCAACCCTATATCTTAATTAATTTTGGTGCATGAGCATATGTGAGGCAAGGATATCATATGTGTTATTTATTACCCACAACCCACCGATGTATCGTTTGGTGACTGAGTTCATTTTACAACCTAGAGCCCCATACAACCCACACAAATACATGATACAGCTCTGTGTATGTAAGAATAAAAAAAAATGACATCCAAGAAACAACAGTAGAAAATCCAAAAGAAAACAAAATGAAAGTTAAAAAAATATTTAAATTCTGAGGAAAAAAATGTTTCTGGTGTACCATAATCTCGTAAGTAACCAATCATAACATCCCATTCCCAATAATCGTCATAGAAAAGACATATCACCCTGACACTCGGGTGGGTTGTTTGGGATCCAAGGTGTTAATGAACACAATCTGTGAACATTATTCACAAAGCAATAAATAAAAATGTTATATTTGCGTTGTAAAATTGAATTAGATAATTAACTGCTGGTATTTAATTTTTATGAACTTTCAGTGAATTGGAAAATAGAGAAATCACAATTGTTAAGAAATAATATTCTTGCATTGAAATGAGTTATTTAATAATTTTTGTTTTCTTTTTCCTTTGTTGCTTCCAAGAATAATGGTAAATTAAAATGGAAATCAGATAATTCTGCCAGACGAACAAGATTATTTTGCAAATAAAGGTGATAAACTGACAGCTTAATGTATTTTAATCAAGAGATGCAATAAAGCCTCTAAGATGTAAAAGGTTACTGGAAGCAAAAGTGAATAAAAATGTGTTAATGAGGACAAAGGACAATAAAAGAACAGGAAGCAAGCAAACAGAAGATGAGAGTTGATGTCGCATTTAAATTTTTGAAGATTGTATTTGGCAGGGAAGCATAAAATGGGAGAGAGTTCCACAGTGAAGTAATGCAAGAAAAGAAACTATTGGAGTAGAACTTATGGTCGCATCTTGCTGTTTCAACAGTAAAATGATGTGACCTAGTTGCCAATCTAGCAGAACATTTAAATTCATGTAATCGAGAAAAATTATATTTATTTTGAAAAACGCAAAAGTTTGGCACAAGGCCAGAAGGGGGATAGGGGAAAGCTAGTCTTCAATCTGTCTTATCTTAAAATTAGCTAGCCGTGAGTGCTAGACGCAATCGTCAGGCGGCCCGACGATTGTGTCTAGTATGAAAGAGCCTGTTGCCTCTGAGTGTTGACTTCAATGTTCACTTTTATATTTACATACGCTCTATCTCTAATATTGAGCACTTTATCCCATAAATATAGCACACCTTAAAACTATATTTCTCTCTCTCTCTCTCTCTCTCTCTCTCTCTCTATATATATATATATATATATATATATATATATATATATATATATAATCATTTATTTAAATATTATAACATAAATATGTTATAAAATCACTACAAAAATAGCCATTTCGTTTCGACACTTCCGTGTCTTTTCAAGTGATGGTGTTGACATTCAACACCATCACTTGAAAAGACACGGAAGTGTCGAAACGAAATGGCTATTTTTGTAGTGATTTGATAATATATTTATGTTATAATATTTAAATAAATGATTATACCTGCTCTACTTTGTATTGAGCACTCTTTAAAGAATAATAATTGTTGGTTATTGGAACTTACTCCGTATATACCAATCCCACACTTGGGTATATATATGTATATATATATATATGTATATATATATATATATGTATAATGTAGGCAACTTGGTTGCATGGATTCTCATGACTCTCTCTCCAGCCTTCCCAGGCATTGATTGCACCTGACAGGTTTTCTGGTTTGCATCCACATGTATTAGCATATACATGTTTCGCTTTTTGAAAAAGCACATCACTCATTGGTACATCCTTGCTTCTACAGAAATGCCATGCCAGTTGTCTTCTTTCTTGGATGGCCTGTGGGAAAAATTAAATAACTGCAGTGCTGTTTTTGTGTTGTACTGACTCCTCAATAGATTTAGAGGTGCACACAGCATCTGTGTGTGTGTGTGTGTGTGTGTGTGTGTGTGTGTGTGTGTGTGTGTGTGTGGCATATATCAGTCTTTTTTAGATGCTTTTTTTAATGTCCACACTGTACTTCCATACAAACCGCTGATGTGGCAATGCCTTGGAAGAAGTCTCTTTTTATGTTGATTGGTAAATTGAATGTCTAAATTATTGATAGCCTCTCCATAGCAGCCTATGCTTTGCATCACTTTCTGTATGGGTTATGTTAATATAACTGGTTCGTGTATAAAATTTTGTAAAAAGTGATATCTCATCTTCAGATATATATTAAAGCTAAATGTGAGAACTTTATTTTAAAACATGCATATTAATAATTAAGTTTACTTTAGTCTGGCACAAGATAACAGTAAAGCACAAACTCACTACTGAGGTCACTAAATTATCTCACTAATCATCCCCCATAGCAAAGCATGGTATAAGGTATCATCAACTCATCATGTTTAAAAGGGATGTAAGACAAGGATGTGTCTTCTCACCGGATTTATTCAACCTATACAGTGAGGCAATTCTGAGAGAACTAGAAATCCTATCAGGATTCATCATTGGCAGCCACAATTTTAACAATATGAGAAACAGATTGATAGCAGACACAGAAAGGAAAATACAAAAGCTCCTACAGAAGGAAAGCGAGAAGAAAGGACTAAGTATACACTACAAGAAGACAGAATGAATAGTTATCAGCAAAATGATGACCGTAAAATGCAAATTACAAATCAGGGATACAAGTACAGTAATATTTGGGGAGTCTTCTAACAGAGGACGGAAAGTGTGACACCAAGATCGGAAGACTTTTGGGATAGCCAAAGATGCATTCCAAAAGCTAAGTAGAGTATTAAGAGACATAAAAATTTCGCAAGAAACAAAGAAAAGACTACTGAACTGTTATGTGATATCTGTCCTCCTGTATGGCAGCGAATGCTGAACAATTTCCACAAAAATGAAGAGACTTGAAGCAATAAAACTGTGATTCTACAGAAAGATGCTGAGGATACCATGAACTGAACATGTGAGCAACTACGAGGTTTGGGGGAGAATGGAAACAAAAAGGAAACTGATACTTAACATCAGGAAGAGGCAGTTGAAATTTCTTGAGCATAATGAGGAAAGAGGACTTGGAAAACCTGATACTCACAGGACAGATTGAGGGAAAGAAGGACAGAGGAAAGCAGTGTGTGACATACTTGATGGGCTTGAGCAAATGGATGGCAGAACAGGGTTTGGGAGAAATAACAAAAAACAAAACTTATTAAGAGCTACAAGGGACAGTAAGATGTGGGGGACCAAAATCGCCTACGCCCTGAAGGGACACGGCACATGAAAGAACATACATGTATTGGCCATACAAGACTAACCCATGTACACCTACTTAAATCTGTAGACACAACCTTAAAGCCTGTTGCACCCACTGTACTTACAGATTAACAGGAAAACACATCCTGATCAAATGTTAAAGGTAGACACATATACACAATAATATTACAATGCTTCATATCTAAAATATTGTTAAAAGTGTTGCCCAACTTACCCTGCGCAAATTATAAGATTTCTGAAAGAAATAGGGGCTCTTAAACAATTTTTAGAAAATTAGGTACAAAATTATAGAAAAAAAAATGGCTCAAAATCGATGGATTTTTCCTAAAACAGATTGACTATTCAAAGATAACCGAATTTTCAAAATTTACTGAAACTATAAAATAAATGTTTTCATTATTGCTCACACTTATTAATAAATATTACTACCTCTGTCCCATAATAGTTGGTACATTTGCTTAGTTTTCTTTAGATTTCTGGCAACATTCATTAATAAATATTACTATCTCTGTCCCATAATATTTGATACATTTGTCTATTTTTCTTTATTTGCAAAATTTACTGTAAGTTATCTTTATATGTCCCAGCAACAACATCATGCAGTTACATTTAAACCTGCCTAGTATTATTTTTAATAATGCAAGCTGTTTTATACTGAACTGTTTACAGAAAAGCAAAAAAGAGAGTTTCAAAATCATTCCTGTCATGTTGATGTATTTTCACAAATAAAATCAACTGTTGTTGGAAATTTAAGAACACAGAAGGCAAAACCCAAACTGATAAATGATACTTAAAAATAAGACACATCAATAAAGAAAAACATTGACGTAAAATATGACAACCAAACATCATTGAATAATGTAACCCTGACACTATTTTAAATGCCAAGAACAAATAAAAAAGTCAATGTTCGTTTACAATGATTTTCAAGCTTCAAATCAGAACAGTTTTCAATGTTATATTATAGATTTAGTTTTCTTGTATAATGAAATGTTTTTATAACCCAACACCATAGCTAATGTGTAGTATCCACGAGACTTCATCCCCTCCCCAACCAGAGGAAACCTAATTGTGAGTCCCGGGCAGTGCTACCTACATTTATATACGTTATAAATTAAACTAAGCACAACTGATTAATAAAAGATGAAACATTTTCGGATTTTGACGTCATTCTGGGTTTTTTTTTCCCAAATCTGTGAATTTGTTTGCTCATGCTAAGTAAGTCTCGAAAAAACACTATGTAAAATTCATTATTTTTTATCCATAATGTCGAATGTGTTAAAATTATTCAACTTTTTAATAAGGAAAATCTCAAGTTATTTAAGAAGATGGAATGATCTATATGACATGTCTCTAATTTGTATTTAGATATTATATTGTTTTGTATTTATTTTCCTTTTTTCACGTGAATTGTTCACCTATATTGCGCATGATCCATTACTGTACATAAATAGGTCAAAATAAAATTTGTATTTTATATGAATAATACGTTATGAAAATTGAGATGTAGTAGAGTGAGGGGGATCATAGATCTGGGGGTAGGGCACGAGACATTTACACCGGCCCTGCCCAACACTATTTAAGCTTTCGATTACACATACACAAATATTGATAGCTTTTATCATATAGGTTTAAGGTTGCTTATATGTAAATTAAAATAATTAAATGTTTCTCAAAATTAATGATTCAAAGCACTGAATGTAATAAATTATTTTCATTGAATTTATCTTTTATTTTGTTTTTATTTACAACATTAGCAACTACGTCGAGTTCATTCACAAGTATTATGGGATAGCTTGCATTTTCTAAAAATACGTCTGTTGTCATCTTTATTCAATTTCATATGAATTTTCCAAGCGTGAGGGCTTTGTAAAAGTTGAAGGCGTTTAAACAAGCATCATCATCTTACTACTGGACACCTTAAATCAAATTATCATCAAAAATAATCTCCATGAATGTGTATATAGCGCCAATTTCACTTGCTGATTTACGCCAAAAGCACTAATAAGTATTAATAAGAATAAGTACTAATAAGATGTAATAGTCTGAAACTGTCTAAATCTCTTAGATCAGGCATAGTCCAACCCGGGGGACCAATTACAGCCCGAGCTCAAATTTCATATAGACCCCATCCTCTGTCATAGAATGTATCACTTATGGCCCGTCAGTCTTGTCAGTCAAAGTATGTAAAGTACACACCTAAGAAATTCAATTTCATATTATACCAAAAGATGGCAGCAGCACTTTGTGGCCGCCCTCTGGCAGTGTAACCCTGACTTTGGCCTTTTCCAGCCTATTTCTACAATCACTTTCTTTGAACCAGACCTGGCCTACATACTGCAGTCCAGATCTCAGTACTACTCTTCACATTAGTGCAGGCAAGTTATTTATTTGGGTCATCTGAGATGAATAAATTCTAAAATCTAAGTGAATTCAATTTGTTTTGTGTTGGTCAAAATCTGTTATAATATATTTCGACACTTCGACTTGTGTCACTTTATGTTTTCTTGATAAGATGAATGTTGGTGTTATATGGAATATATAACACCAACATATTTATATGTTTTTAACTTAAAAGTTGACAGACAATATTAATTACCAATAATATGTAATGTTTAAGATTAACCTGAGATATAGCTTCCTGGAAGTTCTTTTTTCTCAGACTTGTTTAACTTCATCTAAAATAGGCTTCAGATATGACAAGCTGAGTGATTTATTTGTCATCCATATGAAGAAATGAAAATATGCCATTTGCAATAAAACTTTCATAGTTCATTTGCAATGTTAATTATTATTCATTTTTGACAAGTATTTCTTTGATCTTATTTCTCTTGCTTGCTTTCACCTAGGTTTTAATGAGTTCTCCCGAAATGAGCACGCCCCTTTTTATCATATGAGTTGGAACCGCGCTTCCTTTTAGAGGGAGTAAAGGAGAGATGATGCGCTCCCTTTGCCGCTCTTAAGATTTTAAAAATTGAAATGAAATCTGAAGGGCCGCCATTAGTCTCGTTCGTCTGAGCCAGCTTTCAGTTATAGAAGACCCTTTCAAAATATTTCGTTGGAGAGATATTTAATTTAATTTTTTTTAATTAATGCTGTAATGAAAAAATGATAGCACCGTCTTAGGCAGACGTGTTGTCATTTTTTTCTTTTGATTTAAAGCTGAAGACTGAATTCTTTGTCAGACAAATTGCGTAGCAATTTGTCTGACAAAGAATTCAGTCTCAAAACGTTTAAGTTTTGTGATGGAGTTTCTCTCCGTTAACGTTGTCTTTGTTTGCGTGCGTATCTGTTTCTGTCAATTATATGGTTTACAAATAATAAAGGTTTATGCGTGGGTATTAATTAGGTACCACCAAAATGGATGCGCTTTTTTCGAAATGGAAGCAAAAAAATGGCTGTTTCACAAAAAAAAAAATGCTAAAAATCGGGGAAGTATTTGATTTAAACGAAATGTTAATTAATTATGTACTGAATAGTTTTATGAGTGTGTGGCATATGGGTTCATTTCAGAACGTTGCTTGTGTACAGAAAGTCAGCATCTCCATCAGGTTGTCTATTGGTATACTTGTACATTCTCCTAGGGATGAGGCCGAGGCCAATCTGTCCCTGACGACTGATAGTGCCTCCTCCGTGGGTACCTTGTTGAACAAACTCACTACGTCCAGGCTCACCGTCTGGTCGGATTGGATGAAGGCATCTTTGATTATCTCAACGAAGTGGGCGGAGTTCCAGACATATGATGGTTACTTTCCTATTAATGGGTCAGCTATATCCACAAGGAAGCGACTCGGAGGGTGGCACAAGAACCTTGGCAGTTCACAATCGGCCCGAGCGGAATACCGTTAGAATAATTGATGAGACAGAAAATTACCTACTAGCGACCCAGAGACATACGAACAAGAGATGGTCAGTATAAGCAGTACCCTACAACGTAACAACTAACCTGGGTACATGACAGCAGCTCCAACAAACAGGGATAGAATGATAAAAGAGGATAACAACGCTTAGGGTAGACAGACCGAGGCTGTTTTCTATGTGAAGGGATAATCGGATAAAATACAACAGATCTGTGGTCCATATACCATCAGGACGAATTTCATAAGTGGTTCAGCACTTCGCAGACACCTTTTCTGAGTACGACCTTCCATAGTGGAGAACATGACTAAGGACTCTGTGTACGCCATCTCATGCAACTGAGGAATCAAATATAATGGAGAAACGGGCCGCCCCCTTAAGATAAGACTACAGTTAACATCGTAAAGGCGTAACACGAGGGGAAATAGAAAAATCAGGCGTGGCTGACCATGGAGGGAAAAGGGAGATCACCGCCCACTGTGGTATGAGGTGGAAATAATAGACAGAGAACATCAATGAAAAATATGAAAGGAATCAGCGCATATGCTAGACCACAAAAATCTCCTAAGCCGTCGAAGCATAGGCATGAATACAATATGGGAACCAGTAATGCGGAGTGCTAGAAGAAAACACTGATAACAACAAAATTGTAATATGAGCTCTGGTAAAAATGGTTACTGAGACATTAGGTTAATAAGTCGCAAAAATTCATTCTCTAATGCTCTAAAAGACACATGGCCCAATGGATAAAAACATTGGTAATCAAAGAGTTGTGAGTCCAGTACCTGAGAATTGAGTTAAAGATATCCGAGACTAGAACAATCTACCCCGGTGGACAAAATAAAGGGTTCGAATCGAAATTCCAATCACCTGAAGAAGGCCGGATCGTTCAATGGCCGAAACGTGGTGAATATGGCAATAAAGATGAACATAACAGTCCGAATATTGTAAATAGTGTAAATAATTACAATACCTCATCTCAAAAATATAGACAGATACTCACTTTTCATCAACACACATAAAAATGAAGAAATAAATTTTAATGCTGATTTTTGTGGTAAATTAGGGAACAATAAACTGTATCGATTAGACCGAAATAGTCCAAATTTGTAGATATAACGCATATATCGATGATGCGAGTATCGATGATGCGAGAAAAGGAGCGCGCCCCTTTTTTTTTTTAAGGGCAAGAACAGCTCCTTTTTTATGAAAGAAGGCAGGAATGGAACGCGTTCCATTTTCGGGTCTAGGAGCCGCTCCAGAATTTGAAGAGCGCGTAGGGCTCTATATTGTAATAAAATGTAGTCTTACCGTCTGAAGCCCTTAGATAAAGTATTGTCAATTATTAATTTTTGACGAGTATTTCTTTTATTTTGTTTACACCAAATAGAAATAAGATGCAATCGTCTTAAATTGTCTAAAGTTCTTAAATGGATCGTTTTCAATTATTAATTGATTAATTATTAATTATTAAGTAGTCTCTTTTCCTTATCAAATCAATGACTTATCATCATTCTCAAAGAGATTCATCCTTATCTCTTCTGCTCCGACAAAACTAAATTGTTAGTTTTGGTTTTTCTGCAGTTCAAGCAGTAAATTAGACATTATTTTTTAATCATTTCACCCCAAGTAAGGCAATAAAGCTACTAAAACACAAGCAGTTACTGGGTGTTAGAGAATATGAGAATCAAAAATCACTATTAATGAGAAAGAACCTTAAAAGAATAAGAATTAAGAAGACAGTAGATAACGATTGATATTGCATTTAAATTTTTGAAGAACAAAGTTGACTGGGAGGCAAGAAGCCGGAAGAGAGTTCCACGAGCGAAAATTGCGATAGAAGAATCTGTCAGTATAGAACTTACGGTTACATCTCGCTATTTCAATTGCAAAATGATGATATCTTGCCGCCAATCTAGTACTGTGCTTAATTTCATATGGTCTAGGTACCAGAGAGGAAAGTTCATCAGAACAATTACTATGAAAGTATTTGTAGAAAAGACACAGGGAAGCTACATTATGGTGGGGGGAAAGGGACTGATGTCGAGATGACAGATCAGGACCAATAACATTGCAGATTTTTTTGGGTTTTATCAAGAATCTTTAAATATGTAGCAGGGGCATCAGACCAGATGTGTCAGCAGTATTCAAAGCTGGGATGAATGGTAGACTGCTAAATATTTAAGATAGATTCTGGCGAGAAAAAATGTCTAACACGACACAAGGAACCAACTTTCTTAGCAACAGAGTGGAGATTTATGTTCAAGTCTTGCAAAGAACTTATTCTTTATTTCAAGACGACACTGATTATGTCTGCCTTAGCGTGATGGCATAACAAGTTCCAATAAAGGACAACAAAGCTTAAAATGAAAAACATACAAATCAAACATTTATCACGTAGTTTCACATTATTTTTTAGCAGAAAATCTTCAAAATTCAATTTACATGTACTAAATTATTTGAAAGACTTCTTGTGAGAATTTAAATGTCATTAAATGTTTTATAAGTCACTTCCAATTTAATGTAATTGAATGACTGAAAACATTTAACCCACACAAGACTTGCTTCAGGCATGCCATCATAAAATGGTTAGACTTTTATTGAAAGTTTTTAAAGGAAAATGTATCGTGACATTTCATTGAGCTAATTTAATTTTCAATGATTTATGACTTGCCGTTGATTTAAGTTCTGCAATTGACTTCCTTTTTTTTTATTACTCATACGAACTTTCTCCAGAAAGCCTTATCCAGCCTTTTTATAAACAAAAGAAAAACTACCTCAGGCGATGGCACTTTTGTCCTCTTCCAAGTAATAATCTTGAGAGCTAATGCATCCAGTGTCTCTTAAAAAAAATTCACTCATTCCACCTTTGGGATCAACAGCCTTGCAGGATCTTTCTTAACCTCATCCCAAGCTAGATTTTAGCGATGAGAAAACGCCACAAGATAAAAGTCACAACTTTGGACTTGGAAAAAGTTACAATTAATTTGTGGCAGCTGGTAATAGAGTGATTTGTTTCTACCGGGTACTTCACGAATTTATGGGCCCGCCCTGTTTGCAACAGAAATTCATAGTATATCGATCCAACCTCTAAAAGCGTTTTCTAACAACGCTACGGTCACATATTCGATATATTTCATAGTTAGAGAGTCCTAGTCTCCCATAAGATCCAAATTTATGTGAAGAAAGTTCAAATTTGACATTAAAATTTGAATTAAATGTTCCTTGTTATTTTTAATTTATTTATGAGACTGGTATTTTGTCCCCTTTTGGAATATTAGGCGGGGATTTGTCCTGTTTCTTTTTTTTTCTTGCGACTTTTTACCTGTGACGTTTTTACTTGGATTCATTTTCTTTTTCTAAATAACGCCGCACAAGGCATAATAGACTTGTTCAACCATGGTGACGACAGCAATTGCAAAGTACCTAATGGCTTTTCACTACCAACCAAATAACCTCATAGGGTTCTCTTCAAAACATACACCCTTATGCAAATTAATTGAAACAAAACGAATAATTCCGTTATTATTTACTTTTTTCGTATTTTTCCAATTAAATATGACTCAGTGCACATGTTAGTCCATTCCACGAAGTCGTTCCTGGCAGATTGACCACAGATTCTCGATTGGATTTAAATCAGTAGAGATTCCGGGCCAGTCTATAGTACTTTGGTTTGCTCACTAAGGCTTGCCAGTGTGTTCGTGCCCCGTTACAATTTTCGTGCGCTTCCTTGGAGTAACGTTCATTGCAGACAATAGCCGTGGGACAACTAATCGACAGTCGAGACAATAGTGTCTGGGCGTGATAAAAATCTGATGAAATCACGGGTGTAGCACTACTTTTCAAGGCCAAACAAATTTCAACATACACCCCGAAAATAGATTCATTTTAGTGCACACCACTGCAAATGACCTAATAGATAAAAATAGAAATCGATTACACCCTGTCATTCCAGTGGGTTTAAAACTGACCGTATGATAAAAGAAAGGAAACTAAATCGGTTGTTTCAATTAATTTACACAAGGGTGTACATAAGGTCGCGTTTGATTGGTGAATTATATCAAGATTGCACTTCTAAAATCGTGACACTATTTGGAATCCTGGTTTTCAACCCAGAGCAGAAGTGAGAAATTCGCAACTACTTTAGCCACAAAGGAAGTCGACCCTAAATAATAAATTAAATTGAATATGCCAAGTTCAGTAAATGGGTAGCTTACAGATAAACTTACAGGGCGCTATTTATTTATTTATTACTATTGTTCATCTAATACAAGGCCCAAGAGTCACTCAAGATAGAGAGTTGCTAAATGAGGTCATTGTAAGGATGTACAGTGTGCGGGAGCAAGAGGTGGATGAGAATATGTAAGATAGCTAGCAATTAACCCTAGACATGAAGATATTAAGATTGTAATGATCAGGGAAGTATCCTCTCAGGAGTCCATTCCACAATGCAACAGTTTTGGGGAAGAAGCTGAGTGGAACTTCTTCCTTACCAATGGAATACAAAGAAAATGAGGATGAGTCAAATCAATGTACGTGGTATGGTGAGTCATTGCTGTTAATTGATTGATTGATTCGTTTTCTACGGTTGATAACCGTTTACAGGTTATATAAAGCCAGAAAATATTTTTAGATTGTAAGAATATTTTTGATCGGGAGGGGAGATAAAAATGGTTTACTGATACAATTAACCAATTGTTGGGGGAGAAAAAGTGTATCCATACCTTCCACAAGGAAGTGCAAGTGACTATAACGAGCCCAACAGGAATTGGAACTCAGCCCTCTGATTAACAATTCTGAGCCATTATCCATTACACCATCCGCACATCCAAGTTTACAGCACCTGGTATTTCCAAGCGGTCACCCATCTAGGTACTAAACATGCTCGACGTTCTTCGGTGATCATACGGGAATCGGTGTTTCAACATGATGTGGCCGTAACCCACCCTAGCTCTTAAGGTATGAATTGGTGGAACTAAGGAATGTATCGCGTTTGAATATTTACCATAAAAATAAGCGATAGAGCAGTGACAATCTAGAAACGTTTCATCTGTGGCTATTTATTAAATCGAAAACATCACAGACGAGCAGTTTGCAGGTCGTTATTAGGAAGCACGTCTGTCATTAATTTTTTTTAATGTTAACTCTACACTAGCAAGCCTAAAAATGCAGTATCATTTCTTTTATTGAGAAAAATACCAAAACTTTCTCTAGAATGGCTGAAGTCATAAAAAAAAACTACATGCTTTGTTAAAACGGCTTCTGATGACCAAAAATCCGTCCCTAAAAAAGCACTTTCTCATTTCATGAAAAATGGATAGAGTCACTGGTATATCTTGATGTCTGAGTCAAAATCTGGAAAAAAATTAAGCAAATTGTGAGTTTTGCATCGGGTGAATATAGACATTCCCTAGATTGCAGAATTGACTTTATGTTATATCTCGCTATAATCGAATAACAAATAAATATTTCCTCCTCATTAAACGGAGTGGGTTATGGGAACAGCAGTACACTCAGATGTGTTCGACGAAGGCCGAAGGAACAGAAACAATTTCCAAAGACACACATTAACAAGTACCTTATTTAAATGGCTGTGTGGCTAAAGTGAGTTAAGCGAATCGGAAAAAGAAATCGAAGGTCTGATTTCGAATTACGACCGAGCTCGTTACATTTTCTTTCCTACAAATACACTTGGGGAAGGAAAGAATAGATCTCTTATTATCCCCCGGCTATGGGTTAAATAGCAGGACTGACTGAGCTCTCTTGCCTTGAAGGAAATCCCAATTCAAAAGCAGCTTTCACCAGGTTGTTTTACCTTCAACACGCCTATGCCTTGGTGGTTTACGGAATACGTGACTAACGGGTTTAGAATGGAACAATCGGAATTCTCCAGAGATTAATCAGCATCGTTGGAAAGCAGATATTAGCAAGTATAACAGTGTGCTGAGGACAAAATGAAAACGAGGCGCGAATTTCAAAAAGAAGAAATAAACAAGGGCAGTGAAAACGTTAATTAACGTCTTTTGGTGCTGAAAGTGTTTAAAAAACAAACACAAATGACGACCTAAATTACTGGTCTATTTGGATGCCGCATCTCCTCTGACTGTGCGATATTGCCTTTATACTAGAATGGCAGCAAACACAACCTTTGCTCAGAAAGTGAATGAGTCGAATCTATTTGCTTTTGACAGTCCAAGCGGAAATAATCGCATTTTATTTTTCCGTAGTCGTTGAATGAATGATCACTCGTTTTTATTATATTTTAAATCTTCTCATTTCCCAGCCAATTAATTCATTGACAAATTTATTGATTTCCTCCTGGAATTGGATGGAGACCATTATTGTATCCCGCTCCTTGGATGTACAAAGGCTAACAATTATATTGTTAATCACAATCCACACTATATTACGAGATAAAATCCATGATAATGCTACGCATACACCACAAAGAAAAATGTTTAGTGACACAATGAGCCCCCGCTTGATTTACTTAGGACAAGCACGCACGTAGTCAAGTGAACTGTAAATTATTTCAACTGGGCTTGAAGTACCGGCAGTTTTATGACAACTGACAGTAAAATCAAAATATGAGAACTTCAAAGCAACCACTCGCTATCCACAAGTAAGGAAAATCAAATACAGTAAATAAATAAATAAAAACTTTCGGGACCAAGTGCAACTCAGTTGGAAGGTAGAATATTCTGGATGTGGGCTTTTATAGTCACGAGACATTCTAATATGGGCCAGTTAGAAAATGGTCGTTAGGGCTTGAAGAGTCGTCTGTCGTGATGTAAAAGAGGACAGGAGAGGGAGGTAGGAGAGGGAGATAGGAGAGAGTCGGCAGTCAGGAGCGATCCGTTGGCGAGTGACAAGTCGTCTGTCGTCATGTAAAGGTGTGAAAATGTAGGAGAGAATCGACAGTGCTAGCAAAGATGTCCCAAGTATCACTTGCCTAACTCACAGACAGGCTAGGTGAATCCATACAGAAATAAACCAGTACATAATCTAAAAATGATTGGTGATTTCATTTCTCACCGTGGCTATATTCCATATATATATATATATATATATATATATATATATATATATATATATATATATATATATATATATATGATGAAAAATATGTAAAAGACAAACCAAATTCGAATATGAAAGTTTACTGTTTTAATGTTGTTTTACTGTCGACGTCAGACGTTTCGGTCTAGTACACCATCTTCAGGACATGTTTATTAGAAACATACTTAGGATTAGACGATAAAAAAAGGGACGCTGACTTTAGAATTTCAGTTGTTCTGTTTCTGATTAGTCTTGTGTCTATCGTCTTTTCATGTTGACTTAAATATCGTCTAATCCTAAGTATGTTTCTAATAACCATGTCCTGAAGATGGTCTACTAGACCGAAACGTCTGACGTCGATAGTAAAACAACATTAAAACAGTAAACTTGCATATTCGGATTTTGTTTTGTCTTTTCCATATTTTTCATCATACCGTTGGATCTACATCCACATATTTGCTTACACACACACACACACACACACACACACACACACACATATATATATATATATATATATATATATATATATATATATATATATATATATATATTTCTAATTTTCGTTTACACCGATGCACACGGGAAATCAAATACATGCTGTCTAGTCTATGAATAAATAATTGAGTGACGCATACACATGCATCCACTGAAGAAGGTACTCTTAAGTTGTTTATGATATTCTGTACTGGACCTTTCTCGCTGAATATTGCTTCGGAGTCGAGTCGGCGAACTACGGTCAAAAGAAATAAAATAAAACCATGAAAGTACTAAACATACATTTAGGGAGATCGCCAACATACTTAAAATATCCAAACCAAGTCTTGAAGATAATCTGCATCAGCTTGATTATGTTAGTTGGATTGATGTGTAGCTTCCACATATATATGTCATTCTGCCTTTTTGAATGTATATAAATGAACCGTTTTTGTTTACAACAATATTGAATGCAAGTGTCTGCAGGAAAAGGGAAATTAAATACCACTGACTATAGCAAAGATCCAGAATAGTAAACGATTGATTCGAACAAGTAATGATTCTAATTAGACAAATTTAAAGACAGAAGTAGATCGTAATGCTATCGTTGGAAAGTCTAATAAGAATATGATACTAATGTTTCATACGTAAAATTACTGTTTAGTCATTTCTGGACTTCGTAAATTAATATCGGCGGGACGGTATGTGATTTGGGGGCTTTCTTCAAATGTGGATCTCGTTTTTCTCGCGTGTATATGAGATACTCTTTGTCTTTTCCCCTCTCGAATGGATGAATTATATAACTTCTTATCATCTGGTTACACCATGTGTGCACATTTTAAGGTTAGCTAGATCAACCACCTTTTTATATGTAAGAAGCAACCACTGATATCCTTTGAGGTTCGATCCTACAACTGTCGGTTATGGGTTCACTTTCCAGGAAAACTCGCTGATGCTCCTCAGATACACTTGTATGACATTGAATGCAATGTCAACTTTGGTATTTATTAGAGTGAGCCCAGTATATATTGGGGTCACCACAGATCGATTCCTCTTAGATCATATGTTCCTGATTGGTATAAAATTTGATTCAGACCTCTGGTATTTCATAGCATGAATCACATAGTTCATGATGAGAAGTTTCCATCTGGAATGAGTTAAGAGAAAATGTGTAATATTTCGCCAGAATATTACATCGTCTCTCTAGTGATCAGGCAAAAATTATTACAACTTTGTTATGAATATTCCACTTTGACTTATCCAAACTTTGCATTACCATTTATTCCGGTCATTACAGAGTGTGTGAAAAGTCGATTCTCTGGAAGATTACAAAATACAGAGAGACCAATTCTTTTTTCGTTAATAGAAAAATGTTCTAGGAGGATACAATTATGAAGTTGCCTGAAAAATGGTAAAAAATATGGGATAAAATGTTAAATATGTTGTTCAGTCTATAAGCGTCCGATTTCTTTTCTCTTTTTTTAAAACCCTAGCAGAGTTAAAACGGCACATCGTTGCGGTAATTGATAAATGCAATACCGTTAAATCCTAATGATAAAGCTATTTCTAGTAGAGTTTCCAATGTAAGAATAATAGCGTTTGTTTCGAAGAATCTAATTTGTTATTCATCTTGTTAATAATGATCCAACTGCTGTAGCTTGGTTACAAATACTGAAAATAAAATCATTAAAAGAATGAAGAAAATCGAAGGTGACGTTTTGCTGCATAAAATAATGATGCCTTCGCTTTGGAAAAAACAATTTATAAATATTTTAGTGTTTCTTTGCAAAAGTGTTGATTTGAAAGAATTAAGACATTTCTAATAAAATCATTCATTCAAAATCTTTTCAAACAAGTACAACATGGAAACATAGAACAAGCGGCAAAGACAAATCACGACAAAGACAATTAATTCAGTACCTGCTTCGCGAATGCCAAAATGTTCAAATTTCAAATCTAAATTGTTTGACCAATTAAAATACATTTATTAGAAAATATATTCAAAAGAAGTGTGTGATGGACAGAAAATCAATTTCGAAATTTTGGTTAGAAATCTTGTTTTTCTTATGTCAGCGGGGGCAACAAAGATTAGTATAGGAAATTTTAGAGTCTTCTTGCGGTAAGAACACAATTATTTAGAAATTCTTGCAAAAATAAAATAAATTGTCAGATTTTAATGAAATTTTCAGAAATTATTCACAAATGAATGAAATTATTTTAGAAACATTTTAAGAAAATATTGGTGGAAATCTGTTACCCCCCCACTCTTACTTAATTACTAGAATTTCCAAAAATTAAAATTTTTCACTTTTGTCTTGGAGAATGTAAATCATCAATATTTTCAAACAGTTACTCATCTACCGAAAATCTGCTCTGAAGCGTAAAATAAAAAGTGCTATCAAACTAAGACATTATTTAATAAGAAAAACTTTTAATTGCTTTTATAAATAAGATATATTAAGTGTACTATTGACTTAAGAAAAAAATCTTCGATGAATAATAAATTTTTACAAGATTTGTTATTTTTTTTTAAAATTCTATAATAACTTAAGCCTTTTAGATGATATTTTTAAGTGAAACCTATATTTACTATTCATAAATTGAAAAGCCTAGTAAAAATTCTCAAACACCAATATTTTTAAAAGAATTTGGATATTTTTTATGTGTATAAACGTGCCGATTTCCTATACATGATCGACCATACACGACATTATAAGAAAATAAGTGCGATAACTATAGTAAATTTACAGTCAAAATTATTAATAATTTAATGAAACATTAGATTACGGAGAATATTTTGTTAGATTTTTAAGATTATTGAGTACTTAAAATTTGTATATAAAAGGCGCTCACATTAATTCAATTAATTTTTTAATACCTAAAGCCAACATAGAACAGCATTAGATAAATCTCAATCTGTCAAACCCGCAAACACCTTAAATAAACAGCTACTGTTGGATTAGAATAATGCATAACTGCAATATTTTAAACTTAAGGTAAATAATATTTTTTTCAAATTACATTAATTATACTTTAAATCAGTTAATATTCATCAAATAAAGTTTCAGAAAAGTATATTTTATTTTTAGAAAACTTTTTAACAAAGAGAATTACATTGCGATGAAAGACGAATTAGCTATCTGCAAAGACAGGTCTCGACAGATTCAACTAGGATCGGCTCCATCTAACAGGTGCAACCTGCGTAGACGAATGTTCCATGCAAGGGTCGGTCTTGACAGCCACCAAAGGCACAGACATTGAAATTAAAAACACGAGAATTAAATACTCGGAAACGAGGAGTAGTCGATGACAAGCTGAAAATAACACTTCTCATATTTTAAATCTGTTTATTTATCGTTTCCTGTCTTTGTCGTGTACACAAGGCCACATTCTTACAGTTTGTTGCCCAATAAAACGTTGCATTATATGTGGTACGTACTCCTCATCGTATTATTAACACTGTTCCTATTAAATTGTTATATTTGTAACAATCATCATCAGTCCCATGGCCAGAGTGATTGTCGGGTCGTTGCACAGTTGAGCACCTGACCATCTCCTTCTATGTGTCTCGGTTGCGTGCCAATGTGAAGGATCTTCCAGTCTACTCTGAGACGTTGTCGGTCCATTTTACTCCTCTGTCTGCCTCTTCTTCTTTTGCACAAGGTGGTACCTTGCAGGATGGCAGTGGAAAGATTTTTGGCTCTTATGACGTGGCCATACCATTTCAATTTTTCTCTCCTTGACGGTGATTATGAGGTTTTCCAACGGGCCTGATTCTTGCGGGACGGAGAGCGTGTTAGTGCTGCTAACTACTGCATGCTAGGTTGAAAGAAAGAAAAAACAAAGAGGAAGTTCTTTCTTCTATAGTCCGAACGGTGTCTCAACAAACCAAGTGGGGGTAATACTCACAAAACACACACACACACACACACACATACATACACACACCAAATTATACTGTTTCTTCTTCCTTAAGGTGGTACCTTGCAGGATGGCAATAGAAAGGTTATGTAACTCTTATAACGTGGCCCAACTATTTCAACTTTCTCTCTTTGACTGTAGTTATGAGGTCTTCCAATGGGCCTGTTTCCAGTCTACGTAGGCGATGTCTGGAATGGTTCTACAGCATCTCATTTCTAATGATTCGATTCTTCGCTATAATTCTGCTGTTAATGCTCATGATTCGCAGGCGTACAGAAATATTGAGAAGGTCAATGGACGCAACTGTCTGATCTTTGATTCCAGGCAGATGCTCTTGTCTTTCCAGATAATTCTTGGTTTTGCGACAGCTGCCGTTGTTTGCGCTGCTCTTGAAATTATTTCTATTCTGGAACCCTCATCGCTGATAATCGAGCAAAGATATCTGAATTGACTCACGGCATTCAGTCCTTGACCACCGACCTTTTTCTTGGTTGTAAGCCCTTTCTCGTTGTTCGTCAAGAGTTTAGTTCTATCGGCATTATTCTCCATGTTTCATCCAGTTTCTTCACTAAACTAACGAGTTACTATCATATTTGCTATAATTCCATATAATTATATTTAGAGTAGGTCAACTTGGATGTACTCGAATCATTTGTAGGCCTTTCTTATAATTCTCCATTGTTTCATGCATGGTCATTATTTAATTACTTTCTCACTTGGGAAATAGCCCTACACAATCTACTTAGTTTTATACTTTACATACCCAGCTCAATGAAGATCTGTAATTGCCTGAATTAAAAGAAAAGATCACCCAAATATAAAAAGTATTTCCAATAAAGACGCATAAATACATACTTATTTCTATGTTTAACTTTTACGGAAAAAAAGAAGCCAAGAGAAGTCTGGTTGATCATTAATACCGAATAATGAGTTTGATCCTCACTGGGTGCCCTACACAAAATTTGACGTTAAGTAACCCAACAAGTGTTGATGTCATAAAATCAACCACCCTTGCAGTGACCCTCGATAAAAATAAAATAAAAATAAAATATAAAAATAAAATATATAAAAAAAGATTCAAATTAAAATAAAATAATTGCGCTTTCCTTTAAGACCCTTATCTCTTTCTCTCTCTCTCTATCTCTCTCTCAACTTCCTCTCTATATACTTCTCTCTCAACTAATGAGAAGGCAACCCTTAAGTAAAAAAGAGGAAGAAGAAAATACTGAACCCGGCCAAAAATGGCGGAAGCTTGCTGGACCAGTTTCTAGCCATTTATTGCTAGAAATTTACTAAAATAAGAGAGGCTCCGCGCATAACTTTGTTATACAAAAAAAAAAAAAATGAAAAAGAAACAAACGCCGGAAAATAAAATAATTATGTCTAATCAAAAAAATTAACATAAAGCGACTTTTGATGTTAAGTGACTTCAATATAATTTCAATCATTTGTGATGCAAAGGTTGATGCGCTTTGCAAGATTCACGTTAACACGATGCAATAATTCCACATTGCCGTCAATTTTAGCCCATATACTCTGTATGCGTTCAATGAAGTGTGTTGCATCTGTGACTTTCACTGAGTACACGTTCTCATAGTCCAGAAAAAGAAGTCGATTCTTTCTTCTTTCGACAAAACCATGTTTAATCTGTGCGGGTAAAGCTTCGCGACAGTAGTATGGGAACCTTGTCATAAAGGAGAAGAGGAGAAGGGACCACCAGAGAAACCAGCTCTGTGTGTCGCGTGAAGAAGTTAATCAGCTGTCTACTTAGAGCCGAAAAGGGACAGCATATTGAGGCCGTATCTATTTCTAAGATGACAGCTACTACCAAGGTCTGACTTCCAAACTGTCAACTATCGAACTGGAACGGACTTTCTCTCGACTGCTACTTCTGACTTATAAACGAACTTTTTATGTACTGAATGTCAAAAGACTCACCCTAATCTAAATCAAATAAATAAATATACAGACTGCCACTAAAGTCTGGACACATGGGCAAAAACGTATATTTTCAAGAAATTACATTTTTAACAATATTTTATTGAATTGGAATATTAACAAATAACATCTTCAGTATCATTTCCATCAATTGTGATGCAAAGGTTGATGTCCTTTGCAAGATTCACGCTAACTCGATGCAGCTTCTGCTTTAGCATATCCCAGAAAAAGAAGTCAATTCTTTCTTCTTTCGACAAAATCACGTTTAATCTGTGGATGTAAAAAATATAGATTTCCCTGTATATTATTTGTTTATACCTTTCATTCAATTCGTTTTATTCCAAATTTTCCGATAAATAATTGCTAAGAAGATCTGGCACTCTACCACAAAATAAACGAGAGAGAATGGTTAGCTAAGCTAGTCTGGTTGGTCGAGCAGTTTTTCTCAACATTTTTAAGCAACAGTACCCTTAAGAGCAAATGAAATATCACGGCATACGTAGCAAAATTTTTAAAGGGTATACTTTATAAAAGCCCAATTCACATAAATAAGAAGTAGAAAATTGCAATAAAACTGATAAAGCTTTTTAGCTAATATGGGATATTCCTTTTGTATTGAAATCCAAAATGTATCAATGGGTACCGTCGAATGTATTATTTTGAGCCCTTAAAAAATAAAAATACTTTTTTAAAATGAATATTAAAACAAAGTATTTAAAATAACATAACTGAAGAATAGTGAAAAGAATTATTTTTTAAAAAAAGTCTAATACTAATTCAAATACTAATACTGTACCATTACTACTTCAATACACACATATATATGTATATCGTGTCAGTATTTTGCGGCACATTTAAGAGGACCCTGTGGAGGGTTGTTATTTGACTTCGTACCGCTAACAGACTTGAATGTTGGTGGATCGCAGTAAACAACACAAAGACTTGATTAGAAAATGAATGGCCAATGTTTATTGACACACGCAGGTAAAAGATGCGGAGCTATAGAGAATGCTCGACCTCAAGTCAGCCTGACGTTGGTCGAATCCCCCTTTCGTTGGGACGGCTACCAAACACGTCCGAACTCAATGGTTGGGAAGTGAGAAGAAAGCGATCATTTTCTTTCCGAAAGTCGGGTCATAAAATCTACACGTGACTGGAAACCCTTTTTGGTTTCCTTTTGCATTATGGGAAAATGAAATTTTTTTTTTTTAATTAAATTATTTATTACTTTATTTTCATTCCTCCACAAATCCTCTACCTTGATTAGCCCTTGCACTGGGCGAACTAACAGTAAATTAAAAAAATAAATAAACAGTTTGCTGATTCAATAGCATAAGAAACATATTTGTTTGCGTTGTTCTGTCTTCCAAATTTCCACCAATTCCCCCAAAACTTTCAATCCAAACATTATTATATTTTATCATTATATCCGCCTTGGTGACTTCGACATAAGTCGTGCAGTATAAAGCTAAAATCAATTCATTAAAAATAAATAAAATTAGAATACTTGAAATGTTTGGAAGTAAAACATGTAAAATTTGAATCCCAAAATAAAACCATATGTCAGAAGATTAAAATGCTTTCGGCAATGTTTATTCAGTGTTATCGTAATCTTCCAATTTTGGAAATTTGTGATTTCCGTTTCATTCACAGGAAACACGACGCATGCGCTTACATCGAGTACAGTTAAAAAAACTTAATCTTAGCATATCATACATAGGTACTTTTTGAAAGTGATTTTTAAAAAGTGCACATCAATTCAACAGCGACATCAAGAGACGTATCTGTTTATTTCGAGTCAAGAAGCCAGGCCGTAAACACGGTCGAAAAGTAGAAATATCCATGTTTACAATCCAGTAGTAGTTAAATAATATTTGACAACGTAGCAAGAATGTTTTCACATTAGTATCACGTGTCTAATAAACGAATACTGTGAACTACTTACTTTGATGTAATGGTTTGTAAGCTAGTCTTGAAAGTTATTACTGTTGAGTAGTGAGTTCGATCCTCACTGAGTACTTCATATATATGGAAATGCATTAAATCCGGCATCTTTTTTTATTTATTTGTTTAAACGTTATTTTTAATGGATACTCATATTTTACTAGATGCTCTGTTTTTATTATTAAACAGTATATTTATTGATTTAGATCTACCGGCATTAATATTCGAGAAATCTTGTTAGAAAAATATGCGCCCTTCGGCAGGATTCGAATCTATGTCCACAAGGAGGAAACCGTCCTTAGATCTGACGTGCCTTAGACTAACTCGAATAATGCTTTTGAACATACATCTTCCCGATTTTCCAAATATAGATATCTACTCTTTTTCGTATCCTAACGTAAACAAAGACAGTTTTTTAGGAAATGGTTTAAATCGGACATATTTTTAATTTATTTGTGTAAACTTTATTTTTAGGCCGGTAGATGTAAATAAATAAATATACTCTTTTATAAATATATAAAAACAGAGCACCCACTCAAATATGACTATCCAATAAAAATAACGTTGAAACAAACATATATATATATATATATATATATATATATATATATATATATATATATATATATATATATATATATAAATATATATATATATATTGGGGGGGGCAGATTTCAATCAGCCCACAACGAAAGAAAAGGTGTTTAAATATAATATTATTCTCGTGTTTGTTACAACTAAATCTGTCCTACCATGAATGTTAAAGTTTCTCTATTTGTCAGGATACAGTCCTTTCCCTTTTTAGTTGATTTCCAAAAGGAAAAGAAATACATGTGGTTTCTTCGTGTATATGTGTGAGAAAGAAGAGGCGGCGGAGAAAGTGAGGATGAAAATGTAAGTGTTCCGTAGCTTGGTGGTGAAGACTGGTGAATGCGTAAGGGAGTTTCGTTTAAGTCGAGCGTCGTGACTTGTTGCCGTCTGTTGCCGGTTGTCTCTCCTTCCCAGATTGTCCCTCGGAAAACTTTGCTTAAATAACCTTCAAAGGGATAATATTCTTTATGGTTGGCGAGAACGCGACCCGTTGGTTTGAAAAATGTTAAATATTTATTTTCGAAGAATTAATTTTTTAACCGGAAGAAATGCGCACTCCTCCTAGTCAGAAACCATTTTTTGTCATTTGGTGTTTGGCTGTGTTAATGTTTATTTCTGTATTCGCACCACACACACACACAACAAACACACACATACACATGCTTATTTTTAATCGGTATCACCCCATGCAAGCCATTAAAGCCACTAAAACACAAGGGGTTACAGGGTGTGGATGAGATTAAATTCAGAAAACATAATAATTACCGGGAAGAAGAAAAAATAATCAGGAGTACAGCAGATAGCTATTGATATTGCATTTAAAATTTTTGCAGATTAAAGTCGGCTGGAAAGCATAGAACCGGGAAAGAGTTCCACAAACAGGAAATGCGAGAAAAGAAACTGTTAGCATCTAGCCAGCTCAAATGTAAATTGATGAGATCTTTACGCCAGTCTAGTACTACGCTAAATTCAAAAAGTCTACGTACCATAGCAAAGAGCTCATCTAAAAAATTCTAAATAAGTACTTATAGAAAAGACACAGACACAGAGAGGTAACCTTACGACGGCGGAATTTATCACCTTCCCACCGTCGTAAGGCTACGATGCCAATATATATATATATATATATATATATATATATATATATATATATATGTACCGCAACACAAACGCGATACCTAAAATTTAAAATTTATTTAAAAAATAAAACATCTTTCTTGAGGCTTTTATTTTAGTTTTAATGTCAAGATAACCGATTCAATTTAATATTTTCAATAAGAAACAATACTTGCCGTAATTAAAAACTAATTTAAATTGAATGAAATCGCTAAAATTGTTAATTTTAGCGCCATTTTTAGCTATCTAAAGATCTTTCGAACAGAAAATATACTTTTTTGAAACTTTATTTGAGGAATATTAGCTGATTTAAAGTTTAATTAATTAATTCTAATTAATTTAATTAGTTTGAAATAAATATTATTTACTGTAAGTTTAAAATATCGCAGAAATGCATTTTTTAACATGGCGGTGGATGTTTATTTAAGGTGTTGTCAGCTTGACTAACAGACTTAAATTTATGTAATTTTTTCTACGAGGGGACATATCTGTAAAAATTAGTTGAGGAATATAATGTGCGTTTTTTTATATAATTGATAATTCTCCATTAATCTTAAAATTTTAGGAAAATATTCTCAGTAATTCAATGTTTTAATGAATTTTAGGTACTTTGGGTTTAAATTTACTATAGTTATCATTCTCATTTTCTCATAATGTTGTGTATGGACTTCCGTATTTACAAAAGTCATCACGTTTATACACACACGCACAAAATTATTTTAAAAATATTAACGGTCGTTGAATTGTACTATACTTTTCCATTTATGAATAGTAAATATTGATTTTACTTAATAACAATATCACCTATCCGGTACAAATTAATACAGATATTTAAAAGATTTAAAACTTTATAAATTATTCTAATTAAAATTTTTAGAAAATGAAAACAATTCTTGTAAAAATTCATTATTCATCGGAAATATTTTTCTTAAAATAATAGTGTATCCTATTCATAAAAAGAATTAAAAGCTTTTCTAATTAAATAATTTCTTAGTTTTATTGCATTTTTTTATTTTAGGATTCGGAGAAGATTTTTGGTAACTGGGGCTCCTTTTTTTTAAAAAAAATGTGGATTTACAATCTCCAATGAGTTCTGCGTATAATTAATACAAACAAATAAGCGGTTCAATAATAAATTTCTCGAAATATCATAAATTAAAAAGTGTGGAAGGAGGAGGGGTAACAGATGTAAAAAAAAAACCATTAGCAAGACTTTCTAAGGAAAGAAATATTTCTAAAATAATTTAATTTAGTTATGAATAAATCCTGAAAGTTTCATTAAAATCCAACAATTATTTGATTTTTGCAAGAATTTTCAAATTAATGTGTTTTCTCCGCAAATAAGACGCTAAAATTTCCCATACTAATCTTTGGATCCATCCTACCACCGGTGACGCAAAAAAAAACATTTGTAACCAAAATTTTGAACATGCTAGAAAGGATTCAAAAATTTAATTAAATAATCAAAAATGCGTTGGTCTTTTTTCTTAATAACTAAGATTTTGACGATAAAACTTTGTTTTTAATAAGTTTGGAGTATTTTTCATAATGACATGCTTTTTTTCAGCGAATTAGTGGAGCTACCTATACTAATGTTACTGATGTTGCCGATATAAGGTTAAAGATAAATTATTTTTAAACAAATAACAATTTCTTGTTTATTGTATTTTTGGTGTTCCGTATAAATAGATACAAAATAAAATGTAACCTAACAGTTATTGACAGTACTATAATGATTGAAGTTACGGCTACAATTTTTGAAAAAGGCGCGTACACTTGGGACGGATTTGATGGACATTTTCATTACCTATCTAGAACTGTAGAACAGAAAATTGTCTCAGGTTAAGCTATCAGGCGTGCTGTCATATATCAAGCATTCCATTGCAACCACAGCAATCGGCGAACCTTGACCTTTAATATTGAGGCAGAAAAACAGGTTATTTTTTTTCATGTCTGAGAATTCTCAGTATTTTTCCCCACGGAAATGAATAGTAATTACTTCTTCGTTTGACGCCATTTCGGATAAAGAGTAGAGAAAACTATATTCGTCGAGGTGGTTCGTAAACGTGAAGTGGAGTTGCGTAAAGCGAACCATCGAAAAGCGCGACAGACATGTAAATGCATCCACGGTTTAATGGTCAGATCGGTAGCCTGTTAAAAGTACATATTAACCTATGCCGGAGGATGATTAGCGTCTTTGTCTTCGGGCAGAGTGCGACTAAGTTGTGGCTCTCTCTGCGGACAGAGAAGCAGCTAGGGAGAATAAAAACTGTGAGGTGCCCGGTTCCGGGAACAGCTGCCCGAGGCTGCTCGCCCCATTGCACTAGAAAGGGTGAATCGTTAGTCATACCGATACCTGCGTAACCGACAGTTGCGCGGTCTGAGCAATTTTTGTCCTTGGCCCAAGTGTACACATCGGATTTCCCACAAAATACCCGACCTTGAGTCACATCACGTCTCAGTGGGGAGACTGGGATAAATAAAACATAATAATCTACGAAATATCATAATTATAGTCTGTTATAAATTTGGCGCTAAGTTAGAGTGAACTTGTGGTGAATACGAAATAAAAATAACTCTTTTTGCTCCACTGTTTTCAAATTTGCAAGCCTATGCGAAATTTTATTTTGACCAATTGAAAAAGGGAATGGTTCCGGGCTGAAGAAAAGATCAAGGCAAAGTTCAACCGAGCCTATGTGAAAATTTAATTTGACCAATGAAAAGCTTACAAACTGAGAAAAAAGTAACGTGCCGATGTGAAATCTCTTTTTGATATAAACAGGCAGAGAATGTTGAAACAAGGCAGAAAGAGAGAGAGAAAAAATGCAGACAAAAGCAGGAGCAGAGTTCCACGCGTTTGAATAACACATTGATACATTATCAACCTCTAAATGAGAGCAGGGGAATTTTCAAAGAACTCTATTCAATTGCAAAGCTAAGTATATCTTTTCATTCATGTTGAATACAACCGTATAACTTTTATGTGAAAAACGAACTCTCTCAATTTGCTTTAAAGATTTTGGAATATTACTTTGTGTCCGATGATTTAATATGAACATTTTCTATTCTTGACAATTCATTGAAACTACGAACTTTAAATAGTTGTTTCCTTTTCCTGAAACAAGTTATTGACAACTTCAAATGTGTAAATTTGTAAATAAATTCCTTATTTTGTTTCGTTAAATATAACACGTGTGTTTCCTCGTCATTTCCCTCAATACTTCAAACTCATAAAAATAATGTCCCTTACTAAACTTAACAGTCTGGTCTAAGTCCACAGGCGTGAATTATCTGGCAAGGATCGAACTCATTACATTAGTCACTGCCTGGCAAAATAGCTTTTTCATTCTGACTTCACAGTGAAACTCCCAAATTAACATGCTATTTCACCAGGCAATAATTATATCAAAACTCTAATCTGTCCAGTGACATAGCGATGTTATTTATTGCTAGGTGCCTACTTTTGGCATTGTGAGTAATATCAGGTTGCGTTTTTATTGCCCATACTTCAGCTATCCCATGAAATTCATAACGTGTAAAAGCTGATTCGATACCCATTTTATCCTTGAACTGGCTTGACAGGTTTGTGTTATATATATATATATATATATATATATATATATATATATATATATATATATATATATATATATATATATATATATATATATATATATATATATATATATATTGCTATATTCTATAATAAAATAAATAAAGAGTAAGGTTTCTTTAATATCTATTTTATTTTTGGCAGACTTCTATTGAGAGTTTCCATGTTTCATCTATGAAGTAATGACAAAAGCATGACAACAATTAATATTAAAATAGTTTTAATTCTGCTTCAAGCACAAAAATTATTTTAATTTTTCATGACTAAACTCATGCTATTTTTCGATTAAAACAAACATTTAAATTTCAGAGAAGATTACTGAAATAAATTTTAAGATAAAGATGTCTATGATAAGAGCTGGAAGTTGTCATGTTTTTGCTATATACAGTATTTAGATAACGGACATATAAATTATTCCGTTTTATAACTACAGGAACTCCTAGACAAGGTAAGTAAAAGAAAGCGAGAAGAAAGGACTATCATTTGTAAGAAGACGATGTATATTTTATGCACTTATATGAATGGTGTATCTGATCCACATGTTCAGATAAGAACAAAAAGATCGCGTGATACGTTTTGCACATTACAAAGCAACGAAGGCATAAGCACGAAACGCGTCATACAAAAAAAATCTTCTTCACTTTTTCTGATTTTCCTACAGGTAACTAAAGATTTGCTAAAAAAGTGAGTATGTTTTATGAAAAGATGACCAAAAGTTAAAAACAAAAGTTTTATCGTCAAAATCTTTGTTATTAATAGGAAAGACGAAAGGATTATTTTTATGTAAAAAAATTTTTTAATCCTTTTTACAATCTTCGAGATTTAGATTAAAAATCTTGTTTTCCTGGCGTCAATTTACGACCATAAATTTATATGGAGAACTTAAGCGCTTTTTTGCGTTGAAAAAGAACATTGATTTGGAAATTCTTGCAAAAAATCAGATAATTGTTGGATTCTAATGAAACATTCAGGACATTTTTCATCTGTTTCCCGACTCCACACACACACACACACACTTATTTAATTTTATGAAATTTCAAGAAATTCATTTTTGTAAAATTTAATGTTTATAATTTAATTTTTATATAAGGACAAATCTTAGAATTTAATTCGTCAAACAGGACCACCAGTTTGAGAAAATTTTCTGAATTGTGAGAAAAAAATTAAATAACACTAGGACATTCATTAAAAAAGCTTTTAATTACTTTTATGAAAATATATTATGAACACAAAAAACATTTTCGATGAAGACTTTATTTTTGCAGGATTTAAAAAACAAATTTATTAGAATAATTTATAAATTTTAAATTTTAAAATTTTGTATGAATTTGTAGCGGTCAAGTGATATTGTTAATAAATAAAAACTGAATTTATTAATAAGTAGAAAAGCGTACAATTCAGCGACCCCCAGTATTCAAAAACTAATTTTTGCCTGTATTTTTTTGTATAACTTTTGTATGGACGTCCGTATTTACAAAAATTGGCACGTTTATACACACACACAAAATCCAAAATTATTTATAAATTATTTGGGGTCACTGAATTGTAGTAAGCTTTTCCATTTATGATTATTAAATATAGTTTTTACATAATATCACCTAACCGCTACAAATTAATACAGAACTTTTTAGAGTTAAACCATTATTAATTATTCTAATTAAAATTTTATAAAATGAAAACAATTGTAAATATTTAATATTCATCGATTTTTTCTTAAGACCCTAGTGTCCATAATGTATCGTACTGATAAAAGCAATCAAAAACGTTTCTAATTAAATTTTTCTTGTTATTGAAATAAAAAAATAAACCCAATTATTGTTTAATTAAACTATTATATTATTTGTTGGAATGGTTGGCAAAACATCGGCTAAATATCAATTGATTCAAACTTTATAAAATAATAAATAATAAGAATTTGTTTATAATTGGTTCACATATTTTAATAATTTAGTAAATGTTTATAAATTTACGAATAAAAATTTTCCATATTTATTTTTATAAACTGGTTCTAATTGTATTAGTTTTTAGTTATTTTTTTTTGTGGGCATTTTTATCTAAGTGCAATGCTACAACCAGAGAATGCTGAATATCTTCCTCCGATAAATATACGTTAATTAAATTGCGTCTGTAGGAAAGGGGGCGCAGAGTGGAAAATATATCATAACCTATAAGACTGCATAAACGATTTTGAACTCTGTCAAGGTTGGAAAGTGAAGATTGAGAACCTCCTGCCCAGGTATGGCAGCAATACTCCATGTTTTTGGTCTGATCTGTCTGTTGTAAAGATAGAGCATGACAGAAAGAGTCAAGTACATTCTGGTGTGATACAAGGAGCCAATCATTTTTCTAGTATATTTACGAATGGAATGTATGTATGAGTTTCATTTGAGGTCTGGAGTTAACTTGAAACCCTACAAACTTTCAAAGTACGGATCCTCATCTCTTATAAAATCAATTCAATATTGGTGATCCCACAAAATAAAACGGTCACGCCACTACAAGCTGATGACCCAGTAACAATATATTAGCTATAAAAATATACATTTTTTTAGATAATTTTTTGAAATGTCTTGGTAATAAAGTGATAAGATAACCTTTAAATGTTGGAATGCATAGAATAAAACAGCTTGGTGCAGAGTCGTCAACACACTTCAGAAATCATTTTAAATGTTACGAAGGCATTTGTAGACTTCAGTAAGGAGCTAATCTGCAAAATAGTAGAGAAAATATCAACAGGCAGGGACTGGGCAGAATTCTTATGTCATGAGTTGGAGTTCAATCAATCAATGATATATATATATATATATATATATATATATATGTGTGTGTGTGTGTGTGTGTGTGTGTGTGTGTGTGTGTGTGTGTGTGTGTGTGTGTGTGTGTGTGTATATATATATATATATATATATATATATATATATATATATAATTCTGCCTTTTTTCAAATTCTTTTTCTTCCTTCTATATTGATTTACTGTCTTCTTTCCTTATCTCTGAATGCATTTTATTCTGATTCTCAATCCCCGGATTATGTCTTCTCTGCTTTTTACTGTTACATTTGCATTTAAGATTCTTTTGTTCTTGTTATTTTCCCTTTTCAATTTATTCACTGTCTTTTGATTCTTTCTTGTTGATTTTTATTGTCCTCCACCAACCAGATTGTCCAACGCTTTCACCTCGTTCTTTACTCGAGATTTATTGCTCGAAAATACAATTGTGGCACTCTGTTCCTTACTCTATATCAAGGCGATCTTCAACTCACCAATCACACAGATTAAAGCGAAGACTCATGGTGACTGCTTTCTTTCTCTTCATAAGAGCCAATCAGATTGCTGAAAGCTGAGAAATATTTCTGTAGTGTTGCTCACCCAATGCAAGGCCCAAGAGCTACTCAAGTTAGAGGGTTACTGAATGAGGTTATTGTAAGGATAAAGTGATGAAGAAGAAGTACATATGAAGATATGTAGGATAACTGTTGACTCTAGACACAAAGCAGTTAAGTTCATAATGATTGGGGAAGCATCCTATCGTGAATTTGGCCCACAAAGTAATAATTCCTGAGAAGAAGCTGTCTGAGTAGAATTTACTAACGTGAGGTATGAAATATACATAATATTTAACAATAGTTCAAACCAGTGTTTAGAAAACATACCTACGACCTAAGCCTAGCTATAAACCTAGTTTTGAAATATACATAATAGATAACTCTAGCTCTATGCCTAGTCTGGAATATCCCAAATGGTCCTATACTTATTTATAGTCCACTCACTGAAGCAAGAAAAAAAAATAACCAAAATTTTAAAGGTTCTAAAAAGCAATAAAAAATCAATAAATCCTTTGTTCTTTCCTCTTAAGAACGACAAAGATTTTGACGATAAAACTTAGTTTTTATTCAGTTTCAGGCATTTTTCATCATGTATGCTCATTATTTAGCAAATCATATATTATCGGAAATTTAAACTCAATATTCAAATGAAGATATTTCAAGATTCTTTTTGTCAATAAAATTAGTATTTATTTGGGATATATTTTTCAAAAAGATTTTTGTCTAAATTAAATCTACATTTCTGTCCGCATTAATTATTCTTTTCGTCAGCACAAAGAAGTATAGGTACCTAAAAAAAGGATCCATAATGAAAAAAATACCCGAAACATAATGAAAACAAAATTTTATTATCAAAATCTTTATTAAAATTAAAGATCAAAGGATTTTTTAGGCAAAAATTATATGTTTTTATATCCTTTTTATTACTTTGGGCATTTTGATTGCCTTGTTTTTTGGCATTATCGCTGGTATCAGACATTTTCACACGAAATTCACTGTCTTTTTGTGGTAAAAAAACACTGATTTGGAAATTCTTTAAAAAATCATACTGTCGGATTTTAAATTAAACTTTCAGGACTTTTTCAAACATAAAAATATTTTTGAAACGTTTATTTTAGAAAATCTTCGAAGAAATTTTTTTTGACATCCATTATCCTCTAACATTTTCGCCCCAGCCCCTCAACCTCCAACATCTTACTCTCTGGGTTGAGATGTCTACTCGGTTTTAACCGAACTTAAGGGAGTGACCGTAGGTCCCCTGAGCTTCCGTAGATCATTCGACCGGTCTACGGGTTTAATCCTGCTTCCTGTCCACGTTGTGTTTCGACTGAAGATGTAGACACGGCTGGAGAGTCTGTGCTAAGAAATTTAGAATGCACCAATATATATATATATATCTATATCTATCTATCTATCTATCTATATATATATATATATATATATATATATATATATATATATATATATATCCGCAGAAAGACGGACAAACAACTATTCAATGGTTGAATTGTTAATGTCTTTTATATAGCAGAAAAGAATAGTATAGAAAAGAAACGGGTTACAGAAAAAAAAATAATTGACGTAAAAACTCATACACTGGATAGCAAGCAAATTCTCTCTCCAGCCGGAAATCGGCGTACCTATCTTATCTAACTCCGACTTCAACCGTCCAAGATCAATCTTATCGATTGGCCTAAACAACGCCGGCATCTTTTCTAGCGACATCTAAGGAATCTTCCTTACAATGGGTTCCCACAATCCCGTCCATCTACTGGCATTCGTTCCTACCAGCTCTAACAAAGCCTCATTCTCTTCAAATTTCTCTTAATCGTTTCGGAGTTATTATACTCGGAGACAGGTGTCCCAGCAACAGCATGTCTAATTGTGCTCTCACATTCTCTAACAACACCGTTAAAGAGTGACTTGTTTGACGTACCTTACTCATTATAGCTAATAATTGAAAATACCTTTGCAAAACCCCCTCTAATTTCTGTAATTCGGTTGTTACAGACGTGGTTACATTCATCACTTCTTTTCTAAAAACCTGTAGGCAAGAAATCAACCAATTGATACTCCTCTATTCAAAGGGGGAATAACTCTTATCGTGGTGGTGGGCTTCCCTTCACACACCTTAGATAATTCGACCTCTTCTTGCGTGGCCACCGCCCAAATTCCGTCAGAGACACTGGTTGCTTTAGGTAACATTACACTAACCAACACCTCTACCTGATAATGATCTCTAATTCAATTCTTATTTTTCTTAAATAAATCTAGGACACACAGATTGTGACTACCTGTCACGTAAATTGGAATTACAGACCCACAGGTACCTAAGGCATCATTCTTGCATTTTTCTGCTTCTCCCTTTGTTAATAGCATAAACTCTGTTCTGGCTGGGTTTAGGGCAACAAATTCCGTCTCTACTTTGTACCTAGTCACCGCTCCTATCTTCGGCCTTAGTTTTGGATAGGGAAGGGGAAGATTCATCACCTGATAAATTTCAAAGGTACTATCTCTGTCCAGTAATGGAACCGGTATTAGCACTAGCACTAGCAATTTTTCATCTTCCAACAAGGTAGTACACCCCAAGGCGCTATAATACCTCCATAACTGCTGGGTGGGGTCTACAGGTAATCTAAGGTGATGGGGTAGTTTGGCTTGTACCTCCAGTAGTACTTCCCTTAATCGTTCCGGAGTTATTAAACTCGTAGACAGGTGTCCCAGCGACATCATGTCTAATTGTGCTCTCACATGCTCTAACAACACCGTTAAAGAGTGACTTGTTTGACGTACCTTACTCATTATAGCTAATAATTGAAAATGCAAAAAACCCTCTAATTTCTGTAATTCCGTTGCTACAGACGTGGTTACATTTATCATTTCTTTTCTAAAAACCCGTAGGTGAGAAAACAACCAATTGATACTCCCTCTATTCTTAGCCAATTCCAGCCTAGTAACATTGAGTATAGATACGCTCTCTATTCTTAGCCAATTCCAGCCTAGTAACATTGAGTATAGATACGCTCTCTCTAACCGACTGAGCCATTGCTTGTTGCCTCTGTTCTACCACCTTTAATTTCCTCTTAATTACTCTCACTTCGCCCTCGGAGACTGTACCAAACAACATGCTTAATGCCTTTCCCACTATAGGTAATACTGCCCTCTTTTGCCTGGTCTGTAACAACTTTATTCCTTTCAAATAGTAACTCATATCCTTCCATTGTCACTCAAGTATTAGGGATTCCTGAGCTAAGGGGTATAATATACGGTGGTATTCCGGAGTCTGTAAATAGTCCCCGGCGACTTGGGTCCTGGCTGTATCTAGTTTGTCCACTTCGGTCTTCAACTGACCCAGTAACTTATCATACGGCTGCAGGTCTATTACCAAAGTTATCAACCACTTTGATCTAGTTATAATCACTTCGCTAGTCTTCTTAAATACAGTATTCTCACTGTGTTCCCAGGTATTAGCTACCACAACTAGCATCGTCAGTACCACCAGCCTCCTCTCGTCCATGTCTACAAAGAGATGGAGAGAATAATTCGTCTTACTTAATCATTCTCTTATTGTTTTTAGCGAGTGGTTACACCTTAGAGCGATACCTCAAGCACCGACCCACACCACCACCAGCGCCGTGCATGCATGGGGCCCGTCCACACAGTTCACCAGCACTGATGATAAATGCACAGTTGGTCCCAGACCGTAACTCGTTCACCACAGCCTCTGTACTGGTTTCACTTAATCCTTGGGCTCGGGCTGCACCGCTCCCCTCAATCGCCGTTTTAGTGGTAATTCCTCATTAACACTAGGTGCTTTTTCAGCCCGCAATTTACTCTGCAATTGAGCTAACGGAATTTCATCTTCTTCCTCCCATTCACTCAGTTCTTTTTCTCTAAGTTTAGGCTCAATCCCTGCTTCCTCAGAATATCCCGCTGGGGTCCGACTTACTTCCCTCAGCCTTCGAAGGGTAGTTGGGCTAATTTCAATCTCCTCACTCCCTTCACTTTCACTCTCAGTCTCTAACCCTTCAGGTTCTGCCAACGTAGTTTTCCTCAGCCTTTTCTGCTGGGTTTTTGTTTCGGTTCCTTTCCATTCTCCTATTTCAGCTAGCTTTATATCATTCGCATGCACTCTCTTTACCTGTCCGGTCAATTGGTCCCAGATCACAAAGGAAACCGGCCCCGTCTGCTCCACGATCCTATAGTATGGACTCCATCTCTGGTTCAATTTACCTTCTCTCAGGTGTATTTTATAATACACTGGATCACCTATCTGGAAGGAAACTTCTCTATTTTTATTTACCCTATCGTTTCGCCTTTTCTGGGCTCCTTGAATACTCCTCCTCACCTGCGTAAAAATGTTATGCTGTTGTTCTAAAACTATTTGGTGAATACTAAATACTTCCCCCTAGGTCGTAACAGATTAACTGTAGGTAAGACTACATCCCTGCCATAATAAGGGGAAAATTTTGTCGTCTCGTTCATCGAGAATCTCACAGCTGCTAACGGTTGGGTTACGAATAAATCCCAATTTCTCCCTATTATCCTCAGTTAGTTTAGCCAACACATCAGCGAGGGTCTTATGAAATCTCTCTACCTTAGCCTTACTTTGGGGGTGATATGGAGAGGTGGTTATGTGCTGTATGTTTAATTCTCCCAACGTCTCTCTCATAAACTGATTCACATTCTCCGTTTCATTATCGGTAACCAACTGTTCGGGTGCCCCATACCTAGGGAATATTTAATTCAGTATTATATCTGACACCGTTCATGCCTTCTTATCCGGTATGGCAAATGCCTCAGGCCAATTCGTCAGCCAGTCCACAAAACTCACTATGTAAAGATTACCTCTATGTGTTTCGCCATAGGGCCCGGAAATATCCATGCTTACTTTCTGAAATGGATAATTCGGAACATCCGTTTCTAATACAGGGGCAACCCTACTCCTTCGACTCTGTACTTGGCATTACGCATTTTTTAGATGGTTCACATCATTAAACAACTTAGGCCAGTAGTAATTTCTCATTATTAATCCATACGTCTTATCAATTCCCAGGTGTCCTAACCTTCTATGGCACTGTTCTAGAATTTCAGCTCTCAACTTCTCAGGTATCACTATTTATAAACTTACTTCCTCATCTCTTCCTGAAAGGTAATACAACACTCCGTCGTTCACCATATATTTGGAGGTACGCCCTGCCTCTACTCTGGACCTGATAGTTGCTATCTCGCTATCCTCTTGGCTTTGCCTATTAATATCTCTCCAATGGGGGTCGGAAACAATCTCCGTTTCACTCGTTTCCTGATCTTCCCAACCAAGTCTCTCCTTCAACGCATGTGAATTGATTACATTAATTTGGAATGCTTTATCATCCACACCCGGCCCCAACCTGACAGATTCAGCCTCTAATTGCTTCAGAATCCTCGATAACAGGTCAGCACAGGTATTATCCTTCCCTGCCAAATATTCTATTCTGCAGTTATACCCACTTAACTTCAATGCCCACTGTTGTATCTTCTTATTCGTCCACTCCGCCTCTAACAAATATTTGAGGGATTGGTGGTTTGTTTTAATGGTAAACACAGCCCCACTTAAATAATAATCTAATTTCTGCACAGCATACAGAATGGCGAACGCCTCTTTTTCTATTACTGGTCACCTTTGCTGTCTCTGAGATCCGATGAGACAGAAAATAGATCGGCACTTCCCCAGGGACAACCGGTACTGGTTCATACTTATCGGGACATGGTTGTGTAAGAACCGCCCCGATACACTTATCGCTAGCATCAGTGTACAGTAACATGGTCTTACTCAGGTCTGGCTAGGCCAACAGGGGTACAGCTGTCAGTTGGTCCTTTAGAGCCTCGAATGCACGCTGACAATCCTCGGTTCAGTTAAACCTAGCATGCTTCTTAGAGCTATTAGAGGGCCTGCTAGCCGACTAAATGCTGGTATGAACCTCCGGTAATATCCGATGGCTCCAATAAATCCTCTAATCTCTCTTACGATCTTCGGTGCGGACATGGCTCTTATAATCTCAACTCTGTCTAAATCCGTTTTTATTTCTTCTTTGTTTATGATAAACCCTAAATACTTTGTCTCTTCTTTCATAAACTGACACTTCGATAATTTTAACTTCAATCCATAACCTATCGAACACCTGCAGATGTCTAAAATGCTCCTCTGGTGATTTTGAAAACACCATGATGTCATCTAGATACGCCATGGCAAATGCCTCAGTGCCATTCAATCCGATGGACATTAACTGACTAAAGACACCCAGGGCATTTGCTAACCCAAACGGCATAACTCTTAAATTGAAGAGACCCATGTGGCAGGTAAATGCGGTCTTTTCCTGGTCCTTTTTGCTAAGTGCTACCTGCCAATATCCCGACCCCAAATCCAAGGTGGAAAAACATTTAGACTTTCCTAAAAGAACTAGAATATCATCAATCAAGGGGTGGGGCACTGCCATCGGTTTTCTAATGGCATTTAATTGACGAAAATCCACACAAAACCTATGTCCTCCATCTTTCTTTTCAACAATCACTATTGGAAGACTCCAGGGAGATTTGGATCTTTCGATTATCTCTGATTCCATCATTTCATTCACTGCGTCCTCTACCAATTTTGTGGATTTGGGGTCCTATACGGTCTTAACTTAATAGGTGGGTGATTACCCGTGTCTATCTTCATTTCAACTGTCTCCGTCTGTCCAAGTTCCTTATCGGTAATGGCTATTACCTCCCGATTACCGTTCAGCAACCCCCTCAATTTTCTCCTATAACTCTCAGGGGCTGTTATATCTTCATTCCTTATTTCATCGCTACCTGTCTTATTCCCAGGCCTATTCTCATTCCATACTCTCACCTGTTCGACTTCTCTCACTAGGCACGCCCGTGTCAGCTCCTCTCCCTGCTTTATTTTAATAGTTTTATTGGCAGTATTGGTTAACACTAAGGGAACGGTCCCCGACCGCTTCACCAACGAATCACACACGGTTATTTACCCTTCACTATTATCATACCTATCAGTAGGGACCACTTAGTACAGATCACTGTTCAGCACTCCGTCTGTTTTAATCTTGCCCTTCACAGATACAGTAGTCCTAGGGGGAAGATCTATATCTGTCTGGGCCACCACTGGCAATTGTTCATAATTATCCTCTCCCAATAGTATCGCCACCCCGTCCAATGTTAGGGTGGCGGGGTCGAAACGGATCTGTCCCTTATTCTGCCTAAGCCAGTCACTCCCCAAATTTAGCTCACCACACAAGTCAGGTGCCACATAAACCTTAAGTTTACCTCTGGTTCTTGCCAACTGGAAAGGTAGCCACTTCATACCCTCTATCCTCATCCTGCTACTATCAGCCTGACTTATTAGTAAATCGACGGGACTAAGCTTCGTTTTCAGTCCCGACTGTCTAAAAACCTTGGAGCTAACCAGTGACACTGAAGCTCCAGTATTGACAAGGGCCTTCACCTTCTTGTCTCCCAGCAACACATTACAAGTGAAGTCTGGCCCTTCCTTCAGCAAACGGTATACCTGTGCTTTTCTCCTTCCCGTATGTTCTCTCCCTTCCTCCCGCTTTCTCGACAACCGAGACTTGGGAGTCAGTGACAGGAGTTCACGTTTTTCTAGGGGCTCCAATTTCTGTCTAGGGGCCCTCCTGGGTGGGGTAGAGCTCGGATGACTATATTTTCTCAGACTAGCAACCCATTTCTCCCCTCTATTCGAGTTAGGGTTGTTCCGTTCGGTGTGGTCCATCTTTCTCCTGCGAGGACAGTTTCGTCTCAGGTGACCCGCTCCTTCACAGCGCGAACACCTTCGCTTCTTACAACTTGCCGAAAAGTGCCCGACCACACCACATGTCCAGCATCTCAGAGGTCTTACTTGCACTGGGGCCATCCTACCTCTTACTTTTTCACGGGTGACCCATTTTCCTTTTCGGTAGGGGGCACCAGCGTATTAACTCGCTTTATCCCCAGTTTACGGTCTCCCTCTGCCGTACACCACCGAGCCTTGTGCCGGAACTCGCCACAAGTCGTGCAGTTCGGTCCCAAAGACCTTGGGTCGCCTCCATAGTTTGTCGGACAGTCGCGGGCCTGATGCCCACCATACTTCCAAGTCCAGCACACCAGCCCATATCGGCCCGGTGTGGGCTTGTGAAACCCATAACGCAGGTCCCAGGCTCTCCTATTGGGAACTGCCTCAGCCTTCCAGTCCTCTTCCACCTCTTCTTTTGGGTCCCGTATCTGGATCCTCTCTCTCGCTTTCTCTCTCTCTCTCTCTCTTCTCTCCTCTCTCTCTCTCTCTCTCTCTCTTCTCTCCTCTCTCTCTCTCTTAATTTTATGAAATTTCGAGAAATTCTTTTTTGTACAGCTTATCGTTTATTTATAGTTGCAAGTCCTCGGAGAATTTGAATCATCAAATCTTTTTGGATAAGCCAGTTACAAAAAATCTGCCATAAATCATAAAATAATAAATGTAATAAAACTAAGATATTATTTAATTGCAAAAGCTTTTAATTGCATTTAAAAATAAAATATGTTATGAACACTATTGTATTAAAAAAATTCAATGAATAAATTTTTACGAGAATTGTCTGTTTTAAATCTTTTAAAATTCTGTATTAATTCGTTTTGGTCTAGTGATAATGTTTTTAAATTAAAACTTCATTTATTAATGGAAAAGCCTACTGCAATTTATCGGCACTTGGTATTTTGAAAATAATTTTGAATTTATTTTGTATATAATCAGCTAAAAGTTTAGAAATACGAACGTCCGTACATGACATTATCAGAAAATATGATCGGAAAATATAAATTTAAAATTTATTGGTAATATTGTAACATTTCCTCAACAATCGTCTTCGTAAGTACCTAAAATTCAATAAAATATTACATTGCTTTGAATATTTTTTAAATTTGTAAGACTACCGGGTAGTTAAAAATATATATAAAAAAGTCGTTCACGTTTTACATTTTTACCCCTTAATTAAATTTCAACAACATGAGGCTGTCGATAGATCTGTCAATACCTCATCGAATTGCCCACTCTATGTTTAAAAAATACTTTCCTGCAATATTTTAAATTAAATGTAATGTTTCAATTTAGTTTAAACTTTAAATCAGTTTATTTAAAAAAGAAAAACGTTTTAGCAAAGTATATTTTATTTTTGAAGAATCTTTTTTGATGAAGAGAATTGTTGTTGACAGATTTGTCAATATAATTTTATAGATTTTACTGAGAACCAGAAAAAATATCCCAATCAATTTAAATTCGTTTCGAAATACAGAAAAGATTTTACTCATTAGAAATATTAAATTTAATCTATTAACTTGGAATTAAAATAAAATTAAAGCTTCAAGACAGATTTTTCATTTTTAAATTACATTTTAAACCTTAGCTAACTTTATTTTATCTTATTTATTTATTATCTTATTTATTTATTTTGAAGTACTTATACAAGTATAAAAAATAAATTTGACTCTGAGGAGCACATTTTCTTAAGTTTTCTCTAATGCGTAGGTCCGTAAAGGAAATAAACACTGCTTATTTTATTTTTATACACAGAGCACGAGGGTAAATCAACTTTCTTAACAGCAGACCTTGCAATTGATTCAATATAACCTTTCCATTTCAGGTCAGCGGAAAATGTTAACCCAAAAAGGTGCAATGAGTCACTCTCCCGAACATTAGCATTAGCCATGCTGATGAAAGGCAAAAAAAGTTTTTCTATGACGATTAAAAAAGAAAGAAAAAACAGCTGTTTCGTTTTGGAGGAGTTTAACAAGCTATTCCTTGCTCCAGTTAACAACGGATTGTAGGTCATTTTTGAGATCAGCTGCCAATTTGAACTTATCGAACCGATCACACATATGCTTTCATTGTCTGCAGAACGTAATGACTTTACCAATTCTTTGTATGATCTCGTTATGAACCAGTGTAAGAATTCAAAATGTAATAGTATTACATTAACTGCGTTTAAATTTCTTTGATTTTGTTTATTAGAAATAGTGGCTGAACAAATGATAGTAAAGAAAAACATTTGATGTCTCGTCATTTGGATTGATATTACCAGCTACTTCCAGGATTTTGATCGCTTAATTGCAAGGCAGGCTTTCCCCTTTTTTCCTATTGGCATTTTCCTCTCGATTCCCAAAAATATGCAACTCGCATTCTACACCTCAAGTACCCGTCTTTCACAGTCATCACCTTTACCATTTCAGTTACGGAAGCTTCGATGATTAAGCGGAGTACAAACGATAATCATTCTATAATCACCCCTAGTTTACCTAATTAGCTTTATCTTTTATTTATTTTTTACTAGCTTAAAAGTTGCACGCTGTGATAACTTCTAATCTAGCTTCTGCGGAAGGTTAATTGGGCCTCGGGCCCCAAACTAAAGGGAACCTCCGGTCCAACTTAGAAAACAGCAATGATAATTTTGAAGAAATAACTTTGACATCTGTCTATATTTCTGAGATGAGGTATTATGTACATTATTTACATTATTTGCAGTGTAGGGAGACTACAGTTGTTTCCCTTGGCTCAGGCTAACGGAAGTTCAGCCCCTTAGAGACGATAACTCTCCTGTCCCTTCTTCCCTTTCGTCACTTCCGTTTTTAGGAAGCTCTGCTCATTTTTACTTGCGACCACTGGAGTCCACACACGTGGAAATTGGTCTGCTGGTACACAGCCTAGCGTGGAGAAAGAAGTCCTGTTAACTCATCTATGGACAGCCAACGGCCCTAAAGTTGGTATGGCATTTCTCTGTTCTCGTTAAACACCCTCGGTCCTTTGGAGTATATGAACAATTTTGTGTTTGGGACATGTAAACCGTTTTAATATGTGTATATAATTTGTTTGCATTATTAAATGTCTTGTTGAGTACGGTCACCGCATTAATTCAGCTGGGATTTCACCTTCCCCATCTAAAGTGGCGGCCATTTCCGACTTTCCTGTAGCAGATACCATGAAAAAGTTGCGACAGTTTTTAGGGATGGTAATTTTTTTTCGAAGGTTCCTACCAAATTGTACGCAGGTTATAAAACCATTGACAGATATTTTAACTGATGTCAAAAATTGTGACATAGTTTTGTCCAACCTAGCCTTGGAAGCCTTCCATCATGTTAAAGTTTTATTGTCCCGAGCAGTTGAATTGTCACATGTTGTTCCAGGTACTGAGTTGTGTTTGGAAGTTGATGCCTCTTCTATTGGTATAGGTGCAGTATTGCAGCAGAAGATTGATGACCACTGGAAACCAATTTCCTTCTTATCCAGGAAATTAACTCCCACGTAATCCAGGTACAGCACATTTGGACGTGAACTCCTGGCAGCGTACTCAGCTGTCCGTTACTTTCGACATCTGTTGGAAGTGCGGACCTTCTACTTACTGACGAAGCCCAAGCCCTTGTTGGGGGCTTTTCAGACAAACTCTGACAAATATTCCCCACGTGAAACCAGACATTTGGATTATCTGTTGCAATTCACCTCAGATATCCGTTTCATCAAGGGAGCCGACAACATACCGGCAGACACCATGTCTCGTGGCATCAACGCTTTCGTGCTAGACCCGTGCTTGGAGTACCAACCATTCGTGGAAGCACAGGAAAAGGATCAACAATTACAGCACCTTTTACGAGAGAATGACACATCCCTGACATTGTCTAAAATACATGTTCCAAACACAGATTTGGAAATTGTATGTGACACCAGCACCGGACGATTGCGCCCCTTCGTGCCTGAGTCAATGCGGAAGACATTATTCTCCTCCATACACAGTTTGTCCCACCCAGGGGCTAATACCTCAATACGGCTAATCACAGATAGATTTGTTTGGTCACGCATGAAAACTGACATTCGGCAATGGTCAAAGACATGTGTACCGTGTCAGAAGGCCAAAGTGGGGCGACATACCCACTCACCACCTGGATCTTTTCCATCACCCGACGAGCGGTTTGCACATGTGCACGTGGACATTACAGGACCACTCCCCTCATGCGAGGGTCAGTCATATCGTTTCTCCCGTTGGTGTGAGGCCCTTCCCATGTTGGACATTGCAGCACACACCACAGCAAAGACTTTTGTGTCAGGGTGGGTGTCTCGTTTTGGGGTCCCTGCCGTAATTACTACAGACAGAGGGCGGCAATTTGAGTCAGACCTGTTCAACCAACTGATTAGGATCTTAGGAACCAAGAGAATCAAAACCACCGCTTATCATCCTGAGGCAAATGGCTTAGTGGAACGATTTCATCGCACTCTCAAGTCAGCTTTAAGGGCCACAACGGATCAATTAAATTGGCTGGAGCATCTACCGTTGGTTCTTCTGGGTCTCCGCTCTGCAGTGAAAGACGACCTTAGATGTTCATCTGCTGAGATAGTGTATGGCACCACACTAAGACTACCAGGACAGTTTTTCCTGCAACCCCCGTAAAAAGTTTTAAACATGACCTCATTCGTTGATCGGCTTACTGTGAGAATGGCAAACTTAGCATATAAGTCGTCTGCACAGATTCAAAGGCCGATATATGTGCCCACACTCCTGCAGACATGCACACATGTTTTTTGTGCGGGACTTGGCTAAGTCCCATACATTACAGCCGTCCTACAGGGGACCTTTCAAAGTCCTTGAGAGACACCCGAAATATTTTATGGTAAGCGTTAACAACGCAACGCAAAACATAACTATAGACAGATTAAAGCCTGCCTTTTTGGACACTACCTGGTTCAGCATGGACACTCCAGTGAATCCTCCATCACCAGTAGCACGGAGGGAGTAAAAGAGTCAGTGACCAGATATGGCCGTCGTGTTAGATGGCCCAAACATTTATCAACATAATGCATTTTCAGGTTTTGGATTCAGCAGAACTCTTAGTGGAGGATATTTCTCCCTCCTAATTGACTTTTTTTGTTTTTTCATTCAATTACAAAACTATTTTTCTTCAAATTTGTAATATATGTTATGCAGTTTTGTTTTTGTTACATTTTTAGTAATACCTCTTGTGCAAGTTAAGGAACCTGTCTAGGGAGGGGTTCTTGTAGGGAGACTACAGTTGTTTCCCTTGGGTCGGGCTAACGGATGTTCAGCCTCTTAGAGATGAGAACTCTCCTGTCTCTTCTTCCCTTTCGTCGCTTCCGTTTTTAGGAAGCTCTGCCCTTTTTTTACTTGAGACCACCGGAGTACCCACACGCGTGGAAATTGGTCTGCTGGTACCCAGCCTAGCGTGGAGAAAGAAGTAAGTCCTGTTGACTATTCTATGGACAATCAACGGTCCTAAAGTTGGTATGGCATTTCTCTGTTCTCGTTAAACACCCTCGGTCCTTTGGACTATATGAACAATCTTGTGTTTGGGACACGTAAACCTTTTTAATATGTGTATATAATTTGTTTGCATTATTAAATGTCTTGTTGGGTACGGTCCCGTACTTCGTCTTTCTGTATCCTCATTCGGTGTTAGTGTATCAGTGGCTACACTAACGCCAATATTAGTATCGGTGTCCGGTTATTGGAAGGCTAAAGCGTGTTATTCTTCCTAACACGAAATAGCCCTTAATTTGTGGCTAGCTGGTACACCCCATACTAATAGGAGTATTGTCCTCATCTTTGTCGCCATATTTATTACAACGTTCCGGCCGTTGTACACTCCGGCCTTCTTCAGGTGGTTGGAATGTCGAACTGAACCCTTTATTTCGCTCACTTGGGTAGACTGTTCTAGTTCCATGTGCCATGTTTAATGGATGTCAGTTATCAGTTATCTCCTGTTCATTTTTCCCTCTGAAAGTTCCCCACTGCCTTAACCGGGTATTGAACTCACACACTTTGGGTCCTGTCACTGGATCTAACCAACGCCTTTATCCAACGCCTGTATCCACAATTTTTGCTGTTATCATTGCATGTTTTTACATGTAAAAACATGCAATGATAACAGCAAAAATTGCAATATGAGCACTGGTAAAAATGGTTGATGAAGACATTAGGTTTATAATACCCAGAAATTCATACACATATGTCCTCAAGCAAAGTGGATAAAGGCGTTGGTTAAATCCAATGACAGGACCCAAAGAGTGTGAGTTCAATATCCGGTTAAGGCAGTGGAGAACTTTCAGAGGGAAAAATGAACAGGAGATAACTGATAACTGACATCCATTAAACATGGCACGTGGAACTAGAACAGTCTACCCCAGTGAGAGAAATAAAGGGTTCAGTTCGACATTCCAACCACCTGAAGAAGGCCGGAGTGTACAACGGCCAAAACATTGTAACAAATATGGCGACAAATAATGTAAATAATGTAAATAACTTTAAATTCCTCAATTCATTCCATGGAACTTCAAAATCTCACTTTAACTGTGATTCGGGCTATATGAAAAGACCGAAATTCCAATTCAGACCGAAAATTGAGTTCTTCAAATCACAATCTCCGCGGAACTTCAGTTGAGTTGAGTTCTTCAAATCACAATCTCCGTGGAACTTCAAATCCTCACGAAACTTCTCACTTTAACTCTGATTCCTTGGCAGTTTGAAGAAATAAAATTGATTTCCTCAATTCACAAAGTTTTCGAGATATTTTAAACGGAATTTAAAACAGTTTTTTTTTAATTCACAAAGTTTTGTGTTACTTTAAACTAAGTATAAATTAAAATCTTTTAAAATCACTAATTTTTTCAGTTATTTTAAAATTTGAATTCATAACTGTTTCTTCCTCATCCAGAAACAAACCCCCAATGCTGGATGTGCAAGCACCAGATGAAGGGCATATTTTCAAATCCCGGAATCATCATGATTCCCAAAAGCTATAATATGTCTATATAGAGCAATCGTGGCCCGAGTTAGAGGTGGTTTCAGACACACGGACGGACAGACAGAATTTACCGTTTACTTATTTAGTTTTTTCTAAGATGAAGCACTTTTGCTCTTATTCGTCGGTAGTGAAGCCACTGAGGATTTTTGTCATTCTTAATCCCGTGTCTCCGGGGTCACGTGACTAATCCATCGTTATAGTTGCAACACGGGAGAATGGATTTATTATTTAGATTTTCTCATCAAAAAGTCTTTGCAATTAGTGTCCTTCAGAGTAGTCAGGTGCAGGGTTGCAGGGGTAAGATCTCCTGGCTGCCGAACGCAGATCCATGTGATCTCGCTGCCCCTGATATGTACACATGTGGGAAAATCGTATGTTATGAGAGGGAAATATATAAACACAGGCCCTAGATGCAGGAAACACATAAACAGTCCCATCTACCCAATATCATTCACGAAGCTTAGGTCAACCCATGATTATATATAAGCAAGTGGTTAGAACGTTCGCTTTCCGACTATGAGATCAGAGTAAGAATCTTATGATCTGTTCGATTTGTCAAGAAGGTGAGACCTTGATGTTATCGATCTGGGGAGGCGATACTACTGTGCGCCACTTTGGAAAGTGTTTGTAAGCAGAGTGCGAATCTATACGTAAATAATTCATTCAATTTTTACGGGTATTGTACGAGTAATAATAAAAATTGTTAATCTAACGCCAGTCGAGAATGTTATTCTTAAGTCATAAACTTCTAATGCTATATTTATTAGCACTATCTCGAAAAGAACATTAAGCTGTCGACTAGCTCAGTGATAGCTATGTGGAAAAATAAAAGTCTTGGATTTAAACTGTTGTTTCTGATATATTAACTTTTTTTTATTATAACGCGTAAACACGTCGAAACCTGTCCTTATAACTGCATTTATTACGAGGTAGCGCTAAAAAGTTGTCGATACAACCAAGTATCCCTTAAAAATATCTTATTTGGTAAGATTTTGGAAAGTGAGTTAGGTCGAGAACTTTTCCGCGCACCCTCGTAAAACTGAAGACCCCGATTGATTCACAAAACAGATTAACTTTCGCGTTCAGAATCTTGGGAAAGACAGGAATTCACTCTTCCTTGCGCTCTGTCTCATGACCAGATAGATTCACATATAATGTCTCGTCACTGATATGCCACGATAACTGACTGAGAAAAGATTGAAGAGAATTTTAATGATGCTATACGATTCTAATTCGCATTTGTTAAGTGTAAATGCATCTTTTATTTTTTTTTGTCGTATTCGTTCGGTAAGAGGTAACACAATTTCTGCGAAACTGGGTATTAATTTTCTATAGAAATTAATCATGCCTTGGAATCTACATAAACCTTTGTTATCGTTAGGCGGTCGGAAGGATTTTAGGTTCTCAACATTTTAAATTGTTGGCTTGATATCTTCTACACTAATATTGTATCCTAGGAAATCTGTAGATGCAACAGTGAAAGTTGATTTTTTTAAAATTATTTTTATGCAAAACTTCAGTAACAGTTTCAATGTCTTTCTTGTGTGATGATTGATCGTCACTGAAAGTCAGAATATCGTCTATATAGACAGATACACAATTAACGTCTCGGGAACTGTTGAAACATAGCAGCCGCATTAAGACCGAACGGATTAAAATTGTATTCGTGGAGTCCAAAGGGTGATACGATGGCGGTCTTGTTTATATCAGTAGGGTGCATCTTGGTTTGGCGGCCAGCAGACACATGGTCGATTTTTGAAAATCGGCTTTTGTTAGCTAATTTGGCCGCGAATTAATTGGGAACTGGGTATTTGTCGTTCTTGGTTATGCTGTTTAGAGCACGATAATCGCCCCAACAACGATATCCACCGTCATTCTTCTTAACCACATGCAAAGGGCTTGACCATTCGCTTTTAGATGGTGAATTTATACCGTCGGCTTGTAACTTTTTAAATTCCTTACGTACTACTACTGTTTTTTTTCCTCTGACAGTTTCCTAACCATAGCAAATGTAGGCGGGTGACTGTCAGTGTCAGTTCTGTGGTACACTCTCTTGTATTCACTCTCAGCATGTGTATATTTTAAGACCACGTTAGGATATTCGTTAACAATGGCTCAGATAAGGTCTAGTACATTGTTGTTAATCGCTAGGTTGATTTCTGAGTTACGTGTTTTAAGTGTCTTTGTGCACGAAGTGGTAGGGTCTATTATTTTCTTCTCGTTACAGTCGACAAGGAGTCCGAAGTTATTCAGAAAATCAAATCCAAATCGGGGATTATTGACATCCGCCACTACGAAAGACCATGAAAATGATCGTCTAAGACTTGAAATTCCGATGTCAAGTTTAGTTTACCCGTAACATTTAATGTTCGTGTCGTTAGCCGTTGATAATGTTACGGGTGTTGGCTCTAGAGATATCTCGTTAATTATCCTAAAAGGGATAACGGAAACGCTGGCACCGTTGTCGACGATGGATGTTATTTTGTCGGTATCTCTAATAGTAGCGAACCGGAAGAGGCTGACTGAGATCGCACGACGATTCGCTGTTAGCTGGCGATTGTGCTTGTGAATTTGGTAGCATTTTTACATTTTTATTTTTGGTCGGCCATTTACATCATGTTCGAGCTTTAGCGCCAAATAAATATGTTCACACGGCATATTTCCGGTATTTTGTTTTCAGCAAAATGTTGAAGTCCGTTTGCTATGTAATTGTCGGCATGCGACCTGCTCGCTCTCTTCTTTTGTGTTTATTTTGCCTTGACGTAGCAGAATGTGTCATATACACGGAGGTATTAACTAAGTGTCCTAGGCGCACTGGCGTTAAATCCTTCTCTGGTGCTATTACAGGAGCTATTGACGATGGAAGTGCATGTATAAATTTATGCAACACAGTATCTTATCCTGTATTTAACCTCTTAGCTATTACCATAATTTCCTGGAGGTAATTTGAGGGTCGTCCTGTAATGTTTGTTGTGGGTATTAATTTATCCAGCAGTTCCGGTTTTGTTTTTTCATGAGATTCTACGAGTCCATATATATGGATTCGGGGAATAATCGCTTTTGGTTGGGTTTTTGAATTCTTATTTTTTTATATATTGGCTCAGAGTTTGTTATTTGTGAATTGTGTGTGTAAACTTTGTGTTTTCAATGTTGTTGACAATGTTGTTAGAGCGACTCTATTATAGAAACGTTGGGAGCTTTTAAATACCTTTTTTAACAGGTAACCTGTTAAGTTATTGAAATGTAGCATTTCCAGCGTGGCCTTTTAGTTGCTTTGATAAAGGGTTAAACAGCAGTAATGTCCTTCTTTTTTGTTGTTCGCACGTGTTATGCTGAATATTAGGAGGAAGTTTGTCGAATCTTTTTTATTCTCTTTTTCGTTGTACAGTGTAACCCGGATATAAGAGAGTTGTCGGGACCGGAGAAAAGTATCTTATATCCGGGTTTCTCTTATATCAGGGTCTCTTATATCCGGGTTACACTGTAGTTGGTATGTCGTATGGATATGCTTCTTTTAGTTTTAAACGTCAGGGTCACCACTTTGTTACCTAGTATGACACCTGTTTCTGTGGTTAGTAAAATATACCTGGTAAATGTATACATGGTAAGATAGTCTTTTCGAAGAATACGTTGTTTACTTGTAACCCTAGCAGCGATGAAAGAAATCTTTTTCTTCTTCTATGTGTCGTGTCCCTTCAGGACGTTGACAATCATGGCTCTCCAAAATTTCCAGTCCTTTGTAGCTCTTAATATTTTTTTTTTTTAGATACCTCTCCTAAACCCTGTTCTACCATCCATTTACTCAAGCTCGTGAGATAGTTTATGCGTTGTTTTTCTCTGCCCCATTTGCTTTCAATCCGTCTTGTGAGTATCAAAATTGTTAAGCGCTCTTTCCTTATTATGTGCCCGAGAAATTTCAACTGCCTCTTTCTGGTGTTAATTATAAGTGTCCTTTTTGTTTCCATTTTCTCTAAAACTTCGTCGTTGCTCACCTGTGCGACTCATGGTATTCTCAGCATCCTTCGGTAGAATCACATTTCTGTTGATTAATTCTCTTCTTCATCTTTGAGGAGATTGTCTAGTATTCACTGCAATATAGGTGGAGTGATATTACGTAACAGTTCAGTACTCTTTTCTTTGTTCCTAATGATTTTTTTTTGTTTAGCATTTGGAAGGGTTCTTTCGTTATCCCAATGAGTCTTAGGATTTTAGTGTTGCACTTTCCGTCCTCTGTTAAAATACTTCCCATGTATTTAAATTGTTTGATTTTAGTATCTCTAATTTAAAATTTGCATGTTGGACTATTCCTTTTACTAACAACCATGCGTTCTGTCTTCTTACACTTGGTGTTTACTCCTTTTTTCTCTCCCATCTTGGGTATAACACTAAACTGTATTCGACAACAAGGTCTCTGATCGTTTGAGAAACATAGAACCACTTCTTAATTGCTGTCGTTCCTATTTCCACTCTGACTGTTATGGTAGCACCTATTAGGGTCCCAGCTATAGGCAAATAGTGAAGCCCCCAAACTGAGATCAAATACATTTTTATAGTAAAAATACCAGCAATAGATTTTAATAGTAAAAAAAATGACCAATCTTCAAAGAAAATAAAATTTCGGCATTAAATGACCCATAAGGAGTTGATATGCCGTTAAATAAACAAACCAACTAACCAATCAACTTTTCTCACTTACTTTCACTGTCTTTCCTGTAGTTCCTTTCTGTGTCTGCCACCAAAACTGTGTCATATGCATATCTTATGTTGTTAAGATTGTGGTCGCCAGTAATGAATCCTGGCAGAACTTCTAATTCTCTCAGAATAACCTCACTGTGTAAGTTAAATAAGTCCGGTGAGAAGAGACATCATTGTCTTACACCATTTTCTATTCTTGTATATTAACTGAATTCATTTTCTATCCATATGCAGGTGGTTTGCTCCCAGTACAGATTCCGGATTATTCTAATATCCTTCCCAAATATGTCAAAGTTCCAATAGTTCTTAGTGACGTATCTATCTATATATAAAATTCTGTAACTTCCGTTAATTCATCCATCTGCCCGTCACACCCTCTAAAATAGCCATACATTGACCGACTGAAACCAAATTTTGAGGAGAAGTACAAACAGATAAGGGGTTACAAAGTACAGTTGGTTTTACTAGGGGGCGTAGCTTAGTACAATAAATTTTCATTATTTTTTTTTTGAAAAATAAAAAGTATTATTTAATAATTTAAACAATTTAATGATGAAAATTACAAATACTTATTTAATAAAAATCAATATTGTTTTTGCGTATCTTTTTTAAAAGTTTTTATATTTACAAGAATCCGATTCCCAGTTCGCTCTACGTTTATGAAAACTATAAACAAACCCCAAGGACAAACATTTCAAATAGTTGGAATTTGGCTCTAGAAAGAAATATTTACGCATGGCCAGCTATATGTTGCATGCTCATGAGTAAGAAATCCTAAGAATGTATTCTTCGCGATTAAAAAGGAAAAAAATAAATTTTCTTAAAAATATTGTTTACTATGAAGTCCTATAAAATTAAATTAAATTAAAGAAATTATTAAACCGCAAAGGAGGGTTTTTGTCAAAGTATTTTTCCAAACAAATCAGCTCATTCAAATTTCATCGATTGGTTTGCGAAATTAAACGAAACCTATATTTTGTTTGGTTTGGTTTGATATGTCGTAAAACAAATAAACTAATCGCAATGGGTTATTTAATGCTGACTAAATTTTTCGGATAGGTTTCGTATGAATAGAATATGTATTCCCTGTAAAAAATCAGTTTGTAGATCAGGTTTCATTAATATAATTTTGTAAAAAGGGCTTTTGTCGAGAGTCAAATGCATTGTCGGTAATATCTTTTTTCAAAAATGTATTGCTGGTAATATCTTTTTATTTAAATTTATTGTTGGTAATATTTTTTTATTCTAGTATTTTTACTATAAAAAATCTATCTTTATACTTTCGTAGTGATTTGACCCCAGTTTGGGGATTAATTATTTGTCCATAGCTGGGACCCTAACAGACGCTACTACCCCAGGTCAGGTTAGACCTGGGAACAACAGCAATTAAGAGGTGGTTCCACACTCTTTAAAACCTGCCAATCAGAAGCCTTACTGTCGGATGTAGTTTATCGTCATACCCAGAACGGTAGAGTTTGTAAATCTTGATAAACAATGTTAGCAATAACTTCAACAAGGATTCCATTACGCGCTAGCGTGTTGCCAAAAAAATCGAGTAATAAGAAAATTCCAAAAAATGCATTTATTTATTAATAATCATAGAATGATATTTTGATAATTTGTAATAAAAAGCAATTTAAATTAAGATAAAAGAATTATTCATCAAATTTATAACGGTCAAACAATTTTGTGAGTATGTCAGTATTAGACTTAATCTATACCCTTTAAGCAAACAGTTTTGTACTTGAAATATCTTAGATATGACGTCATAGAGATAACACTGATGTAATTTTATATTCTCTGAACTGGCAGTAGATAATTTGAATTCGTAAACTTATTTATATATAAATTCTATTTCAACAATAACTAACTATTTTTTCGCTAATTCTCTCCCAATCTTTCCGATGGCAAAAGCTAACCAAAGACTAAACATTGAAACTGCAATTACTGAACGCATCTGATACAAACATCGCTCACTCAAGCAGAAGTCCAGCCGGTTGATTCCAAAATAAAATTGTTTGTCTATCAGTTCATCACATAAGTAATCTCCAGATTTCATGATTCACGGATCCCGTGAAGCTCGTAGGTGCAGCAAATGTACTGCAGCCCTAGCGAGATAGCCTGACGGAACCCATCCCTCTTCAGACTGGTTTTGAATTCAGAGTTGTCCTTCACCTACACTAGTTGCCACCCAAGACTAGGGAACCCAGTCTGATCTGCTATTCAACATATAAATGATAGGACGACACAGATAGATGCCTTTCTTACGAGAATTTGTGTGAAAGTGAACGCAATAGTGTAATTCAGAATTTGACCTCAAGTTGCCGATTCCACTTTCCACGTCGAATCTCTGAATTAATGTCTGAATAAGAATTAGTATTACACCATCTATACAAGTTTTGCCTTTCCCGAAGTGCATCTACATTATTTTGGAGGACTTTTTTAAGCATTTCACCCCAAGCAAGGCAGGTGTGCAGGGGATTACGGAGAGTGAAAGTGAGAGAAAAGAGTGGGTATAGGGGGATTGAGGAAAAGAAACAATATATATTTAAAAGCCAGTTTTTACAACATTCATCGTTATATCTGTAGCCTTTGTCAACAAGAAAGGTTAGCTATAATACCATTTCCAGAAAAAAAAGATCGGAAATTATGACTCGTTGCATACACACTAAAAAGTTCCTTTTGAGTTCATATGAACCAGGATGAAAAGAAAGTATGTACATTTCATTTAACCCGCCACCGATACATTTCCAATAACCTTGCTTTTCTTCATCATGTTGATGAATAACTGTTCCCCAACGTGTCTCTAAATTCTTGATCCCATCTTTAAAAAAAATTCATCCTTATTGAAAAATGTTTTATTGCGTATGGAAAGCTCAAAATACTTAAATAAGTGATAATCAGTAGGAGAGATATCAGGTGAATACGGAGTATGAGGCAACATTTCATAATTCAGGCTATGCAGTTTTTGGACAGTTGATTGAGAAGCGTGTGGCCTTGCATTGTCGTACAGCAAAATTGGGTCATCCCTATTCACAAGTGTAGGATATTTCTTTTTCAATTTTTCGTGCATACACTCAATTTTTCCACAATACGATGTTGCTGTTATTGTTTTCCCTAGAGGCAAGAATAAATAATGAATAACCCCTTTGAAAAAACACTATGTAGTAACTATTAACTTTTTAGGGTGTAGTGGAGGTTTTGGGTATTGTTTTAGCAATTCACTTGCATCTAACCACTGGCCTAATCTCCTACTGTTATCAAAGAGTATCCATTTCTCATCGCATGTAATGATTCGATGCAAAAAATGGTTCTTTTTCCCAGTTTGTACTCATGCAGTAAGATTACTTGACATTGTTTCATTGGGCTTATGAGTAACAATATATTGAAAGAAAAATTATCTGGAAAGAAAAAGAGTCAAGAATAAGTCAAGATTTTTATATACTAAGGAGGTTACTTCGTTAGACGACCGGAACAACAACCAACCAAAAAATGCGTCATTTCATGTAGGACAACCTAATATTATTGAGAGGTGCCCGGTTTCGGAAACAGGTACCCACGGAAGTACCTCCCTCATTGAACTAAAGAGTGGGGGTTGGTAGTAATACTGATGCCAGCTCAACCGACAGTTGCGGGGGATGGGCTGCTTTTGGACCTGGCCCGATTCCACGCGTTCGAACAGCCCACATTAAATTGACCTTCTGTCACAACCTGCCTATGATGCGGCAAGTAATAACAATCCCTTCTCAGCCTTTTGACTAAGATCAAAGTGTAGTATCTGTTCGCGGATTGCTCACTGAATGATCGCCTATGGGGCCGGGATTCCTTCTCCGATACAGGCCGGCGGCAGGGATTCGTCCCTGCGCTGGTAGTATCGTGGCTATCGTCTGACTAACTATGACCAGCTTGGACAAGCTATGACTAGCTAAAGCCAAAGCACTGTGACCCGGGTGAAAACTCGGGTCCATTCCCCCTCCCTTCCCACGTTAAACTCCGACCTTGTGTCACAACCTGACCGTGTGGGAGGTCATGTAAATCCCGTGTAGTATCTGTTCTTATCAGCTTAATCTGGTTATCTATCTATCTATCTTCCTTCCTTTTTTTCTTTCATTTTCTCACTGAAAACAATGGAGTGTATTTTCCACGCGATCAAAACATCTTTTATGATGTATTGGCAGGTCGTAACGGTCGCGCAAAATAACGAAAGGCGGGACAAGCACAATTATAATAGGATCACACGTGTTCAAACGCTACCTATTGAAAAATGTTACGAATTTTGGTTCCAACCTAAAAGAATAGTGAAGATATCATTTAATGCATCGCTATCAGATTTCAGACATAACTTACGACATCACCTGACTTATGCGTGCTATTTCAACGTTAGCATCACCCGACCACGAAAAAGCTGTATTTCTCTTTCTTATGCGAAACTGGTCTCTCAAAGATTGATCAGCATTAGAAACATGTAGTAAACTTCACAGACATGCTTCAACTATGAAGCATAAAGACTGTTAGATAACAAAGGAAAATTCTTCCAACTCTCAAATGCTGTCATTTGGCTCGCTAAAAGAATGAAGATTCAAATATTGAACTAATATTATTATTGTGATTTTCCAAGCGTAGCTTAGATGTGGCACAAGGCCGAAAGTATGGGGCGCGCAGTGGAGATCGAACTCACTACTCAGTCGTAATTGTTATAGCTAAACAAGCTTGCTAACCACTACACTGTTGCGGGGTACCCAAAATGATTTGCCAAGCGTAGCTTAGATGTGGCCCAAGGCCGAACGTATGGGGTACCTAGTGAGGATCGAACTCACTATACAGTCGTAACTGTTTTAGCGAGACAAGCTTGCTAACCATTACACCACGCCCAAGTTCCCAACTACCGCTGTTATTATCCGAGTCTCGTCTAACTTTCCATCTACGAAGAATCATCTGTTCCAATATCTGAACTGAAAACACGATCCATATAAAAATTTTGTTAAAATAGTATTTTTCAGTATGGATTTTCTCTGTTACTTGTTTTTATTTTGCCAACGTGTAACAGGTGATAATCGACTGAAAAAAAAAAGATCTGAAATATTTACACCGTGAAAATTATAAACGATTTAGCATTTAATTTTGTAGACACGAATCCACATATGCAAATAATTAAATTTCCACATTATATTTTTAAAAGGTTATTTTGCATCTGAATAAAAATAAATTCATAGATTTCTCTCATGTGCGTAATAATTAACGCTATTTCAGAAAAGATTATCATTGTTTGAATAAAGGATATTTATTCAGTATAATTAGTGCTTTAAATGCTAGCCTCACTCAAATTTGAAAAGCGCTTTTGTCCAAGTTAGGATGTGGCCTAACGTTGCTTGGTTCTCGATTTTGACAGGCTCTCTTTATCGCTTCGAAAAAAAATGATACTACTCAGCCGCCCAGACCGTTGATATAATAGTCAATATTATTCTTTGCCATTTATACCGATCAATTACTTGAAATGAGATTCTCAACAGATGGTGAAGATTAACAACAAAAAATTCCTTCCACCCCGTTTCTAACCCCCACAGCACCGAAGAATTATCTTTTGGAAGTTAAGTGATGGGAAGGAAAGTTTTTTGTTTATTTTTGTTTTTTGTTTTTTATACAGTTGCATATTTTACCGCCCGACGTTCATTGTTCAAAAGCCAGGTCGGATTATTGGTTGAGAGAAATGCCGAATTAAATTAAACAGTCGTAACTTCATACTCTTGATACAATTCACGTTAGGTTACCACGGTTTTTAAGTCGCATGTATTCATAGAAACAAAAATATTTCTGACTGGCTCCAAGGAAGATCTAATCAGCAGAATTCGAAGTACAGGAATTGTTTTTAGTAGATAATTTTTCACTGAATAAATACGTCAACAAATAAATAATAAAAATACAAGCGTTTGTCGATATCAAAGAAAACAAAAAATAGTTTTATTTTATAAGGCAGGTGAGGCCATGCAGTGACTGAATATAACTGATGCTGAAAGCGATATGGAAGCCTTGCACTTTTAAATTCCACGGTACCCACGAGGCATAAATCACCAGATACACATTCTGGTGATCACTGAAAAATTGACTAAATCATCGGATTATTCATTTGCCGTTTGCCTTCTGTGCCGTTATTCGAAACCTTGTAAAACCTGTGATTGTTAAATTCAGAATGCATTTATAACTTTCGATGGGATCTCAGAGCTCGCTCAATATAAAGTATATCCTGAAAATTGTATCTTCATCGGTTGATTAATACTAATTTCATTATGAAAACACAGCATGGTATAATGAGAGCAATGCATCTTTCAAAGGGAGTTTGTTAGCTTCATTTTTATGCAAAAAGCGAATGTTCATAAGATGATATTTAATTAGGCACCTCCATTTCTTCACTAAAAAAGCATTCCATGATGAAAAGGGCCCAAACATGAAATAAAAAAATAATTGTCATATTGTTTCTGCTATTATTAAGAGGAAAGTCCCAGGTATTTTTATTATTATTATTATTTTATCATATTTTTTAAACCGTTCTGGCATGTTAAAATTTTGGTTAAAAATCTTTCTTTTTTGCGTCAGAGGGTGGGTCAAAGATTAGTATTAGAAATTCCAGCATCTTTTTAGCGTTAAAAACACATTGATTTGGAAATTCTTGCAAAAATCAAATAATTGTCGGATTTTAATTAAATTTTCAGAACTTATTTCACCCTTTAATAAAATAATATCATCTATATTATTTTAAGTGAAAATTATTTACTATTCATAAATGGAAAACCTTAATCCAAATCAATCCAACATTTCTAAAATTCAAAAAATTAGATTACGGAAAATATTTTTCTTAAATTTTTAAGATTATTGAGTACTTAAAAATTATATAAAAAGGTGCTTACGTCATTTTCTTCAGTTATGTTTTACAGATAAAGTCTCCGTAGAACAACATTTGATATTTTATCAGGCTGCCAATATGTCAACACATCTACTGTCGGGTTAAAAATACATCTCTGTGACATTTTAAACTTAATAATATTTGTTTCAAATCAGATTAATTAAGCTCTAAACCAATTAATATTTCTCAAATAAAGTTTCAGAAATGTGTATTTTATTTTTGGAAGACTTTTTAATAAAGAGAATTACATTGCGATGTAAAACGACTAAAAATGGCGCTTATCATCTATTTTAGCAAAACAAAATCTCCTTTCAGTCAATTTAAATTAGTTTCTGAAATACAACAAAATATTTTTCTTATTAGAAATATTAAATTTAATCTATTAACTTGAAATTAAAACTAGAATAAAAGATTCAAAAGATTTTTAATTTCTAAAAATTCATTTTAATTCTTAGGTATCGCGTTTTTGTGGAGGTCCCTATATTTAATCAATATCGTTTTATATAAAATCCTCTTGGTTAATTGTGATTGAAATTGACTTCTCAAAATGTTTTCTCGGGTACAAATCATATTTAGCTAAATAATGAAAGCCTTAAAGAAAAAAAACTTTAAATAAAATCCCCTGAGAAAAATTCATGATCATTCCTAATGTTGTCGAAATATTAAATCCATATTTTACATGTTATTACAAAGTTTCGGTTGATCTATTTTTCATTCACCCTTTCTTTATTTTTATTGGAAAAAAAACGCCCCAAAAGTTTCCTTTTCATGTTATACAATGCACCCGACGAAGATTTAAGAAAGGATTGATGAAAATGTTATGTTAACAACATCAAATATACGATGTTCAGTTGTCCAAACTAATATTTGCAAGGAAAAACTCATATTTAAAATATACGCAGATACTGTAAATCAGGGTTTCCAAACCTGGGTGATATCGTCCACCGGTGGGTGATTTCAACTGTTGGGTGGGCGATTAGCAACTAAACGGAAAATGGTAGGCGCTTGGAAATTTTGGTGGGCAATATAGGATTTTGAGTATTAAAATGTATTTCAACATATGCTATCCGAAAAAATATTCAAATGCGATTTACAAAGAACCTTCATGAAAAAAGAACAAAAAAAAATAAGAATAACTGGGTCACATTCCTAGATAAGATATAAATATTCCCGCAAACAAGGAATATTTCGGTATTTTCTATAGTTGCGAGAAGAGTCATTAACATTGAAATAGTTCTTCAGGCGAAATAACATTTTTGGGGCGATATATAAATCAGATAAGTGTAGTCTAAGAAAAGAAGAATTCGCTGAATTTTTATTAGTTGCTAGTAGTCTATATTCGTTTTAATTTTATAATCATGGATAAAAATCGTTTAATTTTTTGTCAACATTTGCAACGCCTACCATAATCATAAAATAAACTTGATCATAAAACTAAATTATATATAATTTTCAATGGTCAAGTTTACTTTCGTTTGTTCTTTAAATATATTTGCTGCACCACCCGCCTCGTGTTAGCGTTATCTGTTACCTCCCTTTGGTACTTTTTACTACATCATAAAGTCGGTTTATGAACCAGTAACAAAGAGCTGCAAAGGAGATTAAATCGTGGCTGAAGGGACACGGCACGTAGAAGAAGAACAAATTTTTACCAAACGATTTTGGTATGCTTTTGAATATTTACTATATAGGGAGGAGTTTCTCTTTCTTATTACTCTGCTTAGCTTTTGGAATTTTGGCTGTCCCAATACGCCTTCGGATTTCAATGTCACACTTTCACTCCTCTGTTAAAAGACTTCCCAGATATTTAAATTTCTGCACTTGTCTGATTTTGGTATCCCCGATTTGTAATTTGCACTTTGGTCTCATCCTTTTGTTAACAACCACGCATTCTGTCTACTTGCAGTTGATGTTTAATCCTTTCTTTTCGTTTTCCTTCACGACCTTCTGTAGGAGTTTTTGTAGCTTTCTTTCCGTGTCTGCTATCAACACTGTGTCATCTGCATATCTTATGGTGTTTAGATCGAATACAGAACCATTATAAAGCACAGTCAAATAAATTTGCTAGCAAGGATAGACGCCACAAATAGAATTTCTTTCTTATAAAAGAAAGAATTAAAACAGCAATTTAACATCACTAATATAAGTACTCTTTTCCTTGTTTCTAGCGAAATTTTTCTATCTCTTAATACTCCGCTTAGCTTATGGAATGCATCTTTGGCTATTCCAATACACCTTCGGATTTCAGTATCACACTTTCTAACCTCTGTTAAAACACTTCCCAGATATTTAGATTTCCACACTTGTCTGATTTTGGTATCTCCGATTTGTAATTTGCACTTTGGGCTCATCCCTTTGTTAACAACCACGCATTCTGTCTTCTTGTATTTGATGTTTAATCCTTCCTTCTTGCTTTCCTTCACTACCTTCTATAGGAGTTGTTGTAGTTTTCTTTCTGTTTCTGCTATCAACACTGTGTCATCTGCATATCTTATGCTGTTAAGATTGCGGCCTCCAATAATGAATGTAGGACTTCTAGTTCTCTCAGAATCGCCTCGATGTACATGACCAGTTAGAATACACATCCTTGTCTTTCACACCTTTCAATTTTTGTATATCTGCTGAACTCATTTTCTATCTGTATGCAGGTGGTTTGCTGCCAGTATAGGTTCTTGATTATTCTAATATCCATTCCAACTATATCAAGGTTGCTGAGCAGTTCCAGCGGATCTTTGCGACTTACTTTATCGAACGCCTTTGCGTAATCTATAAAGCACAATGACACGTTCTTCTTTTTTCTAATAACATTTTGAGCATAAATATCACGAATATATAAATAATAATCTTGATGATTATATTATATTGATAACAACTAAATGAATAATTCGGGTTTTGTTGAAATCATCCCCTTGCTTTTCTATTATTCTGTCTATAAGCAATGTGGTTTTATGTGTACATCGGAGTGGATAATCTGTATATAGTAAATATTATATGCAGCATATTATAACTGGATGTGCAAATGGTGTAATGGTAACAAATCAGAACGAGTAATCGGCCAGTTGAGTTCAAATAACAGTCAAGTTTGTTACATTCCTTTTCTTGGGAAATGTATGAATTAATCTCCTTTTTCCCTACCAGGTTTGTTAAATTGTAGAAAGACTGGCTTCTTTAGCCCTGACTGGCAACGAGACTAGCAGAAGGACAAACCTTGAATTTCCACACATGGATGAATAGAAGTCGTTAGTGTGGGAACACGTGGTCGTCTCAGTAAAACCTCGACAGAAAACCAACCCTTACTCAGAGTAGTAACGTTGGTCGAGGAGCTAATCACCCGACTCCGTGTAACAATTCGATTACAGAGCCTCACCAGAAGCCTTATGTATCACAATGAACCATATAGAATCCATATTATAGCTATGTTCTTATGAGAAATTCAGTTATGGAAAAGAGAAAATAATAATAATTATAATAATAATAATTAGTGAATTAAGATGGACGACCGTAAATATCTTATTCAATACCCCAAATTTTCTTTCTGTTGCTTGTGCATATCTGTTCATGAGCGAGAGTAGCAGAGAAGCATTATGGTCGGGTATCGGGGCGGAGGTCTTTTAAATTTGAAAAATGAGACAGCCAAGACGACTTGGGAGTTACACCTAGATACTTGGGAACACCTTCAATCGGGAAATGTTTGAGCGAACTGGATTACGCGACGTGAAAGTATTTCTAACTGGGTCCCCACCTGAAAGATTAAGAGCTGCTTTTATCAGGATCAGTTATCATAACGTGCACATTTGGCTGTATTACCGTAATCAAAATGGGTGCCAATATGGTATAGTTGTACGACAGCGCCAACTTGATAGTAGACTGCTCTCTCACTCATTCACTAATAATAATAATAATAATACACTGTTATAGACAAACCCCGTACCCATCAGTAGTTACGTAGTGCAGGGTTAAAAGCTGAAACCAAAAGTTTTACTCTTGCTGTACAGACCAGTGCTTGCTAACTAGAAATTACAAAGCACATATACTGAAAAATTGTATTGATCCCAAATGCAGATTCTGTGATAAATATCCAGAAACAATTGACCATTTTGTGTCAGGCTGCACGGTGTTAGCACCCACGGAATATAGAAGTTGGCATGATAGAGTGAGCCAATATCTGCACTGGAAAATATGCAATTTTTATGGGAAGGAACTGGTATGAACTCACTGAAGTGATTCCTGGTAGCCCATGCCTTAAAGAAATACAAAAAATTGCTTTCATAAGTACAGCACAGCACACACATTACGAAGAACTTTATTTATGAAAAATGTGTGTGATCTTTTTTTATTTTTTTTTACAAAAAATGATCAGTGGAAAATGTTATTAAGACTTTTCTGACCTTAGGTCTCTGGTTGCGACCTGGAAGTAAATGTGTATATAACAAAAATCAAAGAAAATAATAATAATAATAATAATAATAATAATAATAATAATAATAATAATAATAATGATGATGATGATGATAATGATAATATTTTCACCACGCCTTAACGAAATACAAAAATGTTCTCACAATTACAGCTCACTACAGCTTTATCATTGTAAAATGTGTGTGATCTTAGGTTAAAAATGTTCAGTGAAAAATGTCGTAATACTATTTCTGACTTTAGGTTTCTGGTTGGGACTCGGAAGGAATTGAGTATACAACAGAAATTAAAGGAAATAACCACCACCACAACAACAATAATAATAATTTTATCCAAATCTCTCACCATATCGCGCACATTTGGCTGTGATACATGTGCTTGGTATACCCTTATCAACATTTGTTTTCGTATATTTGTACACAAGCGTCAATTTGTTGGCTTGCTGCTGTCTCACTCAATAATAATAATAATAATAATAATAATAATAATGAATATGTTTATTGATGTATTTATAAATGTCTTATGAATATGATCAATAGTCTGCCTTTGACGGTGTTGTTATGATAATACTTCCTCTTGTGTCGGTGAGACAGTTCAAAAATAGGTCAGGGCGACATGTATAAGAGTAATGAGTTAATGAACTTAGATATGGCCGCTTGCTGGATGACTGTTCTTTGCGTTAGGGTAGGCAAGCTGTCTGGAAGAGCTGACTCATGACTAGAATAGACTAAAGAAAGACAACTAGTAGAAGCAACTGTGTCTAAGGCTTTCGAGGAAATAAACTCAGAATCAGAATTCTTATTATATTAGCTGACAGGATTCCTAAACGAGTTCGTTGCAACGAAACCTGACTGACCGAAAAATAGGATTTATTTTTATTTATTCTTTAAGTCATGAAAGGTCAAAACAGGGTGCGTTCAGATATACATTTTTGTAAAAAAAATGTAAGCAAAATAATTTTGTGAGTTGACACTTAGTAAGAATTAAATCACTTCTTTACATTTTTAATGTTGAAAAAATCAGTTACAGCTAAAAAGGAAAAAAAAAAGATTGTACAAGTACTTTTTATTTTTAAACGTCTAAAAAGATAAAAATCAATATTCACCAAGTTTGGCAGCAATGTCTAATGCCCAAATTGTGATCTAAAACAATACTTAGTGAGCATTCGTTCTCTAACAAACATGCAGTAATTGAAATTTGGATAACTGCAGCACAATGCACAAATTCAAAATGTACCTACGGTAGCCACATTCCTTCTCTAGAAGAATGACACATTTGAAAAGAACTTACTTTTTTTATGTGCCTTGTACTTTCAGGACGTAGGCGATCATGGCTCTCCGCCTCCCTCTATCCCTTGCAGCTCTCAACAACTTCCTTCTCTCTGCTACCTCCCCTAGACCACGTTCTGTCCTCCACTTGCTTAAGCCCGCCAGGTATGTCACGCATTGTTTTCCCTTGTCATTCTTTTCCTCTATTCGACCCGTGAGTATCAGATCTTCCAGGCCCTCCTTCCTCATTAGTTTCCCAGAAACTTCAGCTGCCTCTTCCTGATATTAAGTATAAGCCTCCTTCTTGTTTGCATCCTCTCTAAGATCTCATCGTTGCTCACACGCTCGGTCCATTATTTTTTTTTCTTGTTTCTCTCACACCTTTCGGTAAGTATTCCAATCGAAATGTCGGCGACTAAACCGACTACCCCACTCCGAGTTCCGTGTGATGCGACTCGTTAGCAAGCCAGTAGGACAAAAACAAGACCTAACAAAGGGCGGAGGAACTCACCGAGTCAACGGTCATCTAACTAGAGGTGGTGTCTCCATAAACCACCGTGGAGAAGGAAACGGGAAACCGCTCCACTATCAATCCCAAGACAAATCATGATTAACAACTCAGATAATGCGAAACCTAATGGCGTGAAGGGGTTTATGTCTATGAGAAGAACTACTGACTGTAAATTATGAAAAGGGCAGTCCCCAGGTGGAGGAAATAATAAAATACGACAAGCAACAAGATGTAATGAGAAGCCTTTCCGACAACATATTTGGTTGATTGTGGGAAATATGTCAGTGGAGACCGTGGTTAAACTTGTTGTTGGCTTCAATACTTTTGATGAGATTTTATATGCTTCTGGTGCATTTGACACGCAAACAATTTTTAGAGAACGTGTGAATCAAAACATAAGATAAGACATAGAATTTATACAAAGAAATTTTAACAAATATATTGACAAGGTATTTTACAAAAGGAAAAATGTGAAATAAAATTAAATGTGAAATAAAATTAAATGTGAAAACTTCGAAGCAAACTTCAGTTTCTGTAGTTGAGGTTCTTAAATTTTGTTGGAGCGAAAAGAATACGTCTTTTCGCTCTGAAGAGTCATCGAGAGAACGATATCTTTCAACTCTCGTGCTGCCTTTAATTATCGTCAGGGGGCGGTAATTCAAAATTTCGACGCCTGTGATCATCACCAGGAGGGCCGTAATCCAACAAATTCTGCGTCTAACAGAGAGCGTGAACAAAAAGCACTTTCTTCGGGTTTTTTATCAGCTTTTCTTAGTTAAGGCTTCTTAGTTATAGCACAAGACCCTCTCATCCGTGATATCTTTCAACGGTTATTTAACGCTATAAACTCATTCTTTCTCCCACGAACTCAAAGCAAATCTGATCATTCTCCATTCACAAACTTCTACCCTTGTCTCTAGCCTTAATTTCAAATCGACAGGCTCTTTATTCAATTTAGGAGCGCTTCCAGTTTCTGCCCGCTCTTGATTAGGGCCATGTGCCACTTCCGGATTCTCCAGTGAGCTTGTAACGAATACATACTACAGGATTGTAATGAACCAATCTGCTGTTGGTCAACGGGAGAAGTTAGAACTTTTTGCCGGTGAGAACTTTCAAAAGAAACGAATTTAACATTTTCAAAAGAAATTAATGGAGGGTGTTATATATATATTCATATAAAGAACAACACAGCCCACAAAAGAAAAGGAGAAGAAAAATATATTTATGTGCTTAGCTGTCGGGGGCTGGTGGTTGGGTTGAAATTAAGTAGTCGTGTTTGCCATTCGACTAAATCTACCCGGAGTGGAAGACTCAACATGTCTTCTACCTACCGCATGCTGAAGCAAGAAAAGAGTGGGTGCCTTCCTTGTATAGTCCCTAATAGAATGCCACCTAGTCCCAAAGTGGGTTATTCCCCACAAGCCAAATGTCATATCTCCATATTTGGCAGGTGTATCAATATGATCATATCGAGCTACTTTCGAGAATAATCATTGTCATTTCAACAGCTGTTGGGTTGAATTCGTTCTTTAACTTTGTTGTTAACACAGCTTTTCGGCCGATTTATTCTGCAACTGTCGTTCGGTGTACAATCCGCAAACAGAAAAGAGGACAAGCAGTGAGGATGAAGATCATTATAATAGTAAAATTCTGCAAGACGAGATTACTAACCCTTGTTCTAAAATGAAGAGCATTTTTAATATTTTTGAGCTTAGCTTAGTATGGCACAAGATCACAGTATTTAGACACTCGGTGAGGATCATGCTCCCTATAGTTCGTAGTAAGAGTCTGGTCTAGCTCAGTAAAAATCACATTTCAATAGGTGTTCTTATTTGTTCATAATAATTGGACACCTAGTCAGGACCGATCTCGTTACAGTTCTAGTCTGAATTTTATTAATGTATTTTTCATATGTAGTTGTTTCGAACTAATATCCACTGGGGATGTTGTTCTTTTTTTTTTTTTTTTGTTGCTCTGTTCAAATGTCAGTTATGTACTCTCCAACATTCTTTGGGTATGTTACACTCGTGATTTGTTCTATGAACTCTGATAACCACCTTAACCTAGCTACTAACGTCAACTTCGCCTGGAACGAGATCATAACAATAAGTGTCAAAAAATAGTAATTGTGTTATGGTCCAGGTTCCTTGTACCACGGTGATGGTCCAAGGTAGAACCAATGAAGAATAACTCGAACACATGTATGGGATAACACAGATATATTACAAACATAATATGTACAAAAGAAGTAGAAGTGTTAGTAATAACAATCAGGTTAGGTTAGAGAGAACTATGTTGTCTCGACCAGTATCACTATTCCAATGTCTTACAGTAATCGTCTGACGCGACTTTGTCTGTGACTGACTCATACTGACTGACTGGCCGACTGCCTGACTCACTCGCTGACTCTGTGTCTGATTCACACTATGTTCATTAATACGCCCACGTGTGTCAAATGTGGCACAAGGCCGGTTTAATGTGGGCTTTCCGAGCCCTTAGGCTCGGGCAAAAATTGCCCGTAGAACCCGTATAAACCGAATCGGGTTGGTCAACCTCCCCGAACGAGGCTCTGCCCTTCGGCGGAGCCTCGTCCGGGTTCCTCCCTGTCTAGAGGCAGAGAGTTCCCCTCTGCCTCAGAGGCTGAGAGTTCGACCGACTAGGTGAGTCGTCCAAAAAAGACTGAATCTCACACTATATTCATCAACACGCCCACGTGTGTCAAATGTGGTACAAGGCCGGTTTAATGTGAGCTTTCCGAGCCCGTAGGCCCGGGCAAAGATTGCCCGTAGAACACGTATAAGCGGGATCGGGTTGGTCAACCTCCCCGAACGAGGCTCTGCCCTTCGGCGGAGCCTCGTCCGGGTTCCTCCCTGCCCAGAGGCAGAGAGATCCCCTCTGCCTCAGAGGCTGAGAGTTCGACCGACTAGGTGAGTCGTCCAAAAAAGACTGAATCTCACACTATGTTTAACAACACGCCCACGTGTGTCGAATGTGGCACAAGGCCGGTTTAATGTGGGCTTTCCGAGCCCGTAGGCTCGGGCAAAAATTGCCCGTAGAACCCGTATAAACGGGATCGGGGCGGTCAACCACCCCGAACGAGGCTCTGCCCTTCGGCGGAACCTCGTCCGGGTTCCTCTCTGCCCAAAGGCAGAGAGTTCCCCTCTGCCTCAGAGGCAGAGAGTTCGACCTGCTAGGTGAGTCGTCCAAAAAACTGGATCTCACACTGACTGCTTCCTCCCCATGCGCAGTATTTATGGTGTACGAGATAGTCCATTACTATTATGGGTAAGTTTCCATAACAAATTTTCTACAAGATGAGGACACCTATGACCAATGCGATGAGCCAAACGGTGATAAGTGTAGAAAACGTCAACAAAAATGGATTTCTTAAAACTTTCTCCTTTTTTTCGTGTTATAGCGAGTTTAGGTCACAATAGTAACAAGATGGTTTGTAGGGAAAATACATAACAGCAATAGCTGTTTGGCGCAATAGCTGTTTGGCGCCTTTAAAAACCCATCCTTTGAATTAGAAATTTTCTCTTAAAAATATCTTTTGTTGACAAATTGAGATAAAAAAAATGTCGCAGGTAGAGAGATACCAACCACCCATTTTACATACCAGATTCATTCAAGAATTTCAGCTTTGTGCTGTTAAAAGATAATGCAGCTAAACATCCTATACAACCACAGCCTACAGAGATCCCTAGAAGGCCTTCAAACATTAATGAATATACTTTACCGTAATTATTAATAAGCCAAAAACGTTTCCATTGACCGTCTAAAACTGGCACATATGGACATCATCAACGAAGATTCTTTGGATGCAAAACAAACTTTGAAAACAAGAAGCAGCCAATGGATCAAATAATATAAAAATCTATATTCCTGCATTACATAACAAAAATAGTTATATTCCTTGTGATTGTAGTCCAACTATGTCTCTGAAAAGTAGGTAGTGTAGTAAATTTAGGCCACAATGGCAGCGGGGTTAGCTGTAGAGGAAATACGTAGTAGCAACAGGTGCCTCTTAAAAGCCAGGCATTCAAAAGGAGACTCTTCAGTTTTCCTTCGCTTATGTGGTGGGTTACAACCCTAACGGGAAGCGCTCATCTCCAGTTGGTTAGTAAGTAGTTCAGAAATGTAATTTTTTGGACTCGGAATCTGTGGTTAATAAAAATCATATCCTTTTCCACGGTCATCCTTTTATTATTTTATTCCTGTTTTATGAAATAAATAATGAATAAAAAGTGAAAATGTCCTGTATTTAATTTCATTCAGTATCGTCTTGTTGAAAACAATTTTGATGTTATAGATACATCCTCCGCAGAAATGCATACCCCTGCTTGATTGTAAGATAGATTTTTTCAATGAAGAAAACAAATAGGATAAAAAGCTAGAGCATCATCTAATCTTATCTAGCTTTAGCAGCCTAATGGGGAAAAGACTATAATTCAATACCTCCAAAACCAAGCTTGTGACATTCAATACCTCCAAAACCAAGCTTGTAGCATTCAATTCCCCCAAAACCAAGCATGTAATATTCAATACCTCCAAAGCCAAGATTGTTACATTCAGTACCTCCAAGCTTGTAGCATTCAATATCCCCAAAAGGAAACCTGTGTTATCTAATACCTCTAAAACCAAGTTTGTTGTATTCAATACTGTCGAAATCAAGCTTGTAACTACCAGTACCGCCAAAACCAATCTTCTAGCATTGAGTACCTCCAAAGCCAATTTAGTAATCCTCCATCATCACCAAGCAGACACTGAATTTTCCCCAGTCATCATAAATCGTTGTACTCACAAGCAGGCTCCTTACCCTTTTCGTCTATTAAGACTCGCTCACTCCAGATCTCAAGTGGAGCGCATATATACGATCTATCGCGAAAGATGCTGAAAAAATGGTCTTCTTTTGTCATGCTTTGACCTTTAAGAGGGTGGACTGAAGTTTATAAGCTGACTATGTAGGAGTGATGCTAGAGCTGGGAAATCTTGCATGCATTAAGTTCAACTTCTTATTAATATCTGCAATATTTCCGGCTAGACTGACATCTGAATGTTCAAAGAAGTTTTCAAAAGTAACTAGTAGCGACTTCTCTTGAAAAACGACAAAGTTTAGCATCGTGGTGTTTCAGAAAAGGGTTTAGCCCTCTAGGGCATTCATGTTGATATGGTTGCTACATCAGGGGATTGACGCCTCAGCTTTATGAACAGTGCAAAAGTGTGCAGTTGAATTTAGGAAGGGAATGGAGAGTCTTGAACATTACCCAAGGTTTGGACGTTCTGCAAATGCTACCACTGAGGATATTGATCGTGTTCACCACTTGGTGATGGATGACAGGCGATTGGCTATAAATCAAATAGCCAATGCTATTAGCATATCTCGTGAGTATTGAGGATATTCTGCACAATGAACTAGGCATGACGAAGGTTTCTGCTCGGAGAGGGCCACGTCTTTTGAAACCAGGCTGATCACATCAAAGGAAAATCTGACATTGTTTGAGGCAGATCCAGCTGGTTTCCTAACCCAGGATGAGTGTATTAAATATCACAAACTTCCTTTTAGGGACATTGAATGCTACAAGCTTGTATTTGGAGGTACCGAATCACTTTGAACCAGAGACAAAAAGACAATCCATGCAGTGAAAATACCTCTATTCGCCAAATCTAAAGAAAGCCAAGGTTGTTTCATCTGCAGGGAAGACGATAGCCTCAGTTTTGGGGGGGATGCAAAAGGCATTGTGTTTATCTTTTAAAGACCCCACATTCATTGGCGAGTACTATACTAACTTGTTGAGGTAGCTGCGAAATTGGCGAAAGTGGTTTTGTTGCATCAGGACAATGCTCCAGCACACAAGTCCTTGGCTTCAATGGCTGTTGTGTGTGACTGTGGCTTTGAAGTGGTTGATCACCCTCTCTCTTCTCCTGATTTGACTATCATCTGTTCCCCATCATGCAAAAAAACTTAGCTAGGATTATGGATGACAGTGATGATGACGTTAAAACTGTTGATGATGACTTTTTTGACTAACAGGATAAAAGCTTTTTCATCAATAGAATCCAAGCAGGAAGTTCCACTCAGACAGCTTCTTCGCCAAACCGGTACTTTGAGGAACAGGATCCTGATAATATGCTTACCTAATCATTACAATCGTAACCTCTTCAAATTTCGGGTCAACCGTTATATATCCTATATGTTCTCATAATCTAAACTTACTTCTTCCTTTTACGTCCATACAACCTCACTCAGTAATCCACTTCGGAACATTTTAGACCTAGCCATTATATTTGTTTTGTGCATTTCAGTTTTTAAAAAAAGAGAGAGAGGTAAGTACCACTTCTAATTTGCGTCGTTAAAAGATTTCGAAGTTTGCTCTTTTAATCAACACCACGAAGTCATGATCACAGCTTCTCATGTCAATATATAAGGAAAACAGAGAAAAGAGAAAGAAAAAGGGTTTCGTCTTCTTATATTAAAAGGTAACGGAAATTAATTTTCAGCTTTCAAGATGGCTGATATGAAGTGAAAATTGAGATGGTAATTATTCGTGTATCTTGCAAAAGGCATGCGTCGTTCTTGATTGGGGTCGCTGTAAAAAAGAACAAAAAAAAACACGCGTCTCTTTCGTACTGAGACGATGTTCTCTTCTCCCACAAACATGTCAAACAAACAGAAAAAAAAACTAAAATTTGCAATTTACTTGTCTTGTAATTGGAAGAAGCTACTCTTGATTTTTTTCAAATGTCATAGTTTTCTGCTTCCAGTGATTATCGTGTGGATCAATAAAAATGTTAAATGTTATTTCTAAATCTTTGCCAGTACTTACAGGTCGATCGCTTTTGGGTCTGGCTATGTCACGTACAAGTGTGACAATGTGTCATCTCTGGATGAAATTGCTGACAGTCAAGTCACGTTGAAGGCGCTGTATCGAATCGAATCAGTATTTAGTTGGGCGGACGCTTAATAGTGTTTACGCTTAACGGTAAATATATTGTAGACACCTCAGTGTTGGTTAATGGTTAGCGAGGCTAGTCTAATTGACCTTTACGACTGCGTAGTGAGTTCGATCCTTGTTGGAAGCACTATGCAAAAAGTCGACATTAAATAAAGAAGGGTTTACATATCGTCATATAAATGAAAAAACGCAACCAGACAATCGTTTGTAATCAAATACACAAAGTCTTATGGAATAAAATTCTCTTGCTGGAGGTGATACAAAATGAGTGCGTCATGCTGTTAGCCGGGACGTTTTCAAAATAGTGGTCTGGAACGCGCAAAAAAGCAACCTTTCATGGTGAATCTTATTCCGGCTCCTAATTGGTTGCTTCTTCTAAGATGAGGCTTTTTCTCTGTTTACTGATAGATCCAAGGGCCACTCAAGGTGGAGAATGTAAGGGAGGTAACGGGAGAAGTAATAATATGATGAGGGAAGATATCGGTTGATCCTGGACTCAAGAGACCAAGATTGTAGTTGTCAGGGAAGAATTCTCTTGGGAGTTTGTTACACAAAGTAACAGTTCTGCGGAAGAAGCTGTCCGAATGGAACTTGCTTTTTATCAAAGGAGCACTAAAGGAAAGAGGGGTGGTTTGCCACCGTGAACACGGCATGGTAGGAGGTACTAGCCGTGAAGGTCCGAGCTGGTTGCGTACTGTAAACACCAAGGAAAAAATGATTGAGGAACTCTTCAGGGAAAAAGGAAAATCTAGTTTGCGTCAATGAAAACCAGTCTAGAGTCACTTTTCTAAAAGCCCCAATGTTTCATGCTTCCGAAAAACCAGTTAATAATTTTATTTTTAACAAAGTGATTTTTGTAGATCGTGTCTTTAATTAACATTTTTAGAGCTGGACTGGGCTGTTGCTTATGGAAAAATAGTTTTATTGCAACTGGATTTGTTTTGCGATCACGTTAACATTTAAATATTAACTTATTTAGCATTCATTTACAGTTAGTATCCGTGTTGGTCAAAATTTGTTATACTCACCTTTAAGAAATAGTTATAGCATATTACATCAAGATATTAGTAACTTCTTTTTCTAAAGTGTTAGCTTTTAGATTCATTTGGACCTTTACCTTGTCCATTGTTTTATAACTGGATTATTGTCAGGCGACAAACACATTTAGAAGTTTGTATTCGAATCAGCAATTTGAAAGTACTGAGGTCACCGACGTTGAATGTAAAGATTAAGGTTGTGAATCCTTTATCCGAAATTCTTAAGATCAGAATTGCTTCGGTTTTTGTTTTTTGTTTTTTGTTTTTTGAATACAGACTATTTAATTTGTATACACCATCTATAAAATGGACAGCTTGGGAATGGAACATAAACAAAAAATACAATATCTCTTCACATTTCATAACACAGCTTATACATATATCCTGAAAGTAGTTTTATATAAATAACATTTAGCAGATTTTGTGTATATACTGATATATATTTAACAGATTTTGTGTACATACTGATATATGCATGAGGCTAGTCACGTAATACTGACACGGATTTTTAAGTGGTGAAATAAAAATTTCACATAAAAATAATGTTTTGTACTTTTTATACGTGTACAAAGAAGTATGATCACTACTTACAAAAATTATATAAATGCAACACCAAACGCTACTTCTACATGGGGTGTGAGAATTCTGGAGGAGAGGGTACATTATCGATGTGTGAGAATTCGGTAAGCTATTAGTTTCTTCTAACAATGTTGTGTTTTGATTAAAATGTTACAATACATACAGGTACAGTATTTGTATAAAAACACAAATGGATTCTGATTACAGTTAACTGTAATTAAAACTGAAAAACGTCTGCATTTTATTTGTAACGCGACAACGCAATAATCATACTACGGGTAGCCATGTTGCTTTCTGAAGTTTTCCATTTATGGTAAATCATGTCAGCACCTGAACAACTTTCGGATTTTGGAGTTTTTCGGATTTGGGAATTTCGGATAAAGGATACTTAGCCTGTCATAACCTTTAGTTGATGGGAAAGAAGGCAGTTAAAATAGCGATACGGATTTTATTATTGGTATTAATAAACGCGTTGAGTGTATTTTCAATAGGATTGTAGTTCAATTTGAAGTCATGATTTATTTAACTGTGGCATCGTGTGTCATCTGGGATACTCGATTGTGACTCGGATTGAGGAATTGGAGGGCCGAGTTCGAATTCCAGTCGAGTTCATTACATTCACTTACGTGCTAATACCCTTGGGAAATTTATGAATCCTCCTCTTCTTCAAAGCTATGGGTAAACAGACAAACTGGGTTTTATAGGCTTAGGTGGCAACCAGTCTAAATATGGTGACTCGATAAAATCAATCATCATGAAAAAGCACACTGACTGAAATTATTCAATCGTGTGAATTTGCACATTTTTTTCTTCATCTCCTCAGTGCATGGTACTGTGAGGAGAGTCATGGGATGACGGATGATAGAAGAACCGTTTGTTCTCTTCTTCTATGTACCGTTTCTCCTATATTTTGCAGCTTTTTATGTCATCTTTGTGTTTTTGTTATCTCTCCTAAATCTTGTTCGGCCACCCATTTACTCGGAATCTGTCCTGAGACTATCAAATTTAACAAGCCCTCTTTTCTCATTATGTGCCCTAGAAATTTCAACTGACTCTTCCTGATGTTAAGTATAAATATCGTCGTTGCTCCGATATTCCGTCCATGGTATTCTCAGTATCCTTCTGTAGAACTACATTTCTGTTGCTTCAAGTCTTTTCTTCATCCGTGAGGAGAATATCCAGCATTCACTGCCATCTAGGAAGACTGATATTATATAACAGTTCAGCAGTATTTTTTTAATACTTTGCTTAAGTTCGTAGAATATTTCACAGATTTACGCTAGGTGGAGCAACCTACCAGTTTGAATGGTTTGAGAGGGCCGTATTAGTGGCTTGGAATCTTTTTTTATAGTCTACCTTCTACCTCTTTTTGGCAAACTCCTAGAGGCCCTAATCAATCATCTCTCATCGCAGGGCCTTTTCTCTGACAAGCAATATCGTTTTCGTTTCTCCGGGCCAACTGCTGATGTACTAACGATAATTGCGGTTAGAGTCTATCATGCTCTGGATAAAAACGGTGAAGCCCGGGCTGTAGCATTGGACATCTCGAAAGCCTTGGACGGGCCTTCTTCACAAGCTGAAAAGTTACCGAGTTTTCGGACAATTTTTTTGAATTGATCCAGTCTTTCCTATCAAATCGTGAAATGAAAGTTATCCTGAATAGCCACTCGTCCCCAGGGTTCCATATTTGGTCCTACTTTTTTTAAAATTTTCATTAATGACCTTTCCAATGGCATCAGCGTGTCAACTTGGTATCTACACTGATGACACAAACATTTACTCCTGTCACAATAGTAAGTCCGATAAGGTCAAATTGTCATTCGATGTTTAAAACGACGTCAAGTCCGTTGTTAACCGTTGCAAAAGATGCCTTGTTAATTTTAATGCCTCCAAACTTCTCCTCATTGATCATCTGAGAGAACCATCTCTGCCTTCCATCAGTATGGCTGATGCTAACCTTTAGCAAAATGACTCGTTGCTCCTTCTCGGGCTAACGTTCTCAGCTGACATGAAGTGGAAAGACTATATTGAATCCACTGCTAGGTCAGCTGCTAAAAAAGTTGGTTCACTACGTCGGGCGAGACAATTTTTCTCTGCAGAATCTATCATATATATCTATATGCCTACCATTTGTCCATGCTTCGATTATTGCTGCCACATATGCTATTTATCTTGAGATCCTTGATAAAATCCAAAGAAGAATCAGCAATATTATTGGTCCTGATCTGGCGGCTCGGGTTCCAGTCACTTTCCCACCGCCGTAAGGCTGCCTCTCTGTGTCTTTTCTATAAATACTTTCTTGGTAATTGTTCGGATGAACTCTTCGCTATGGTACCTAGACTTTTTTAATTTAAGCGAAGTATTAGACTAGCGTCGAGATCCCATCAATTTACAGTGGAGCTGGTTAGATGTAACCGATATGCTAACAGTATTTTTTTCTCGTACTTCTCGCTTATGGTTCCTTTCGGCTCCATGCTTTCGAGCCAACTTTAATTTGCGAAAATTTAAATGCAATGTCAATCGCTATCTACCGTTCTCCTGATTACTCTTGTCTCTTCTTGCTCCTTGGTAATGTTTCTGTTCCTAATTCTTCCACCTCAGTAACCCTTCATGTCTTAGTGTCTTTATTGTCTTGCATGGAGTGAAATCGATTTTTTTTAAAAATCATCTATAGCCTGTAGCCAGACGAACGCAAGGAAAACTATTTAGGAAAGATGTTTCTTTCATCGAACTCTCAATGGCGAAAATACGAGGGTGAATGGCGATTTTCTAAGCTTAGTTTAGATGTGACACAAAGTCGAAAGTACGGGGCAGCCAGTGAGGATCGAACTCACTACTCAGTCGTAATTGCTCGAGCGAGACAAGCTTTCTAACCATTACACCACGCCGAGGTGCCCAAAGTATGAGTGTGAATGAATAATTTGCTATCCTGACATAGTTATTAGCTGAATTTGGATCTGAAATTTCATTGTATAATGCTGGACCTACATGATTAATGGAGAATCATTTGGTTAAGTGCATTGACAAGGAAGGAGATTATAGTAAAAGATAAATATTTGCTATGTAAAATTAATGCTTTTTATCTCATTAGGCTCGGGACTTATTGACTTAACTACGTCATTAAACTAATTTGGTGTCAATAGTTTCAACTTATATCGAAACGTTTCCTGTAATATTCCTTATCGCTTTTTTTTAAATCTGTGTTCCCAATCACCAGCAAAATCGAAGAGAACTAAGCAAAATTAATGGTAGGTGTTTGATAACTTTTTAAGTACAGGTTGAGTGGTCCTTTATCCGAAATTCCAAAATCCGAAAACCTCCAAAACCCGAAAGTTTTTAAGGTCCTGACATAACTTGCCACAAATGGAAAATTTCAAAAAGCCGAGCTACGTAGCCTACGGTGGCGCCAGTTTTTTGTTTTTGTTTTTGGTTGTTTTTGTTTTTTGTTTGTTTGTTAGCAGTTTTCACAGGAACACCTTTGTTCGTGGATTACTTAACAGGTGTTTCGGAATCAATAAAGATATTCAAAATGTCAAAAAGTCCTGCATTTATATATATATATTTTGTAAATAGTGATCACATTTGTGGGGGGTTTGGGTGGATTTTTTTTTGTATACGTACAAAACATTATTTTTACATGAAATCTCAATTTCACCACTTGAAAATCCGTGTGAGCATTACATGACAAGCATCATTACCTGTATCTGTATGTACACAAAATTTATTAAATTTTATATAAAACTAATTTCAGGATATATGTTATTTATATATCTTCTGGGTATATGTATAAACTATGTTATGAAATGTAAAGGGATATTTCCCAAGCTGCTCCATTTTATAGATTTTATATAAAAATTAAATAGTCTGTATTCCAAAATCCAAAAATATCTGAAAACCGAAGCACTTCCTGTCCCAAGAATTTCGGGTAAAGGATTTTCAACCTGAATTAGCATTGCAAGCAATTTTTTTTTGTTATGTTATTTTTATTCCTTATTTAATCCAAACATGTCAACCAGTTCTTACAAAATGATTTCAAGAAAATTACCTAAAATATTCAGATCAAGTTTTTTCTCCATCTTTTTTTCTTCTTTTGATCGATATATTCTTTAACATTCGAATTAAATTGAAAAAAAAACAGAAAATATATATCTCGGGACGTGTCTCAGACAAAGTTATGTTGCAACGTCATTTGCCAAATGAAACAGCAGCAACAGTTGGTAGAATTCTTCATCCCTAAACTTAACTGCCCTTCTCTCAGCTCTGAGTTACGCCATTGCAGGTTTTCTGATTACTTAATTGTAGTAATAGTATTTATTGTAGTTGTTCTAATTAATATTCTCATTTTACTGAGTTGAACGTATCGACCAAAAATGCTGTATTGAAAACTGAAAAAAGAAGATATTAGTAAAAATGGCACGAAATGATAAAAATAAATTAGATTTCCCTTGTCACAAAAGCGATCAATCTTGTCGCGATCTCTAATACGTTAGTGTCGCTATTAGTTGTATATACCCTTAGAGTTTTGTCTTAATCTACTGGAGTCAAAATGTGTGCACGTTCTACTGTGTTGAGTGAAGATAAATGTTTCACCAGAAACTAATGACCAATTCATTTAATTCACTTTATCTCTTCTTTAACGGATATTTTAAAGCAAGCAGTTGATTTACAGCTGAGAAACAAATTTTAAATAAATCCGAAAAAAAAACCCCAGGAAAATTCAGTTTTAGATTAAGTTAGTATCGTAATCATTTCCGGATAAATATTAAGAATTGTGGAAAAGTGTGTATCATGTCAGGGTTACCAGTGTGGATAGGTGGCATGATTTTCTTTACCGGAAACATAGGATATAAAAACGAACTGTATGGAAAGGTATAACACAACGTTAGAAAATCTGACTTGTAGTTGCATAAAAATCGCAGAGACTGACATGTCGACACGAAAAATAATACCCTGTCCGGTGGCAAAAGCTGCTGGTGGCGCCAGGGGTGGCAGTACCGCCTTAGCCACCGAAACTGTGTTACCTCCCCTGGTTGGGGGTTGATAAGGGCAAGATTAGTTTATAAGGCGGATATTGGTTGTAGCTTCGAGAAAGTCAGGTAGTGGTAGTTTTGAAGTTTAACTGTGCTAGGCGTAGTAGTAATATTAGAAATAGGTCAGTGTCAATCTATTGTGTTTTTCTCTGTCCCAATCAGGACAGAAATATCATTAGCAGATGACCTCTTAAAAACTTCTTCACGCATGTCTGGTTTCTATGGGGTAGCGTCTCTTATTCCGTCCTCTCTTGCTGTCATCTTTCATCGCTCCCGCCGTCCTTTTTCTAGCTCAAAAGTGTCAGCTTATATCTTTTTGACCCGCTTCCGAGATTCTGGCGCAAACATTGGTTTCGGCTAACATCAAAAGTTACTTTGGGTTAATTCTTTTGATTGACCAAAATTATTTTATTTTCCGGTGTTCCTTTCTTTAGCATTTTTTTTTTATATAACGGAAGTTATGCCTCCCTGATCTTTGTTTTTGTTAGTTTTCAGTCACAAATTAGTAGGCTCCGTTCATACAAACTTCTTCCATTTTGCAGCTATGTTCAGTCTTTTCTTCTTCTTCTTCTTCTTCTTCTTCTTCTTCTTATTATTATTATTATTATTATTATTATTATTATTATTATTTGAGGGTTGCCTTCTTGGTAGTTGAAGTATAGAAAAAAAGTTTAGAGAGAGAGAGAGAGAGATAAGGGTTTTAAAGGAAAGCACAAATGCCTTATTTTAATTTTAATTCTTTTTATTTTTGTTTACATATTTTATTTTTATATTTTATTTATTTTTTATAGAGACTCATTACAACTTTTTCCGTGTTTCTTTTGTTTCTCTGTCTATAATTTCTGTCATAGTAAGGCAAATATATAATTAACAAATAAATCCTGCCCAGAATTTAATATGCCTGGAGTTAAGCGGACAAGTGATATATCCACAATGACAATGTTCTGCTGCTTGAACAGCATTATAAAGATAATTTGAAGATAATAAGTTAAGAAGAGTGCACAGATACTATACAGATCATAGGCAGAGGATCAAGGAATGATGTGAAAATTTATAATGAATAAGGACTGGGAGGTTATGGCCCTTTGGGGTTTTCCGGGCCTGTCACTGATAGCAGCAGAAGCAGCAAGTGGTAGGGGAGGAAGGTGTATATAAACGCCGATCTAAACGACTTCGGCCTCTTTTTGATACCACCTGTTGGGTGTCAGACCTTCATTTTAGGCAGTGACTGCTTAACAAGTTACGGAGGTCCGGTGAAGTGGCGAGTTTCTGGCAGATAGAGCCTCTAGCCGAGGGAGCAGTAATTTTAGAACCAAGGAATACGCGAGTCTGTTTATTTCCTTAGTGAGGTTCTATATCCAAAGAAGAACTTTAGGAATTGTTCCTTAGAAAGAAGATCTCTGACGAGTCGGCGAGAGGCGGTTGAAAGAAGAAATTTCCGGGAAGACCCAGTCGTGATAGAAGTCCTGAGGAAGAAATTTTCAAAGAAGCTCCTAGTCCTTCTTCGACTCCTAGAACTGTTTTGTACTCCCACGAGGGAATACTAGATTTATATAGGCCGCGAGTTAACGAGGCCATTTTAACAAGAACTTTGTTTTTACTCCCACGAGGGAGACCTAGAATTATATTGACCACGTGTTTGAGTGGCCATTTTTGGCAAAGGAAAAAGTGGGTAATTCTTTTTTTATTTTTATTTGTTTTTTGTACTCTACTTTTGTTTGTTGTGTCATTTTTTTTTATTGTTACAACAGGGAATTTCCAACTCCCTAGCAAGGGGAATATCTTGCAAGAAAAGGTTACTTTTTTTACCCCTCTAATAAAAATATATTTAGACCTACAGTAGTGTGCGTAGTTGTATTTCGAAGTTACATTTTTTTACGTCGGACCCCGGTTAATATACCGGTAGTAGGTTTTATTCTTTAGGTACGGACCTAAAGTCAATAAAATTCCGACAATGATCACTTTAATACGAGGCAGTGTGCACAGATGCTATGCTGATCCGAGGCAGAAGCGTCAGCATATATATATATATATATATGTATATATATATATATATATATACATATATATATATATATATATATATATATATATATATATATATATATATATATATATATATATATATATATATATATATATATTAATACATGTTTGATTAAATAATATAGATAAGCGTTGTCTATATATTTTATGCAAGTTTTTTTCATATAGTCTGATAATCTTAATAACATTATCATTAAATAATGAAAGAAAATCACAATATTGATACATACTTTTTTTTATTTAATCCGATCTGAGCTTTCGGCTTACATAAGCCATTATCAAAGATGACAATTACACAATATATTTATGCAATACACGAACAAGAAATTGATGATAGTATTATTTGTTTACATGGATGATTTCCAAGCAACGATAAACACGTGCATATAAAACGCTGAAAGCGAAAATCGCACGACAGCTCATGACGTCACACATGACCACGCGAGAGTGAATCCGATGAGTATTGAGTATGGAAAGCCGTTGGTATGAACCAATGACTTCTGTTACTAATTATAGGCATTTAAGGATATTTTTGGAGATTTCATAGTTTATTTTGTTCAGGTTAGGTTTCAACTGTTTTATGTATATAGCTTCAAGAATTTTTAGTTTTTGTTTATTGTTTTCATGTTTAAGTATAATTGTGTTTTCGACGAGGATTTTCCGGAATTGTGTATGCGGCCAGGCATGTTGTTTTAAATGTCTAAAAATGTTAGAGTTATCATTCAAATGTAGTGTCAAGCGTCGTGAAAGCGAGTTTGTGGTGTGACCAACATAGATATTATTTAGTTCGTTGGAGATACAATCTCCCAAAGGGCACCTGAATTTGTAAACTATGTTGTTTTTTTTCAAATCGCTAACCGGGGGAGAAGAATCATTTCGAATAATTGAGTTGGATATTTTAGATTTAGTGTAGTATATAATTAACTTAATTCTTTTGCTAGGATCTGTTGTGGATATGTTAGTATTTACTAATTTTTTTAGTATATTTTCATCTTGTTTATAATTAGTATGCATTTGATTACGATATAGGAGATTAATATGTTTGAGATTAGTAGAAGCAGTATTATGTACTATTTGCTTAGTATTGAGATTTCTAAGAAAGCATCTTATTTGTTCATCAATTATATAGTTTGGAAAACTATTATTAACAAGTGTTTGTTTTATATTCTTTAGTTCACTGTAAAAAATCTGTTTTGTGGATGAATTAGTTTCTGCACGGTGTATTAGATTTTTTATAATTGCTATTTTGTAGTAATATGGGCATTCGCTCTTGTAGTTAAGTGTACATGAATTTATGCTAGTAGGTTTTTTATATGGCGAAATAGTAAATTTGTTATTATTTGTGTTTATCAATATGTCAAGGAAAGGAATTTTATTATTAGTATTGAGTTCATACGTGAATTTGAGGACAGAATTATTTTGGAAACATTTTTGTAGTTGAAGTATTTCATCTGTATTTTCAACTAACATAAGAATATCATCAACGTATCTTACATAGATGGATGGTTTTTTAAAGTCTGTAAATATCTTATTTTCCAGGTTCGACATATAGAAATTGCTAAATGTCGGACCCAGTACTGAACCCATAGAGACACCATCACATTGTATATATATATTATTATTATGATCTAAGAAAGGGACTTCAGTAGTACAAGCTAATAGTAGTTTCCGTAATATATTAGGATTAATTTTAAGTGGGGGTAAAGATGAGTTACTGTATATATTTCTTATAATTATGTCAATAGTTTCACTAACAGGGACATTGGTAAATAAGTTTTCAACATCAAGTGAAGCTATGATTTCATTGTCGGGTTTTTCGCTTTTTAGGATTTGGATTACTTCTAATGTTGACTTAACACTATATTTACTAGAAAGATAAGGAGTAATGAGTTGGTTGATGTATTTTGTTAGTTGATATACAGGAGTTGGAATTTGTGATATGATAGGACGGAGAGGATAGTTAGGTTTATGTGTTTTTATATTGCCGTAGATGTAACCAGGCCTATAATCACCAACAATCTTAGGGAGTTTTAATGAGTTCTGTTCGGCATTATTAGCATTAATGAGTTTATTAAGCTTTGATTTTAGTTGGTTGGTCGGATTATTGTTGAGTTTTTTAAATTTTATGTGATCATGGAGTATGTGGTCAAGTTTTTTGTTATAATCTAATTTGTTTAGAAGGACGAAAATGTTGGTCTTGTCAGCTTTTTTTACGATTATGTCAGGGTGGTATATATAATCTTATTCTTTCCCAGATACTATGATAATAATTCTACAAATATAACAAAACACAATTTTTGGTATTTTTCAGTCATATATAAGTAAGCTCTGCCCCTGCAAACTTCCGGTGTTTTGGGCAGAAGTCTCTTATATCCGGGTTTATCTTATATCCGGGTTTGATCTATTTTGTTTTATTAACACAGGCTCTAATTTGGGACCAGAGAAAATCTCTCTTATATCCGTGTTTCTCTTATATCCGGGTTACACTGTATCTCATTTTTCTGCTTGGATCTTTAGGAGGAATTATAAAAGAACGGTTTTTGTTTTGTTGTATCTGTTGCACTCGGAATTCTTCCCGTTCGCCATTGCTTGGCCCCATGGCATAATAAATATTAATTATATTGCAAATCTTTATAAATAAAGACAGAAGCAGATTTTTTTCGGAAATTTGTTTTTCTCAATGTGAGTGCATTTAAATTTGAACCAAATGACATTGGCATATCAGACTTTCTACAGTGTAGATGCATATTTAAGTTGAAAGGTTTTACCAAATTGCAATAAGCATCTGCTACTGTTTGTTTTTCAAAACTCGCAAATATTTAGTTTAGGTTTAGGCTCGGGGACATAACTGAAATATTCTCTGCTTGCTGTAAAATTCACTTAATTACATACCGACGACTTCTAAAATACTTTCAAAAACGTAAATCGCGTCATAGAAAAATACTAGCCTATTAACATGTACATAAGGGATTTTCTCTTTTGGGCATTAGCAAAAAGGAGTCGTGACTGATAATAAACACATATACAGACATATGTGCGCATGCGTATATGCATGCGTATTAAGCTGTTTTGAAGGAAAATGCTTGTCTCAGTAAACAACAACAAACAATAAATAATTCGAGTTATTTTTGTGCTATTTTTACTCTATCTACACATAGTTTAAGTCATCCAATTTTTCACTAAATATTAGAAGTGACACGTTTGGAATTCTTTTTTATTCGTCTGGGAATACGTAATCTAAATGAATGAAACTTGCGGGCCACCAATTAACAATGTTGACGCACATAGACACACATCTGCATATGCGCATAATGCACACACCCACGCTCACACATTCACTCATTCACACATTCACTCACTCAATCACTCACTCAATCACACACTCACTTCCGTACGAGTTTTTTAAAATTTTATTTATTTTACCGTTTTGTCTTACTCATTCCAAACTATTTCCTTTTGGGGTGTTTTGTATGCCAACAGAACAGCAATTTATTATTGACTGTTGCTGACTGGGTACTATTCACTATTTCTTTTGTCAAGTACACATGCAGCAGAAATACTTTTCAGATTTTAAATGTGGGAGATATTTCTGTCTCAGCCTGTATTTTAAAATTAGTCAACTGCAAGAAGACAGAAAGTATGCTCATCAGCAAGAGAGAAAAGCGAAGATGCGATTTATGAATTGGAGATATAAAAACATCAAACATGTGCAGAAGTTTAAATATCTGGGAAACATTTTAACAGAGGATGGAAAATGTGACACCGAGATCCGAAGTGCACATTGAACTAGGGAAAAAGCATTCGAAAAGCTAAGCAAGGTGCTGAGAAACGAAAATTAATTGTTAGCAACAAAGGAAAGAATACTGGACTGCGACGTGATATGCATCCTCTTATATGGCGAATGTTGGACAAGCTCGCCACTGGTGAGGGGAAAACTAGAGGCAGCAGACATGTGGTTTTACAGTCGGATACTGGAAAGTCCATGGACGGAGCAAGTAAGCAACAACGAGCTCTTAAAGAAAACGGCAACAGAGATAATACTTATAGGATAAGACAGTTGAAATTCCTTGGATACATAATGAGGAAGGTGGACTCATGGGACACATTGAGGACTAGAGAGATACGGGAAGGTAGCGATCCACTTACCTGGAGAGTTTGTGTGACTAGATGGCGAAACGAAATAGAGAAAAACTGCTAAGAGCCACACGAGATCGGAAGTTGTGGAGAGCCATGATCGCCTATGTCCTGAAGAGATGTGGCACAAAGAAGACTACTTACATTATCTACATTATTCGGGCATTTATCCTCATCTTCATTGCCATATTCACATCGTTTCAGCCGTTGTACACTCCGGCCTTTTTCAGGTGATTTGAATTTCGAACCAAACCCTTTATTTCGTCCACCGGAGTAGATTGTTCTAGTTCCACGTCTCACACCTCTTCCGGCTGTTTCAGTTATTTCTCTATAACTCAACTTTCTAAGTTTTTAGTTCACCACTGCTGTAACCTGTTATTTAAATCACAACTCTTTGGGTCTAAGTCACTGGATCTAACCAACGCCTTTATCCTCAGAGGAAGTCGTTTTGAAGATATTGAGAAGATGGAGGAGGCTGTGACAAGGGTCCAGGACACCATGTGTCCTTGAGAAGAAGAAGAAGACTGTTCTTCGGATAATCAGCGTTCAATTTGTTCTTCTTCCCTTCACAATATTGTTGTTTATGGCTCTCTACAAGATCCTGTCTCTTGTAACCCATGCCTATTTGGGATCTCTCTTTGTCCCTGTTATGCCATCCATTCACACAAACTCGTTAAGTAGTTTACTCGGAGTTTACCTGCTTCCCTTGTCTTCAATATGTCCTGTGAGTGTTCAATTTTCCAACCTTCTTTTCTCATTGTGTCCCAGACAGCTGTCTCATTTTCCTTGTAGTTCGGATTCTTCTTAAAACGTCTTCGTTACTCACATGCTTCATCCATTCCCAGCATCCTAGAGTAGAACTACTCTTTCACTTCAAATCACCAATATTCACAGCCATATATTCTTCTTGTAGTACGTGGGGGATCATGGCTCTCCAAATCTTTCTGCTCCTCTAACTCTATGCAGCTATGGGTAACTAGCAGAAGTTTGGGGACTTTTTTCAGGAGAGGCAGTTATAGTTGCCCTAGATTATTGTAATTTTAGTATATCACTACTACCCGTTTAATAAGCTGGCCTGTCAACTGGTTATTCCAAATTGAAGGAGAGGGCTATAACGGGGCTTTGAACACACCCTAGTAAAAACTGCTTGTCACAGCTGACTGGAATGCAGTCGGGACGTGAAGACAATTTGGAAGTTCACTATGCAATAAAGTTTTGTGTTAAAGTGTGCAAAAACGATACAAAAACTTATGAGATTCTCCAGACTGCTTATGGAATAACTTGTATGAGCTGGCACAAGAGGTTCAAGAAAAGTAGAGAGGAGGTGAGAGACAATGAGAGATGTTGGAGGGAGCGTACCATCAGAAAATCAGAGGTGTTTGAGAAAATTCACAATTTTCTGGACGAAAACCGTCGTGGATCTATAAAGTCACGACGCATGAAGTTTGGTGTTGGTGTGGCAACTCTACAAAGAATTATGCACGAGGATCTGAACATGCGTAAAATTTGTGTAAAGTTTGTTTCCAGGGTGCTCAGTGATGAACAGAAGGAAAGACACGTTGGTGACAGCAGCGAGATGATTTATGGGCATCAAAACTGTCCGTCATCCTCCCTTCAGTCCAGAACTTGCTCCCTGTGACTTTTGGTTGTTCCCCAAGCTGAAGGAGAACCTCAGAGGAAGTCATTTTGAAGACATTGAGAAGATGGAGGAGGCTGTGACAAGGGTCCCGGACACCTTTACTTTGGATGATTTCCATGGGTCCTTCACGAAGTGGCTTGAGCCCTACACCAAGCGCATTGAAGTCAGAGGATCCTACTTTAAAAGAATTTAGAGTTTTGTACTTTTTTTAAATTAATGTTTCTCCTAACAAAAGTTGAAAACTTCTGCAGACATGTATGTATTCTGTCCTCTTACAGCGAACAATACTTCTTGTGTTGAGTTCTTTGAGGTTTTGTTCTGAGTCTGTCATCAATTTGTTAGAAGCCTTAAATATAGAAAAATGCAAAGCTTTAATATGCTTAGAATCGTGCTTTGATCATCAACAATAATGCTTTAATGCAAAGCTTTAATATGCTTTGAGTCGCGCTTTGATTATCAACAATAATGCTTTAATGCAAAGCTTTAATATGCTTTGAGTCGTGCTTTGATCATCAACAATAATGCTTTAATGCAAAGCTTTAATATGCTTTGAGTCGTCTTTGATCATCAACAATAATGCTTTAATGCAAAGCTTTAATATGCTTTGAGTCGTGCTTTGATCATCAACAATAATGCTTTAATGCAAAGCTTTAATATGCTTTGAGTCGTCTTTGATCATCAACAATAATGCTTTAATGCAAAGCTTTAATATGCTTTGAGTCGTGTTTGGTCATCAACAATAATGCTTTAATGAAAAGCTTTAATATGCTTTGAGTCGTCTTTGATCATCAACAATAATGCTTTAATGCAAAGCTTTAATATGCTTTGAGTCGTGCTTTGATCATCAACAATAATGCTTTAATGCAAAGCTTTAATATGCTTTGAGTCGTGCTTTAAGATCAACAAATGAAAATCGATAATTAAATGTATTTTAAGAATTTAATCAGAGCAAGATGCTATTCAAACTTTCAATGAATTTAATCATGAAAACAATATACTTAGTTTCCATGATCTCATTCACAGAATTCCTTCTGTTAACCTGAGTGTGGCTTCACAAAAAAACCGAATGCTCCTTCTACATTTGGATTATGCGTGCTGTTTAAATTCTTCCAGATTTGTCACCTTTTGAAAACCCATTATCTTCATATTTTGTTGCCTTTTATCGCAACGTTCCGATTTGTTCTTTTCCTTTTCAAGCTACATTACGAGAACTCAATACAAAAACGAACCTACGTGCGAGACTCGAATTCGTATCCCATTCCATGGATATTTACTATGTCGTGTAGCATTATTTTTTAAATTCCTAATACAGATGGAATTCTTTTCAGTCCGACTTGTCAAAACCTAATGTCAACCAAACTAGGGGACTTTGTTGTTACTAACATTTTTCGAGTAAAGAAAATTTCAAGGACTGTTCTTAAGAGTCTCTGTAAATAATGAAGGAAAAGTTTAACTTCCTGTGCTGGTGAATTAGCGTGTCAGTGATGTGTATAGTCTAAGACATGTGCGGCTATTGCACGGAGCGGTAAGTTTTAGCGTCGCATCCCGATCACGACCTGCAGTTAAAAAGAACTCTTCAGGTTCACAGCACACATGCTCCTATGTTTGTTTTCTTTTTTACGCATGCCCAAAAGCTAAAAAAAGGGTTACATGACGTATGGGTGTCTAGCGAAAAACTTTTAATGCCTATTACGGCTTTCAGCATTTATTGGTAGATAACTCCGATTAAACTTTCCAATGATTTACCCGAGAATTAACTTGATTGTTTAATAACTGTTAATTTAGAATTTGAATTTAACGCTGAGTGGACTCAATTACCATGTCAAAGGCAATAACTTGTTACTACACAACCATGATTATAATGTTGAAGTAGATACACATTGGTAAGTGAGGATAATAAATGGAAAATAGATAATTCGTTTAATTCAATACCCGCTGTCCAAACTGCAACCGAACATTGATCTTATAACAGAAGGATCACTAAAACCAATTCCACTTTTTCAGATTACCAGCTAGTAGTAGTAGTAGTAGTAGTAGTAGTAGTAGTAGTAGTTTAGTAACAGTAGCTGTCGTATTCTATTTGAAATAAATGCTCCAATACTTTACCGCTGCTTTTATTAAGATTTCTCGAATGTGCAGGTCGATAGATGTAATACAGTCGTTGGATCCCAAACTTTTCGCTAAAAATTCACGCGTTATATGACAACACTATACTCCCCTTACCTGCTAAAATAAAAGATTCCTTTCAATATTTGAAAAAGGAAATAGAAAGAGCTGTAGTACACACTATAAACGATGAAAAACCCCTAGAAATTGAAACTGATGCTAGCTACGTGAGCTTAGCTGCGACGCTAAATCACGGAGATAGGCCTGTTGCCTTCTGGTCCAGCACTCTAAACCCCTTTGAAAGAAACCACTCCCAAGTAGAGAAAGAAGCTAACGTGATCATCAAAGCAATTCGGGAATAGAGTCATTACCTGAAAGGCAATTATTTTATTCTTGTCAAGGACCAAAAAGCTCTATCCAACATTTTCGATAAGCATAAAGCTTCAAAGACTAAAAACGACAAAATTCATCGCTGGCGAATTAAACTCTCCGCTTACATGGTATCAGATATCATCCGGGCATCAAAAGAGTACATTGCGCTTCTGCCGTAAATACCGACCTTAAAGAATTACGTAATAACCTATGACATCCTGGAGTATCAAGAATGATGCATTTTATCAGGTCGAGAAATTTGCCCTACTCAACAGAGCAAGTAAAGAGAATGATATTAAAAATAATGAGCTAACTATTAAGTTTGAAATTCAAACAAAGAATTTCAGTTTTTGCGATAAAGTTTTTGCGTAGAGTGATTGGTCGCTTATAAGTTTCGAAGAATATTGCTTGCGAAGTAGGTTCCCCCTTACCGCGTTCCCGTCTAGTCTGATCTTGTGTCAGACGAAATCGTTATTAGTAAAAGTTTACACTTTGTGCGTGAGAGAAAGTATGGGGACTTTCTTTTTATCAACACATGAATCAGTCAGTTTTATTTTACGATTTTAATTTGTTTCTCTCGTTCTTAATATCACCAACTTCTCTTCAGTTTTATTTTCGATGCTAAACAGATTTATATCAAAGAAACAATCAACAGCAGCGCCAAAATGTCAGCGAATAAACCCACCCCTACTAAAAAAGTGGGAAGAATATTGTATTCATATGAAAATCTCCACCGTATAAATAGCAGTCGATACAGCTAGTGACTAAACTAGTCCTGACATTGAAGACTAAACTACGAGAGAATTAGTAGTGAAGATAATGTCGGAAGCTATAATTAGCTAGAAGTATTCACTACTATTTCTCTAGTAGTTTAATCATCAATGTCAAAACTTGTTTAATAAACCAACTGTATCGATATGGTGCAGATTTGCATATGAAAACAACAGATTGGAATAGTTTTTCTTTGTTTTTTTATTCATATATATATATATATATATATATTCTCATCATAATAAAAAAATAAAAACCGCCATAATCATCAGATTCTACTTAAGAGCACTAAGAATACGCAGCCCAGATTATTTACATGAAGAGGAGAAATATATTGAAAACACTTTCAAACTTCTCCAATGCGAAACAAAAACCCATAAAATACCCCAAAACAAAAAAACGGCTCCTCCTGAAAAACCCAATTAATAAAAAAAATATATTATCCTACCAACTAACTCTATCACAACTACAATCGAAAAGAATGTATCTAAACTCAACCTAAAATTTGTTACTACTACATCTAAAACATTAAAGGACTTAGTCAATACTAAACAAAAAAATAAGCTGAAACCTGAAGGAGGAGTTTACTACATTGTCTGTAATAATCGTCACAAAAATGCATAGGAGACACCTCAAGGAATCTAAATAAAAGATTATATTAACACAAAAGGGACATTGTACAAAGCAATATGTCAAACTCGTTGGTTCCGCACCGTAACGAGACTGACCACAATTTTGACATAAAAATTGCTACTTTGACCAGAAGAGAAAATTAATTCACTACGACGTAAACGTCAAGAGAGTGCCTTGATCGCAAGGAGATCCACAGTAGATTTGCGCCGTGGCTCTTCTATTATCACAGTGTGAGATACCTACGAACAGAAATGATGAAAAGAAAAAAATACTCTAAATGAATTCGGCTAAATATTAAAAAAATTATAAAATTCCAAGCACGCTTCGTGCGTGCGCATGTGTAGCCCTAGCAACATAACAAATTTAGCCCGATTAAGTCCTGAAGGACAAAATATGTCACAAGTAAACTTTTTCCACTTTATCACCCAAGTTTCACAATACTGTTCTTGATATATAAACATATATATCGTTATCTCATATATATTTAAGACAGCTAACCTTATCCTCAAAAATAGCAACACACCAGCTAAGTCAAAATTACAAAGAACGAACATTATCTATGAGTTCAAATGCCCCTTAAGGAACTGTGTTCCTGATCAAACCGGACTCATAAATAATTACATCGGTTACACAACTACATCCTTATCCAGACGTCTTACGTTAAACCTATCTGATCATAGCTCCATTAGAACCCATTTAAACACACACACAAACTTACTAGACTCCATTAGAAACATACTAGTAGAAAGCAAAAATATATTAACTGCATCCACCTGTAAAAAAAGATTAAAGATAATGGAAGCTTTAATAATAAAAAAAGAAAAAGCCAACTCTTAACAATATTAACTACGAACAAAGACACAATGTGCTAACCGTATTCGGAAATTAAAAACATCCCTACTACACACTAAGACATACACATAACGCACACACTCAATTAAGCTGAAAAATCAAATCATCCTTGATAATGGCTAAAGGTATAGCCGAAGGCACTCGGAAATATAAAACATTTGGACAGTTCTTATACACCCTTTGTCCAGAAAAGAAAGCCCTTGTTCGAACACAAGAAAAATTAAATAAAAAGCTTAACCGTAGTACCTTGTCTGTCGTTTTTAATGAAACATGCATAAACGAAGGATTGCTGCCTAAATATAAAACTATCAAATTACACGATCTGGCAGCCAACAAGGAAAATAACACCACTACATTCAGAAAAAACCTCGTCTTACGACAAATAAAATCAGCTCAAAATGACATCCAACATTTAAACAACGAAATACACAAACACGACACTAAAAAACACCTTGACCGAACCGGAATATAATGAAGCATTGCACCACCTCAACCTTAGCATCAGTGAGCACCAACTTACACACAGACAAATAATTACCAAAAAGCTTTGTAAATTATACCAAGGAAACATTTTACTACCCAACAGTGAAGACAAATATATAAATCTATCCAACTATAAATTAACAGATGATCAAAAAGAATTTTTAAATTTAGGGCCAAACTGCCACATCCAACCTAAATTTGACCTCATCACTAAAACACCTGAAATTGAAATTCTACACCAGTCACTATCCCAACTTGCTACGCGTGGAGACATAGCAGTTCACCCTGACCTGAGAGATCTACTCAAAGCCAAAGGCTTGAAGAACCGATCCCCTGGCAACAACCATAGTAATATCCTAGCACCAAAACTAAAAAAGGCCGCGAAAGAGTTACAAAAACAACCGCGACATCGTCATCAGACGAGCTGATAAAGCTAACACATATGTAATTCTGGATAAAGCCGATTACCACCAAAAATTAAAAAATATCGTCGATGATCGGACTAAATTCACCAAACTGAAAAGAAATCCCACTGAGACTTTAAAAAGGTCCATCAATAAACTAATAACAGCTCACAACGCGAAAGTTGGTTCCCTGAAAAATTCAAAAAATAGTTGGAGATTACCAACCGGGATATTTATATGGAAATATAAAAACCCATAAACCAGGGTACCCGCTACGACCAATTATTTCTCAGATACCAACACCTATCTACGAGCTATCAAAATTCCTGAACGACATCTTCACTCCATACCTACCCACCAATTACAGCATCACATCCACCCACGAATTCCTGCAAATTTTAAAAACTACAAAAAAAAAAAAAAACAAGGTATAATAGCGTCACTTGACGTCGAAAATTTATTTACAAACGTCCCCGTCGACCAAACTATTGACATTATCCTCAATTTTGTATATACTAATAATTCTATCCCTCCGCTATCCATTAAACCATCCGTACTAAAAAAAATACTACACGCATACACAACCAAAGTTCTATTCTATGACCATAATGGCAACATTTACACCCAAACTAATGGTGTTAGTATGGGAAATCCACTCGGTCCATGCTTTTCCAACTATCACATGTCCCACGTAGAAAATACGATATTTACACAGGTCCGTAAACCGAAAATATACGTTCGCTACGTAGATGATATTTTATTTTAGCAAATGACATTAAAGAAATAGATCACTTAAGACCACATTTGAGAAAAACTCCGTCCTTAACTTTACCTATGAACTTAGCCAAAAAAACAAACTTCCATTCTTAGATGTCATCGTTGAATACAGCAATAACACTTTCATTATATCATTATATAAAAATCCCACCAGCAAAAACTCGTGCCACCTTAACTTTAAAAGCGAATGTCCACTTAGGTACAAAATCGCAGTAATAAAAAAACTTTCTAAAAAGAGCATACCAGAATTCATCCTCTCGACTACTCTTCCTCAAAGAACTTTATAATGTTAAACAAACACTAATCAACAACGGCTTCCCTAACCACCTTATAGACCACTAAATTAGACTATTTCTCCCCAAAGTAAGTAATAACGATAGTGAACACGCAGTCAAAAATTATATATATATTTGAAGAAAAACATTCAGCCTTTCGGGTAATTGTTGACTTGGAAAATTGTAGATACAGACCAATTAAAAACATTCATTAACAAAGTACCTGAAAGACTGATTTTTTTTTCTTTCTGCTAACGTTTCTTCTACTTCATTTCTTTTCTCTTTCTTTCTTTCTTTCTGTCACAATGATTCTCCTCCTCCTCATCATCAACATCATCAGCCTCCCCTCCACTTCTCTTTCCCTCTCCCTCTCTCTTATTTCTATTTATTTCTATTTGTTTTGGATTTATGGAAGTTAAAAGACAAAAAGGGGAAATCTATGACAATTAAATTCGAATTAGGCAGCGCTGAAGTATCGATGATTGTGTCAAAAATGACAAGACCCGTTTTATAAAGAGTTATTATCTTAACATGCTGATTTAGATTTCCAGATAATTTATTCCTGGCTGTGGTGATGATTGACAATTTCGTTGCTTGACCTTTTTAATCGATTCAAATGTTGAACATTCTGTTTAAATTTGACAGACGTCTATTTTAAAATCAATTTTTTTCTCGTTTGTTTGTGATAGGGAGTCTGCTCGATTTCCTTATTTTCTGAACAGTATTACACTAGAAAATACTAACCTTTTGTATCTGTTTCCGTGTCTTTATTGCCTTTATCAAAAACGTTATCTCCCCCCCCACACACACCATACATTTTAATAAGTATTAACTAAAAAAATCATGGGTTCAAGTCCAGATAAAACACCACTGCAGCAATACCGGGGTCGTATTTTCTGTTTTAGGGAGCTAAGCCTCCCACTCCAATACCTTTAAATAAATATTTTAAAATAAGTATTTTTTAATTACTATAATCTGTTGTTTTCAAGCAAATAAAATCGATTTCATTTAAGTTAAACTTAACTTCTTGTATCTTCTTTTCAAATTATTGTTTTTAAAAAAACTAGTAAATAAATCAAGTTTTAGAAAGTTATTTCTTTCTAAACAAACAAAAACCATACAGCCTCGTTTCTATTTAAAAAATATAGGAGAGAGGGCTCCAGAACGACGGCCCTAAAATCAATTTTCAATCGACTTTTATTCCATAGTTACCGAATTTTCCTACCTTGTCGAATTTACCGAATTTTCCGTTACCAAATTTTCCGGGTACCAAAAAATATCCCTGCTTTTAAAATGTTACCAAATATCAGGAAATTATCCGATTTCATTGAAACACAAAGTTTTTAATAGAATAAACTTTTCAATAAATTCATCATTGAAATAGTGCTGGAGTTTTTCATTAAAATCGGATAATTCCTTTTTTAATAATTTTCTTTTTAATGTACAGTTTTCATGTTAAGTGCATGGTATTTGGAGGTGTCCGAATTGTTTTATGGCATTAGTAATAAAAAGTAATTAAAATGTAAAGGTAAATTAGCAATCAATTCAATGACTTTTCTTTAATATTTTTCCTGCTTCTTGTATTCTTGTAATACATTTTCATATGAAAATAATTAAAAGGAGTATAGGAATTTTATTCCAGTATAAAACAAAAATTAGTTGAGTTATTAGGCGCACAACAAAAGAAGGACTCGGTGAAAAAATTGAAAAGAAATTTTATTTACAATTTTATCTAAACTGGGGATGAAAGAAGGGCATAATGGCGTGCTCAAAATATTCTTTTGGGCGGCTGACGAACATTAAGCTGGATGAAAAGATAATGTTCATATGAAATTTAGGACGTACGATTGATAAAATCAAAAATGTCCTTAAAAGGGCACAGTGAAAGTTCTCTGTAAAATGTGAAATCTAGATCTGTCACCAGTTGAGGTCAAAAGTATCAGTCACGAAGAATGTTGTGATTGAGGGAGACTGAAAGAAATGTTTTTTTTTTTTTTGTAGCAACAATGTGACGAAAGCTATGTCTGGGCCTATATTTGAAGTTGGTTTCAGAATATATTGTTAGTTGTTCCCAGTTGCAAAAGTTTATTTTGAAAACTGTACTTCATCCTTTATGACTATCATTCCGACGACGCGTGAATAAACAGGTATTTTCAATTTGGACCCCCTCACAGGATCACTCAGTTTCCATTTCAAATTGTGGAGAGTTTGAATCCCTTGCTTCTGATTGGTGGAAAAATCCAAAGGAATATTTTTCCTACTCAATCCTTTTTCCTAGAACATTCGAATTTTATAACGACGCAAATACAGATCCAAATCAAGGCATATCGTGAAAAGGCCGCCCTAACATCTGATTGGTTATTAATGACTTCACTTTTAGGTAGGAGTAAGGAGTATAGAATTGTAATTTTTTCACATGAATTTTCAAATGACCTTGTTGCGTGCAATGAAATATTTCGACATTAATAGTTGATAAAAGTATCAAAAAATAATTGTAATGATTAAAAATATCACTTAACTATTTTTTAAATTCTTTTATCTTATTTTTCTTTTTAATATTCCTTTTGATAGTGTCATAAATTCAACATTGTTTATTCAAAGTTTCATAAAGTTTAAATATTTTTAGCCTTTTATTCTCCAAGGAAAAAAGTTTCTTGATTATGATAGGCTTCTGTATTTAATTTGATTTAAAGCGACGATGTGTAGGGTTGTAAGGTAATCATTGTTTGACCATTGGACATTGTGATAAGAGAGGACATTTTTTTTTACAGTAAGGTTCACTCTGTACAAGGCCCGGGGGGCACTCGAGGTAGAGGGTTATGTTAAGGGGTAGTTTAGGATAGGAGGGGAAGATAACGGTTAACTCTAGACTTGAACATGTTAAGATTGTAGTGATCGGAGAAACATCCTCTTGGGAGTAGGTTCCACAGGGCAGTGGTTCGCGGGAAGAAGCTGTTCGAGTAGAACTTACTTCTCACCGATGGAATACGTAGGGAATGTGGGTGGTTTGCTACTATGTAAGTGGCATGGCGGGTCCTAGCCGTGATGCTTAGACCTGGCGAAAGCAAGGAATGTATTTCGTCCGAGCACTTCCCATGGTAGTAGCAATAGAGCAGTGTGAGAGTGGTGAAAAATAATTCTTCTACCCGGCCGGAGGAAATTGTATTTTCCGTTATATTTTAAGCGGAAAGTAAGTAACATTTTTACTAAATCTAGTTAATTAATCCTTAAATTTACTATTCTTTTCCTTTTAAAATATCTGACATCAATTTATTCTTTCTTTTTCTACATCGCCGGTTTTAGCTAAGTAAACAGTTCTAGAAGAATTGATAGGAGGAATAACACATGTCTAGGATATATATTGAATTTTTAAGAGATTAAAGTGTTTTAATTTTAGTATCCATCAAACCAGCTCATCGAACTGCGGGGAAGTGAGTTTGTTTTTACTTTGTAGTTTAAAAATGCTTAAAATCTTTATTTAAAGACGTAAAATTATATTTGTCTATATATCTGTAATTATTTACACTATTTACATTGCTCCGACTGTTTTCCTCGTCTTTGTTGCCATATTCACAGACTTTATTTTGTAACAAGTATTTATATACAAGAGCAAGAATGAACCATTGGATAAAAGCGTTGGTTGGATCCAGTGACTTGACCTAACAAGTTGCGAGTTCAATACCTGTCTACTGCAGTAATGAAGAAAAACTTGAAGACGTTAAAAGGAAATAACTGAGATACCTGGACGAGGCATGGCACGTGGAACTAAAACAATATACCCCGGCGGACGAAATAAAGGATTCAGTTCGAAATTCCAAACACCTGAAGAAGGCTGGAGCATACAACAACCGAAACGTCGTTAATATGGCAACAAAGATGAGGACAACAGTCCGAACAGTGTAAATGTTGTACGTAAAATTATTTTTCATTTTTTACAAATTCTTTTTTTTTTTTTTTCAAATACAACTAAAATTTAATCTCGAAGAAGACACTTAAATTATTTAGAATGTGCTTTTTAGTTTTTTTCTAGAAAGTTCGTGGGGTACACAGAATATAATATTTACAGCCAAATAAATAATGTCAACACGCCAAACTAGCCAATAACGACTAATATTTTCTGCGGAGACTTTTTTTTTTACGAAAAAGTCGCTTCGAGCTATGAATGCAGACCCGATCCTAAATTACAACCACATGTTACATGAAGCTTTTAACTTCCACCCACCTTTGTTTATTTTTCTGCTAAATAATTAGATTCATAAATCAGAGAAAAATAGCAAATGAAAGAGAAACATTTAAGTTAACTGCTGATGTAACTTACACAGAAAAAAGACCTCATAAAATATAATGAATCGGAACTGCGGATAAATCCCAAAACAACAACAAAAGAAAAGCAATCAAACGTCTAAAGTCAATTAATTTTCTATTCACTGAGTAACTGCTTCTGATTCGTTTTTGTTGAACAAATCTTTGAACTCTACTGTTGAACATCTACTCAACTATTTCTAGCTCAGTTGTAAACACTTAGGTCAGCAAGATAGACATCAAAACATTGGTTCCCGGTAGGCAGAATTTATGATAATTTAATTTGAAAAGCAGGAAAAAATGATCAAAGTCATGGGGAAGAAAAAGTGCCCTTTCCTAAAAGCAATTGTGGTCATGAATATGTAATTCATATTTTTGTGGTCAATTTTACAGGTTTTATGGTTTTGAAAATGAAGAGCTTCATTCGTATTCTTCCCCGCAAAGAATAAACGAAAAAGGTATTTTTCAAATCAATCTAGATTTTGAAAAAACAAACATCTCAATCGGTTTTAGTCGGCATGACAGAGAGTAGTTGCTTTTCTGCGCACTCAAATTGTATTTTCGGTGCACTCAAAAGCAACTACTAAGATTTTTGAACCTGCACTTTTTTCGTGCCAAAAACACACGCACATATGTTTATTTAGACAGCATCTCTTCATTCAAATATGTTTCGTTGAATAATCTGGACATATTATGCTTATTTTTATAATAATCCTTTCTAATTCTCTAATCAGTGTCTTGATGTTGAGATGAAATTCATTAAAGAAGGCACCGTAGTTCTTTTTTCTTTTCCCTAGTACTTTCGATCTGTTCCGAGATCATATTCAGGGGTGAATTTCTAAGACAAAACTTAATGTAACTGTGTTCGTTGTAATTTTCGTAAGCGTGCCCTATTATAATTATTGTAAAATTTACCTTTGTAGCTATGGTGTTTTTATGTAAGAGAAGTAACCAGAGACGGCACAAATGAAAATGCATTAAATGTTGGCCAAATAAAGTTTTTAAAAAATCCTTTATATACATTAAAATTGCTGAAATTAGAATTGGAGTCAATTCAAAATGACATCATATGTAACGGTTAAATGGAAAAGCATATATCGAATATTCATACGCGTTGTTGTTGAGTAAGTGTTGTAAACTAGGGAAGGTTAGTGAATAAAATAATCAAACGAAGGTTGGTAATGAACGATAATACTTATCACAAGAACAACACATATAAGATTCTCCAGCAGCGCATAGAAGTAGTCAACTGCTACATGTGAGTCAAGTGAATTCCTCAATGAATCTCCAACTGCAGGATACCTACCAACCGCCATACGCGATCAGATGTGGCACAAGGCCAAATTTAATGTGGGGTGCCCGAGCCCATAGGCTCGGCCAAAAATTCCCCGTATACCTCGTATAAAACGGGGTCGGGTAGCAGTTTCCCGAGATGTGACTCCGCTCTTCGTCATAGCCTCGTCTGGGGATCCTCTCTGCCCGGAAGCAGAGGGTTTGACCAGCAGAGCTGGAGACGAATCTCCAACTACAGGATATCTACCAACCGCCCCACGCGGTCAGACGTGGCACAAGGCCGAATTTAATGTGGGGTATCCGAGCCCATAGGCTCGGCCAAAAATTCCCCGTAGACCCGTATAAAACTGGGTAGGGTAGGTGTTTCCCAAGATGAGACTCCGCCCTTCGACATAGCCTCGTCTGGTGATCCTCCCGGCCCGAAGGCAGAGAGTTTGACCCGCAAAGCTGGAGACGAATCTCCAACTGCAGACCAACATACAGTATTTACTTCTGTATTTATGTGAATGGGGACATAGCCATTATCGTCCGTAGGTATGCTACAGCAGTAAGCTTATTAAACATTTTGTAAATTATTAAAAATGGTTTAAAATAACAACATCTGAAAAAATAGGACTTTTTTTTTAAAACTCTGGTCCTTCCCATATATGCATTAGAGATGCGTTATGCCGCATCCGGAACGAGTTGGCGTTCTGTTAAATATCTGAAATATGTTATACACATATTTAATATTTTATACACATTTTAATATACCATCTTTTGTGGAGAAGGATACTTTATTTAACATCGGTTGATTCTTTTGTTTAATAATGGTTTTTAAAATTTCGAGTTTTTATTTTCAGCGCGTCATTTTATTATCTACTAACCTTTTTTAATACATTGATACTTATATTTATTTTATATATAGTTATTTGAGATCTGATGATTGATATGTGCACGAAATGCATTAACTTATTTAAAAAATTAGGTTTATTTAAAAATATATTTTTAATCACTTCACCCCAAGCAAAGCAATAATGCGAGTAAAGGTTTACTGGAGCTGAAAGAAGAGAATGAGAAAACTTTCAAAGGAAACTGAAATCCAATCCTAAACAAGAAACAAGAGATAAACCTCTACTCCTGTTCAAAATACCGGGGAAGGAGTATGAACCGGACGATTGTTGCGTTTTAATCACTTTTGAACCTCTTTTTAAAAATGTAATATTTAAACAAGTTAATATTTAGGAGAACCTTTAAATCATGTCTACACTGATTCTATTTGTAAATAAATTTGTAAGGTGACTCAAATCTAAATGCAATTTAGAGGTGTCTTCACAAATTAATCCGTGTATATCATATCCGATGGGAGCTGAAAACTTCGCACCGCGACCAAGAAGAGTTTTTTTTTTTTTCAAAATTATGATACCTAGTTATTTGGTAGAGATTCTTTTCAGTACTTCTTTGTATATTCTGGTATGGTTTATAAGTAGGTTGGTTATACGGTAGAGGCCTTCTTAATCATGAATATCTGGTTTCGGTCGTTTACATGGAAACTGAATGCAATAAAACCTCCATATCCGTGTCGTATTTAGTCAAGCCCGGTTTTATTTTTCTTTCACGGCCATTTTGTTTTTATTTTGTGTTGAAACTGATAAAATGGACCATGTTTAGATCCCATGTATGCGTGAGACCCCCACGTTAAAAAAAGGCTCGCTTTGAGGATTTTGTTTGATTCATCATTGATTACCGTTTTCATATGACCTTTATTATAGGAATCAACGGAGACATGTCCGTGACCCCTTTAATTTGAAGGACATCGGTTGTGCTCTGACCTGGAGAGGGTCTCCCTCAGGTCTACTTGCCAAAGACACGCTACTCGTGAATGAATTCCTCTACGACTTCCTCAAACAAAGTTGAAGAGTACCACATAAAAGCAATAAAATCTGTCGGATTAATAAATAAGAAACAAGGGATAAACCACACACACACATATATATATATATTTACAATAAAAAATATTTAAAAAATAAAATTTTCAGACACACTGGGTTGTATATTAATATTTTTTGTTTTATTATTTCATTTAGGTTCCTCGACTAGTTTCGGCCAGCATGGCCATCATCAGGAGAAACAAAATTCTTGCTTGTTAGTAGCAGTGAAGTACAGGAATGAAAGTGTATGTTATAATTTAGTTCTTTGGGAGTGTGTATGACGTGTGTAAGTGTATATATTAGTATGAGTGTGTATATAAGTGTGAGACCTCAACACCTCTGCAAGCATGTCTGTCTTGTGTGGGTGAGAAATGTGGGTAGGGCTTGATTTATGAGGTTATCTATCTATGTTGTTAAATTTGTGGTTAAGCCCGTCTGGACGAAGTGTTTTGAAGCGCAAAATCCATTTGTCTTCATGTAGATTTCTTCATCCACCGCAAGGAAAGATGGCTCCCTGTGCCGGGCCAGGAAATTTTTCTCCTCGGAATCGATCCTCCAAATTTACAAATCAACCATCCGCCCTTGCATGGAGTATTGCTGCCATATATGGTCTGGAGCCCCTTCTGTTTGCCTCGGGGTTCTTGATAAGATCCAGAGACGGGTATGCAATGTAATTGGCCCTGATCTGGCTTCTCGTCTGCAGTCTCTCTCTCTCTCACAGACGCGCCGTCGCCTCTCTTTGTCTCTTTTACAAATACTACTGGTAATTGCTCCGATGAGCTGCTATCGCTGGTTCCCAGGCTCCATGAATTCAAGCGTCATACGAGGCTAGTATCCCGTTCCCACCCTTTCACTGTTGAAACTGTTAAGTGTAGACGTCTCTTTTACTCCAATAGCTTCATATCTCGCACCTCACACCTGTGGAACTCCCTTCCCTATTCCTGTTTCCCTGACAACTATAATCTCCAACTATTCAAATGTAACATCAATCGACATCTCCAGTTGCATTGATCTATCTACCATCCTTCTCCACATCCTTTCTTCTATCACTCCTATCTGCTCTTGCTCCAAATCCTCTGTAACCCCTTGTGTGCTAGTGGCTTTCAGCCTTGCCTGGGTGAAAAGCTTTAAAAAAATGTTCCTCTAGATATGTTTTTAATGTTATCTTTTCTGTCTATCTATATTTTTCAATTATAGTGAATTTGGCAAATCATGTTTTTCTAGGTGGAAATGTTGTTCTACAAGTAATAATCTTTCCTGGGGAACCGACTCGACCCGATTACGATAATTATTAATTTCTTTAGTGAAAAGGCCATTCAGATTTCCCCACATATTGTTTCTAGCATAGTGTGCATTTTAATAGGTAAATTATGTTATGACTTCTACAGTTAGAGTTGTGAGCTAGTGAACGAATCGGTGTGTCTAATGTGGTTACAGTATAAGCTCCTTTTGTTGTTAGATTGTTGGGAAAATCCTGTTGTTTTTATTTTTGGTCTATTACCTTATCATCTGAAATTTGGTTACTACCTATAATTTCCTTAAGGTTCTTAGGTCTACGATATGCTAGAAGGCCGATTTCTTCAAACAAAAGTTTTAGATTGGTAGTATTTCCCAGCGACTTTTGATTATCTGAGATAGTGGAGGAAGAGTGGTGTTGAAAGTGGTTACTAGAGGGATGCGTTTGTATTTATTTTTAATTTTGTACATTAGGGTGTTTTCTCTAGATGTGGAAATTGCTTTATTTATGTGTTCTCTGATTAGTTGTTGTTTATAGCCACGTATTGTGAATCGATGCTCGAGATTTTGAGTGTGTTTATTTAGTTCTTCACTGTTGTAACGTATCCGTCTGAGTCTACTTGCTACTTAAACGGAATATATCCTTAATTATCTGTTTCTTTAGCAGGTATTATCGGTTCTTTACGTTCAAATAACTTTTAATCTAACCGAATTGTATCTTCTGTCCGATTCTCTTAAAATGCCGTTTCTCAAAACTTAAAAATGGCTGACTTTTCTCATATTCACATCGAATAAAGTAATGTGAATCCACTTCTTGGGGTGAAAATCTTTTCGAAGATGTATCAATTTATATTTTATTCCAGCATTGGAAACGAAAATGAAATGTTTATGGGTTGATCGATTTATTTCTTACGGATTATCAACCCTTTATAGCTTATTTAAAGCCGAAATATATTTTGGATTGTAAGTGATTGTTGACAGTATCTAATGTTCCCAAGCGGTCCCCTGTCTAAGTACTGATCAGGCTCGACACTGCCTAACTTCAATGATCGAATGAGAATCGATGTTTTCAAAGTGATTTGATCGTAAACGACGAAGATTAAATCTACTGAACAAGAATAATGTTTATTTTCTAAAAAACAACTTCCATAACTTTCATTTTCTAACAATTCAATAAACTACCTTGATCTTGTTAGTTGATATTATATGAAGGTGCATATAAAATACGAATGATGCCTTACAGGAACTAAGCAAGGTATTAAGAGATAGGAAATGTTCTTAGAAATAAAGAGAAGACTGCTGAATAGAGAAAAGAAATTCCTATACGGCAGTTAATGCTGGACAAACCTTTCACCTTTGAAGAAGATATTGATTGATTGACTGATTTGTTTATTTTATGGCATATCAACCTTTCCAGGTTATTTTAAAGCCATAAAATATTTATACATTGTAAGAACTTTTTTGAGATAATAATTATTTACTGATACAAGTTTTACTAATTAACCCATAGCTGAGGAGAGAAGGGTTGGATTTATACCTTTCCCGAGATTATTTGCGCTTAAGTGAATATAACGAACCCGACTGGAAGTGGAACTTTGATCGATTTCCATTTCCGAACCGTTATCGAAGCCGGTATTCCCATCTAGGTACTGACCAGGCCCAGCGTTGCTCAACTTCAGTGATCATATGAGAACCCGTGTTTCAATGTAATATGGCCGTAAGCCCCAGATGAAGAAGCAACAGAGATGTAGTTCTATCGACGGATGCTGAGAATACCATAGAATATGTGAATAATGAGGAAGTTTTAAAGAAAACGTAAACAAAAAGGACACATATACATAGAATCATGATCTCCCATGTCCTAAAAGAAAACGACACATTAGACAAAAACACTGTCTAGTTACCAACAATTTCATTCTCATTATGAATTGGATGGCAAAGTTAAGATTAGAGCTCTCGTTCATTAGACATAACTTTTAGGTCTCACATTATCTATTTATCCTTCTCGATATCATTTTATCCTGTGAGTGTCAAATTCTTCAAGCCGTCCTTCCTCATTATATGTCCCATAAATTTCAACCCTCTCATTCTTATTCTAACTATAAGTCTTATTTTCGTTTCAATTTTTCTTAACACTTTCTCATTATTCACATGCACTATCCATGATATTGTCAGTATCCGTCTACAGCAGGGGGGGGGGGTCAACAACCTTTTGCTAACTATGTGCCGACTTAAGGTTTTAAAATCATTCAGTGTGCAAACAGCATATGTATTTTTATACAAGTCAAGGTCAATATACTTGTTCTACAATATATTTCATATAGTAATATATAATATATATACTTTACTATATATTAAAATTGAAACAGCTAAATATCTTTTTTGCGTTGTAGTAGTTATTGGTTCGGACTTCGTGATGTCATTTGCAGCTGCGTGCCATTTTAAATTGCTTTGCGTGCCGTCGTGGCACGCGTGCCGTAGATTTCCGACCCCTTTTCTAAAGAATCACATTTCTGAGACACCAAGGGAAACAGAAAATTACTAGTATAAGTAAATGCATGGCAGAGAATGGAGTAGGAAGAATGGTAAGATGATAAAAGTTTCTTAGAGCTGTAAGAGGGAGAAAGCTGTGGAGATCATGATCGCCCATGTCTTGAAGAGACATATCACATAAAGAAAATTTTAATATATTGAGTTCAAATTTGTCCAATCTTTATCTGTGAGGAAATTGCCCAGCATTTGCCGCCTTAAAGGAGAATTGATGCTCAGCAATGTTTCCTTCGTTTCTCACAAAATTTCTCTATCTCTTAATACTTTGTTTAGCATCTGAAAAGCATCTTTCGCTGTTCCAATATCTTCCGTCTCAGTCTCACATTATCCGCAAATTAGTCAACTCTCGGCAAAGTTTAACCTTCGTGCTCAGAGCCCCCTCCACCCAAAAAAAACGGTGTGTCGAAAGACGGTTCTTCCCTTGATTCCGATATTACTGAATACACTTTTGACTCCCTCGGCAATGTTTATTGTTTTTAAAAAAGCGAAGATTAGAATTTTAATAAAACTCAAACATATGAAAATGGATTTTTATATTTTCTTTATTCTTGAGAATAGGCAACAAATATATCAAACCCTATATATTTATTAGATTAAATTAAAAAATGCTTTAAAATGGCAAATAATAAATATTTCATTGTAGGTAGTTTATATATTTTGATAATTTTGTATATTTTTATAATTTTTTTAATAAAAATATTTCTTTCCAAATTTATTTCATTATAAAATGGTAAATAAATCTTTATAAAGGGAAAATAATAAATTTCCCATTGTAGTTGGTTCACATATTTTTTATAATCTCGTAAATAAATATTGCCTAGGGAGTCGAAAGTGTATACATTAATTGTGGTATCCTTTTGACACACGGTCTTTTGCGGGTACATTGCACAAACCTCTTTACCTGCTTGATTATGATGCCTCGATTTCGTATCTTGTAAATGTTTGCCACATTTTTTGCTCAAATCTTTGCTCATACTGATGACGCGCATAACATAAAACATAGACACGAATGTGTTGAGATTGCTATGATTTTGAATTTGCTATGATTTGAATTTGTTATCAGAAGGTTTTAATATTAAGATGGTTAGTTTACGGGCATGTTTACCATATTAATCCACAACAATATAGAATATAGGCATTCAAAACGAATCAATCACAAGGCAATTGAATAAGAAACAACGGTAATTTAAGTTTCAATAAAAACAACAGATATTTATGTAAAATTAATATACAATTAGAAAATTTGTGGTTTGATAATGCAAGAATTGACCATGTATATATTGGGTGTCTTATTGATTTACAGTTCAAAATTGTTCATGTGTTAAAGAACTGGTCAAATAGAGTAAAATGGAAAATATTACTTATACAGAAATTTGTGTAGTTTGTGTGCGTGATTAAAGTAGAGTATAAATGTCTTAATTTTCTAGAGTTGTTTACCTTGGATTGTTCTGTATTTATCTTTTGTTAAATACAACTTCTATTTTAGTAGTGTAGTAAGAACACTTTTCTTAGAAAGTTGTAAGTGAATTTTGAGAGAATAATGTTGGTGTTTGAGTCAGCAGTTGACGCGCGAAAAGTTTCTTAAGTCAAAATAATAACACGCGTGGATTCATGTAGCATCTCTCTGAAGCTGAATGACTGACTGGTGAATTGGGTCGAAATGGTCCTTTTTATTTGTTTTTGGAATTCAAAATAGGCTCCAGGGAACTGGGCAGGAAATTAGGTTTTCGACAATTGTTAAACATTTTGGTGTTGTCTCAACCAATAAAAAGTCGAGATTTGCAATGAGAGGTGTTGGTTGGTTAAAACTGATTCTGATGGAAGAGTGTATTTTATCTCGGGGGTGAGTAGAAAATATGGACGATTCTATCAAATGGCACTTAACAAAAGTACCTCCTGAATTCAGCTGCAACTCAGTAGACAAGATGTCAAATTTACTATATTTCCGTTCGTCCAAGTATCGAGTATTTACTTTGTATCCCATTAACCAAAATTCATTTTCTTTTTAATTAATTTTATTTATTTATTAGTTTATTTATTTTAATTTTATGAGACAAAATTAGATCATAACTGGGGCGTCCGTAGCGCCGAGAAAAACGCTTATTTTTCTTTTATGATTTTTCCTTTATTCATAAGATATACTTTTCAAACTTAAAGGAGAAAATGATTGTCCAACCAAAACGAGGCGTGGTTTTATTTTTTGTTCTAAATTCCTTTGAGCAACATAGAAACAAACTTTGCGCAAGTGAACACTAGAATTGATAAAAATAAAAAGGAACCAAAAACAGGATTTTCTATATGAATACATTCTGAGCGTGCGTTTCTTATTATTAGAAGGCAATAAAAGAACCAGCTCAAAACTGGGTGTTCGATTCTGAAGACATGGTGATTCAAAAATAGATGTAAAAACAATCGAGAGACGAAGATTTCCATACCAAAAAAGAGAGAGAAAAAAAGAGAGAGAGAAAAGAAAGAAAAAAGTAAGAAAAATGCAAGAGATAAAAATACTTGATATAAGTACGGGTTTTCTTAGGGAAAAAAAGATTGTATTATCCATAAGATAATTGTTCACGGTTCGAATGAACAAAAGAATATTTTTCTTGGTCAATGAAAATAGATAAAGACTTCGTAACTCTAATGCATAAAAGATATTACCATCATTTCGTTTTTCTTTGTTAATTTGGGTTTTTGTTTTTTTGTTTTTTGTTGTTTTTTTGCAAAAGAGAAAATCCATGAAAAACTGCAAATTATGAAATATTATAGCAAATTAAAAAGCAGTTTATACAATTTAAATAATCCTTTCATATGGTATGATGTTCCACCAGTTAAAATTTTTTAAGATCAGTCAGTAGTTAAAAATTATATAAAAAAAGCGCACACCTTATATTCCTCAAGTAAATTTTACAGATATCACTACCGTAGAAAAACATTAGGCAAACTCCCGTCTGCCATCGAAACTGTCGACACCTAAAATAAATAGCTACTACCGTGTTAAAAATACATTTCTGCTATATTTTAAACTTAAAGTAAGTAATGGCTGTTTCAAATGAAATAAATTAAACACGGCTAAGAATCTGTAACACACTACCTCGACTGGTTCTTGGACCTTGTACAAGTTGAATATCACAGTAAAAAATGAAGTAGCGGATTCAAGCCAAGTTATGATTTTTTTTTCGCAATTAAGACGGATATAATGATTTCCAAGCGTAGCTTAGATGTGGCACAAGGCCAAAAGTAGGGGGCACCTACTGAGCATCGAACTCACTACTCAGTCGTAATCGTTCTAGCGAGACAAGCATGCTAACCACTACACCGCCTCAAGTTGCCTCTAATCAAGACGGATATATGTGTGTATAATATTGTGCCATTTCCAAATTGTACATGAAGTTTATTCTACTGTTGTCTCACTTTTCAGATTCTGTGTTAATCATAAAATTTGTTTTCTAAAAATATTTTCTGAAAATATGCTGTCTGTGGAACGTGCAAAATCTTTCATGTGTGAGTTTAAATTGGAAAAAATGCAGTTGAAGCAGAGAGAAATCCCAACTTTTCATTTGAAGATAGAAATAAAGAAGCAGGAAATACAACTTTGGTTTCAAAAATTTTACCCCAGGGATAACAATATTCAAAATTAGCCTCGAAATAGATTTACATGTTATCAGCGATGTAAAATTGTGCTAGATAAAACGAGGGCAACAATTTTGGCTCTTTAAATGATCTTGGAGACTGTCATATGACATCACATTATTTATTTAAAAACTAATATAAATTGACTGGAAGGAGTTTTAGTTTTGAATAAATCAACAATCACTAGTTTTAACGCCAATTTTAGCCATCTGTCATCACAATGCAATTCTCTTTATTAAAAAATCTTTCAAAAATAAAATATACTTTTCTGAAACTTTATTTGAGAAACATTAGCTGATTTAAAGTTTAATTGATTTGATTTGAAACAAATATTACTTTAAGTTTAAAATATCGCAGACATTTACCTCGGTGGACGAAATAAAAGGGTTCAGTTCGAAATTCCAATCACCGGAAGAAACCCGGAGCATACCAACGGCCGAAATGTCGTGAATATGGCAACAAAGATGAGGACAACAGTCCGAACAATGTAAATAGTGTAAATAATTACAATACCTCTTCTCATATTTGTGAATATGCATAATATCCAACGTCGGTAACACGGCTTGGAGTTTCATGCGATATAGCAATCTTCCGGTGCTGAGTATATTCTGAAGGTTATGAGATTTGTGTTCTCGCGGTGATGATTTAAATTGTGTGTTAAGTCTTTCTTTATTTTATTGTTGCCTAAAATATAATTAATTATTTATAATTTATATATTTCAAATTCTTAAGTTCGAAAGACGAAGAATTAAAAAATATTTAAAATGAAAAATTTGAAATTAAGTAAAAAAACTTAGGTATCATGGGAGATAACTCTGTTTTTTTATATAAAATACCATAGTACCAATTAAAGTAAACTAATACATAAATATGATAATAGGTTGATACTACACACGTTATAAATTAATCGAGTACGGTAATATGGAATTATATGTGTCTATAGATATATTAGAAATGTTATTAATGATGGGTTCTAAGAGTATTAATAGTTGTTTCATTAATTAATATTAAAATTCGTAAGATTTATTTTGAAATCTATTTTAATCAGGGTGAATGTTTTTGAGCAGATGTTTGGTTTTATGGATACATGTAAGCATGAATTTTATTCTCTTGTTCAGAGCCGAGTTCGAATTCCAGTCGAATCAATTACATTCAATTACGTGCTAATACTCTTGGGAAAGGTATGAATCCTCTTCTTCACCACCACCCCCAATTATGGGTAAATAGCCAAGACAGACCGGGTTCTATAGCGTTGGATGGCAACAGTCTACCGCAAAAAGAAATGGCAACCTACTGTGGTAAAAATCTGCCTCGTCTGCCATATATCGAAAAATACACGATCGCCTAAGCATGTATCACTCATGGCACATAACTGACTGAATATCGTAAGCTTCTCCAACTGACACAAGTTACATCTATATCCCTTTCCATTATATGGTTTTGCTTTCGCGATTATCTCGCAGCGAGTGGTTGGGTTCTTAGGGTTGTTTTGTAATCGCCAAACATACTTTGGAAGTATTGTGCAGTTTTTTTTTATTTCATATTGCTCAGTGTCATTTTGTGATGGTAAAAAAGGGATTTTCAGCTGTTCTCGGTGGATCCAAAGTAATATTTAACATCATCGTCTGAATATATATTATGGATGTTATGTATATTCACTAATATATACTTAATTGCTCTGTTACATAAAATTGAACACTATATTTATAACACCTGAGGAAGAAATATATTTATATGTACATACAAGCATATGTGGGTATATGTATTTTTTATCATACCTATATATATATATATATATATATATATATATATATCGGGAATCTATGACAAAGTGGGGAAAGTTTTCGTGTGACGCTTCATTGAATTAAAATGTAATGTTTACGCTGACGCGACTACATATGTACTTGAAACAGAGGGACGCTGAAGATTATAAATTTCAATTTAAAGCTTTTTTTAAAATATATCTTTTGTATCTATAGTCTAGCCAATTTCATGTAGTTTCATTTTCGTTTTCATCACTTTTGTCATTAAATATCTCACATTGTGATAATAGAAGATCTGCCAAGAAAGGTGAACTGTTGTAAGATCCTCGACGCAAATTTACCGGGGATTTTCTAGCGATTAAAGCGTTTTCTAACTATTTTCGTCTTAATAAATTGTTTTCTCCTTTAATTAGAGTAGCATTTTTAAATCAAAATTGTGGTCAGACTCATTAAGGTGTGCAACTAATGTAATCAGTGTGTTATTTTGTAAAAGATCCTTTTTGTGTTCATAATATCTTTTTCCCTTATATATATATATATATATATATATATATATATATATATATATATATATATATATATATATACAGTTCAAATATATATTTATATATATATTATACTAGGATCATTTTCCAACTTATTCAAGATGATCTTCGCCCTCTCTAACCTTCTAAGTTTCTGTCCCTGAGTAACAGGGTGCTTCACAAGTTTTTCGTACGAATTCATTTTCAATCTTTTTTTACTGCTCCTTGGACTGTCATAGCTGAAAATTTTCCCTCACGTGCTAACCGTCTTATGGATTAAGTTGGATCTTTTCTAATTGATCTCCTTAGCTCTAAGTTGAAATAATCATGCCGCTTTCGGTTATGACCTCCTGATCCATTTTTTCTCTCGACTATTCCCTCCTTTTTTAAACTTATTCACCGTTCTCTTGATGGTTCTTGAATGGACATTGAAGATGGAAGCCAGAGTATGAATGTTGATATAATTACTGAAGGCCTGAATTATCATTTTCCTCTCACCATTACTCATTTAGGAAGACAGTGGGTCTGACACAAAACAATTTAACCTCTTTCTAGCTGAATAACTCAAAGGATTTTTCAGTGACGTCAAGATGGCTGAACATCTTATCTGAAAACCTAGAAAAAGAAACTCAATTAGTTTAGTGATTTTTTAAAATATTAAACATTCTGTGGGATGAATAATTATGCTGTTACACGTTTTGGACAATTTTGCTGTTACAACCGGTATATATATACACCACCACATAAACCACCATTGACCCTATAAACATGAAAAGAGAAACCACTGAAAACCATAACGCCATCAATTATTCTCTAGTTCAAGCTACCATCATAATAATTGCATTTATTGTTGACATCGCTATAATAAAAACAATATTCGCTACACAATTCAACATTGAATACAGCAATCAAATGCGTACGTATATACACAACGGCACATATATACATATATATGCCAAGACCCATAGTGTTCACATGTATTTATGTTTGTGTGAGCTCCGGTGGGCGAGCGCGCGCGTGTGTCTGCGTACATCAATGGGTGTACGGGCGTGTATGCATGTTTGCGTAAGTATGAGTGGAGTCCCGACGACAATTCCCCCCCACTTCCATAAGAACTACAATATACGCAACTCTATATAAGTCCAAATTTTTTAAAAATTAATCAGTTTGTCTGACGATCGCAAAAGCGTGAAACCCAGGGTCACAAACTCACATCAATCCGAATATGTTAATTCTATCACCGATATTGAGTGCTTATAAGTACCGAGCATAATATATAAATAATATATATATATATATATATATATATATATATATATATATATATATATATATATATATATATATATATATATATATATATAAATAAAAAGGAAAGAACAGTAAGATATAAAATCCGGTGTTCTTATAGATATTTTTATTTTTACACAATAGTGCTCTATGTAAATTTAAATTTACAGAGCATTAATATTATAAATTAATAGATTTAAAATATGGTTTTACCGCTACTATTAACTGAGACAACGAAAATTAAAAATTGAACCCTCTACCACCCCTTGTCTAGATGAATGGATTTATCGGTAACCTTGGAAACCCTCAAACTATGAATCTTTCCTGTGCCGTTAACAACCGTAAATTTTAAAAAGTAAGTTACTCCAAAATTCGCTTGATGAGGAAATGGAACTAATGTCTTTGGTTTAATAACAAAATTAAATTCAGGGGCTTTAGCTTCCATTTCTGAAACATGGTCATCACTGTGTAGCGGTAAAACCATATTTTAAATCTATTAATTTATAATATATATATATATATATATATATATATATATATATATATATATATATATACGCACGCACACATTTCACATATACTTCGCACCCCACAGGTTATCCACTCGCGCTGTTCTTTTTAAAGAAATGGATAAGTCTGACCCAGGATACTCACTGAAAAACATCCCTATACACACCCAAGCTTCGTATAAACATCAGCTAACACAGAAAATCGAAAGTCTCATAAGGAGGATGAGATGGAAGGCATACTTCTTCCTCAACGACCCCGAAAATGAAGTAACTGAAAAACCCGAGACATTTAACTTCAATACAAGGAAATGTCAACCAATATGTAAAGAAATGCTAAAATTTGGGGAAGACATGACAAATATAGCCAGAAACCAGAAGTTCAAAAAACTCTTGGACAATTTCCAGAAGAAAATTATAAAAGACAAGAAAAAAATAATGAACTCCAATAAGGTATTCCTATTGGCTGACAAAACTACGAACATATACACAATGGAACCCACAGCCTACAATAAACTCATAACTAACAACATCACACAATTATACAAGAAGACAACCGCAAACACAATGAACATGATAACCAAGAAGCTAAATATATAGCCGTCAAATTAAAGATAGATGAAAGAATAAACCGAATATCTGAACAAGCTTTCATGACAGCAAACGACCACAAAACCAACTTCATGGAAAGACCCACATTCCGACTAATCAACCCTGCGAAAATCGAGATAGGAAAAATCAGCAAAAACATACTGGAAACTATCAACACCAGCCTAAGGGAAAAATTAGGTCTTAACCAATGGAAAAACACCAAAGCTCTCATAGAGTGGTTTACAGCAATAAAAAACAAAAACAAAGCTACTTTCATCTCATTCAACATAGTGGATTTCTACCCATCCATCACGGGAAACATATTGAATAACGCTATACAACTAGCACAGCAACTTGTAAAATCACGGACCGAGATATTAAAATAATCAACCACTGCGGCAAATCTCTGCTGTTTCACAATAACGAACCATGGTCCAAAAAACAAAATCACGACCTATTTGGTGTAACAATGGGTAGCTACGATGGAGCATTAGCGAATTAGTACGCATACATATCCTCTCATACCTAGCCAGAACCCGGGAGAAAAAGGACACGGGACTATATAGAGATGACGGACTTATCCTGATAAGAGAACCCAGTGGCCCCAAATTGGACAGATTTAGGAAAAAATAGTAAACGCCCTAAAAACCATTAGATTCAAAATAGAAATAAATGCAGGTACAAAAAACAGTAAACTTCCTAGACGTCACTCTTAACCTGAACAACAATACATACGAATCGTAGAAAAAAGATAATGACACCCCCAAATTAAGTAGACATATCCTCCAAGCATCCACCTTCAATCATCAAATAAATACCCATATCAATCAGCCGCAGACTATCTGAAAACTCATCTAGTATACACATTTTCAATAACAAAAAAACACCACACGACAAAGCGCTAAAAGAAAGTGTATACGCACAACAACTACAATAAACACCGCCGCAACGAAAACGTAAAAATAGAAAAAGAAATATTATCTGGTTTAATCCACCATACAACAAAACCGTCAAAACACACATAGGTAGGACATTCCTAAACTTAATAGAAAATCACTTCCATGAAACAAACCGATTATCAAAAATATTCAACAAACAGTTACAGTTACAGCTGCACAAAAATATAACACAAATAATAAAAAGCCACAACAAAAAAAAACAACCTACAATAATGCAACCAAGGAACCTCAATGCAACTGCAGAAATAGAACATGTCCACTCCAGGGAAATTGCCAACAAACGAATATAATATATAAAGCCAAGGTAAGTGCAAACAACACAATGTACTACATCGGTGCCACTGGAGGACCATTCAAGAAGAGAAAAAACAACCACAACCTTTCATTCTCCAACCGAAAATACCCGAATAGTACTACACTATCCACATACATATGGCATCTAAAAACAGAAATACTACACCAAGAATAAGCCGGAAAATATTGAAAAAAGCACCTGCCTACAACAACATTACAACAAAAATGAAAGAGTAGCAATAATATCTCATACCCCACAGAAGAATTTACTAAACATAAGATCAGAAATAATTTCCAAAGATAGGCATGAAAATAAATACCTATTATCAGAATTTATACCAAAGGGATAAAAAAAACACACCGCCACATAAACCACCATTGACCCTATAAACATGAAAAGAGAAACCACTGATATCATAACGCCATCAATTATTCGCTAGTTCAAGCTACCATCATAATAATTGCATTTATTGTTATTCTCATTCCACCACCATTACTATCACTTCTAACACTTTAAAATAACTATTTGCTACTACAATTGTTATCACCATCAACCGACCCACCATTACTACCACATTAGTCCGCAATCACCATTAACGTAAATTACTTCTCTCTCCCCCAGCAAAATTAATACCACCGCATAAAAACTAATAAGTATTACAGATTGGAATTTCTACCATTTACATATCCGCAATCAGCAAAAACAAGCAAATAACCGGCTTTAAAATAATAACAAAATAGCCTTTAAAAATTTAAAATAATAGCAATTTTTACGTATCGTAGTTTTACACAGACCCCTTCATACGTATGTATATACGTGCGTGCGAGAAAATATTATTCAGCGAACAAAAATAGAAAATTCTTCTGCGCGTTGACATCGCTATAATAAAAACAATATTCGCTACACAATTCAACACTGAATACAGCAATCAAATGCGGGCGTATCTACACAACGGCACATATATACATATATATGCCAAGTCCCATAGTGTTCACATATATTTATGTTTGTGTGAGCTCCGGTGGGCGAGCGCGCGTCTGTGTGTGTCTGCGTACGTCAATGGGTGTACGGGCGTGTATGCATGTTTGCGTAAGTATGAGTAGCGTCACGACGACAATTTTTCCTCCCATTTCCATAAAAACACCAATATACGCAACCCTATATAAATCCAAAATTTTAAAAAAATAATCAGTTTGTCTGACGATCGCAAAAGCGTGAAACCCAGGGTCACAAACTCATATCAATCCAACTATATATATATATATATATATATATATATATATATATATATATATATATATATTCAAACAGATTTGGTTAATTAATTTAGACATGTCATATCAATTAATTTTCATTGTGATCCTTTCAAGTTTGCGGATTCATTTTTCTGTATATTTAGAAAATTGAGTAAGAAAAATACCAAAATTTTCTTTTGAATAGTTTTCATTTTCCCAAGTTACATTCAATCTCAACTGAGACCATCTTCAAGGGGTTAAGTTGTCTGTGAGTCAACAGTTTTTTCTTTCTTTTTTACTGCTTATGCAGCGTTCTAGATTTTAAAGTTTAAAGTTCACGTGCTCTTTTGTTTTTGTTTTTTCAGTGCAAGTGGAGTAACTTTTTGGTTTATGTCCATAAGTATATAATAATTTTTTTCACAACGAAAACTAATCGACATGATATGTGTAAATTATTTAACCAAACCTGTTTGAATGAAAAATATGCTGCCTATATATATATATATATATATATATATATATATATATATATATATATATATATATATATATATATATATATATATATATATAACAGAGAAGAGAGTCGGGGAAACACACGCATACACACACACGTATTTTTTTTATTGAAATTGAGGTGAATCTGAGTAGCGAAATTAGATCAGAGCAATTTTGTTTACTGATGGAAAATCTGATCTAGCCTATTTGGAATTGGGTCATTAGAGATACAATGGAAAATGGTCGAAATAATTTTTGTGGGTTAAAATTATAAATAGAGCTGAGTAAGCAAGAAGGACCTTTAGAATTCACCTGATTTTGGTTGAAGTGGCCAGAAGCCGTGATAATCGCGTGCGAAGTTTTGGGACTAATGGTCGATTATGACCAACAAGATTCATCTATATAATCGCGTAGTTATGCTGAAGAAGATGCAGACAGAAGAGGAAGACGGAAGAGGCAGACAGACGAGGCAGACGGGAGAGGCGAAAGGTTGCTTTTGGCTCGTCTGTCGTCGAGTGCAGTTGACCTGGGTGGTGAGATGTCGGAGATTGAAAGTGAGCAGAGTTGAATTGAAGAAAGTGACGTCAGAGATTGGAATAAAACGCCCGCTAACATGTGCTGCTGATATAAGTACGAAGAAGCGAATTACTTCCTCCAACATCTAAGACTGCTACTGCTACCATTATTACTAACACTGGAAACGGAAACGTCGAACAAGCTACAATAATGAAAGAGTTGCGTTTGGCTCGTCTGTCGTCGAGTGCCGTCGAGCTGGGTGGAGAGATATCGGAGATTGAAAAGTGAGCATTGTTGAATTGAAGGCTCGAAGAATTACGAAAGTGACGCCAGGATTGGAACAAAACGTCCGCTAACATGTACTGTTGATATAAGTACCGTTGTTCGGCTACCACGAAGATTACTATTACTGTTACTACCGATAGAGGTAGTGTAGGAGGAGGAACGCAACTATAAACTTTAAGCCGCGCACAGAAATCTTTATCTCTCCATCGCAAGAGTCGTATATCGTTCAGAGACGATTTCCCAACAAGCTAATCACAACCCACTTTTTCTCTGTCTAGAATCCAGTGTATGAGTTTTTATGTCAATTACTTTCTTTTCTGTAACCCTTTTTTTCTGTACTATTCTTTTCTGCTATATAAAAGACATTAACAATTCAACCATTGAATAGCTGTTTGTCCGGCTTTCTGCAGATATATATATTTTTTTGTGCCTTCTAAAATTCTTAGCGTGAATGAATGAATATCACTTCTGCTTTTTGGATCAAACCAAACACAACGTGGGCAGGAAGCAGGATTAAACCAGTGGACCGGTCGAATGATCTATGGATGCTCAGGGGACCTACGGTCACTTCCTTAAGTTCGATTAAGACCGAGTAGACACCTCAACCCAGAGAGTAAGACGTCGGAGTTTGAGAGGTTTGGGCGAAAGTGTTATATATATATATATATATATATATATATATATATATATATATATATATATATATATGTATACGCAATCCTCTTTCTGAATAGTAGTCTTTCACTACACATTAATCGCCCCAAACCCAAATGTGTAGACTCGATCGGATATCATCGATTTAATATTAAAATTTAATCGCCAAAGACAAAAATCTCTTTCCACTAACATTTAGCTTTTATATAATACACGATTAAATAATAACTGTAAAAAAACAACTTCTAGCACGGATGTATACAAGTGGAGCTGAAAAATCTACTGTCTGGTTCACTTCTCAAAATCAGTATTTCAAACATCAGAGTACTTCTTAAAAGTGTCTCAAGTTGAAATTTTATCAGTACACCATCACACTTGTATGTATGTATCATGTGTGTGCAAAGATTTCCCGTGTTTTTATAGTTAAACAATGATTTTTCATTTTGTAGTCGGCGTCTAGTTAATAGGAGTAGATAGGTTCGCCTATTGTCCGGCTCACACTCCTCCCCAGTCTTTAGAACAGGAGTAGAGGTTTGACTCTTGTTTCCTGTTTACGATTGGGTTGTTCCTGCTAAAATCTACTTCAACTCTATACTTCTAACATCTCCACCAAAACTCTGAAACTTTATTTGCTATTTATTTGTTGTTTTTTCCGCCCTCAATATGAATAGATAGGTTCGCCTGTCATTCGGTTCGCACTCCTCTCCGGTCTCTAAGTGGCATTACCGCCTTGATTGGAGTGAATTAATAAAAATAAAAAGTAGACATATAAGCTGCCATACAATTGGATCTGATTTATGGACATCCTGACAAAGTGTGTGACGTTTTTAGTTCTCTTGCTTTCGACCATCACACGTCCTTATCAAGAACGTTAATGTTATCAATTGCAATCTCGAAAAGTTTTCATTAATTCCATCCTAGATTTTTTATGAGGAACATTATGATTTTAATCTTTTAAATTTACACGGTTTATATGCAAGAGATATATATCTGAAACTTTTTAAAAATAGTTCTTTAGTGCTCATATATAACAAAACAGTGTTTAAGAACCAAGATATTAAGTTTTTTCTTTCTTTTTTTAATAGATTCATGTGTTTCTAGTCTTTCTTTACAGTTAGTGATATACAGTATTTTTATATTATCTACTAGCAAGGTGGGCATTCGAGTGAGTGATTTTTTACGGGCTATCAACCCTTTGTTATTTAAAACTGGGACATATATTGAATTGTAAGAATATTTTTTGAATGAATATTACATTAACAATTTTTCAAGATAACAATGATTTTGCTAGTCTTGCTCTTTAACCCATAGGTAGGGGAAGGAGAGAGATTCATACATTGCCAAGGGTATTTGTGCGTAAGTGAATATAACGAACCCGATAGATGTATCCGAAACATAAGTTTCTAGAATTAAAATCAGACATTTTAAGTATGCCTTTTATTTCTCCACATAAACGCTATTAGCGTCAAAGAACTTCTGTAAACGGGCAGCTCAGAACATCCATTCAACCTGTACTTCTGCTAATATAAGCCTGCGAACGGAACTTCCTAACTTCCGACCAAGCGGCATTTGATCTAAAAGTTTTTTTTTATTTTACTTTCTCTATTACCTTTCAGTTAGTAAGAGGCGGCTTTGAATGTCCTCCGTATTTTTGTCTATATAGCAATAAAATTCTACCGCGCTTTGGTACAGATAAAACCATTCACAGTCCATTTAACATCGTGGCTGTTTTTTGGGGGGTGGGGGGCATGTTGTGTCACAGTAAATCAGGACTTGATTAGAAACCATATTAAGCGGCTGGAAGTTTTGCTTCAGGGGCACTGTTTAAAATGCAATTCAGGAGAATGCGGGTGATAAACTTCCAACCGATCGAGACAAGAGATGCGATTGTAGTTTCTGGAGTCTGCTTGGAAAAGGAGAAAATTGTCATCGCGAAGGTCTTGTGGTTTGATTTTGTTTTCCCATATGCTGGTTATGATTCTGTAGCAAGCTTGAAGTGCTACTGCGAACAAGTCGTCTTTTGAAACTCGACCGGGATCCCATTATTCCCAAGAGGTTTCTCCTGTACTCATCTGGCCGATCGTTTTATCGACCTCTTCAATATTGGCAGTGGAAAATCGAGATCACCTTGTATTGGTTGTTGGATAGCGTCGATGACAGCGCTGTCTACAGGTTATTATCTATCGAGAAGGGCACGGAATTGTTCTCACCATCTTTTCTTGATACCTTCTTTGTCCTTAATGAGTGCCGTACTGAGCGCAAAGAACTGTCGACGGACTTGATGTCGCTGGGTGTAATTTTTACTTGTGGGTCTCTGCGTACTACTCGACTTCTTCAGCCTTACTTTCCTGCATATGACAATCTCTCCGTGTTTTGCCCTGGAATTATTTTAAGCTTTCCCGTCTGCATAATGAGGTGGGGATCATTTTGCCACTCTATGAAGGTTCTCTTATTTTCGGACAGTGCTACACAGATTTCCTCTTAGTTCTCATGAAACGAACCATAGGGCACTCTTTTCTTGGGTCCAATTGCTAGCTCCGCTGTGTCCATTACCATCAGATTAAAGGGGTCCCATGTTTCTCTTCTACTATCAGAGATCCATGAGACGTCACCTTGAAACGTTACAGCAGAGCATGCTTCAGTCTGGCTGTGTTGATATCTATTTGGACAATTTTTGTTTCCTTGTGCGTTGCGGAACGATGTGTAAAGGTTCCAATGAACCTGTGATTGGTCCAGCAATCCCGATTGCTCCGTGATTGAGTACATATCGAATTTCACACTTTCGGACAATGACAAAGTCTATCGGTTACAGCTATTTTGATCTGGAGTGCATCCATATTTTTCTAGTTAGTCTGAAGAGGGCGTTGGTGACCGACAGGCCGTTCGCAACGAACAGACTCAAAAGAAACAGACCGTTTCTTTTCATTTTATCAATGTCGTGTGGCCTGATGACCAGTTATCGCTCTCAAGTCTCCTAAGATGTTTTTCAATTACTCGTGTTGCTTTGATCACTCTGTTGGTGTCTTCACAGAATTGATCCTTCGAATTTATAGTTGCATCAGAAGGTGGATACATAATTATTACTGGTGGTGACGTGGCTTTTGAAGTTCACCGTATAGTGGAGTTTAGGCAGCCTCATATTAATGTCCTCTGGGAAGTCTAGCAGTTAACACAGTCGTGGAGTTTACACTGCCAAGACAACTCCATAAATTCTTTCTCTACCTTTCCTTGTAGGTGTAGCTTCCGGCTGACTTTTTTATGAATCATTCCGCAACCAGTCTCGTTTCGCTCAGAGATGCTAAGACCTTGATGTCTCGGACAATGGGAATTGTTCTTCTCTCAGATCTGGCAGAAGCATCACGATCCATAAGGGTATGAAAATTTCATACTTAAACTATTTTTATTATTAGTTTATATATATATATATATATATATATATATATATATATGGTATGTAGTAAGTAATAAAGAAAGATTGTCCACGTATTCTTTTTTATAATATCTATATATAGATATATATGCGATGGAAGAAATTCGTGAGATAAAAAAAAACAACAAAAATAATAATACTGATAATAAGACTAATAATATTTATTGTATATTAAAAATTTTTATTGAAATACCAACAAGAACGCCGAAAGATCGAGTTGAAATACATTTTTTAATTAAATTCAGAATGTCAAGGTTTAAATAGGAATTTAAGCATATACAATGAATACCATTTCCACAAAACAAAACCTTCTACAAACCTTCTACAACCCAAATCGTGACAAAACAACTAGCAGACCAAAACTACTAGTTCTCATCAGTAGTATAACACACGAGAAAAAAGTCCCACTTCATTTTTGTATTTCTCGTTAAGAAAGAACAAAAATCGAAAATTACAATATTTAACTCATGTTAAACTCGTGATTAAATCAGCTTTCGTGACGATCTGTTGAAAACAAATACGCCTCTGAATTGTAAGTGGCCATTTAAAATTAAAATCTCTTTCTTTTTCTTTTTTTTTTTTTAATCTTACCTTCGCGAATTTATTAAAGTTATCTGTCATTTATGATATCATCTTAGGGATCGATGTACAATGAATTTCTATGGCAGACAAAGCACCATTTTTAAAGATCATGAATGCAATTTGAACTAATAATTTTGTCTTTTCCCATTGTGCATTCAATAACCATTAATCATTATTACGAATAAAAAGAAATGGAAGGCCAGCAACAAATAAATCAACGAGGATGACATCCAAAGCACCAAACACGGTGTTACTTTCGCCAAAAAATATCTTGTCCAACTTAGTACTGTGATAGCAATTACTTCGCTTTAAATATCCGCACTCGGGGAACAATCAGGCTAACTTAGTTCTGCGTTTGCAAAGTCTTCCATAAGGGACGGCACAGATCTCTGTATCTCACTATCAGATTGCACTATTGGTGTAGTAACGGCTATCATTGTTTCTCTCTAAATATTTACGAACCAATTTAGAATTCAACTGCGTTTTCTTGACCTCACTCATATCCTAAAATTCATTGTAAACTGCTAAAATCTTTAAAAGAACATCAATAATTCCTTGGAATAAAACTAGACGCATCGCAAAAAAATCATTTTTATTGTCGTCTATCTCTAATGCACATATGACATACATCTCCAGATTGCACTAGGGCCATGCCTTAACTGAGAAAATTAAGACAAGTAATTCTAATATTACCTTTTATGTTAGGAGAATGTATATAATTTGCATTTATTCCATTATATTTCATGGGAAATAATTTCTGATCATTAACGAAATTGGGATTCATACCACGTTTCAGTGTTTTTTAAAAGAGACTGTATCATTTCCTTATAATATCTAGCAATGGTCATGAGTTGCAGCCTTAAAAAAATTATTAGTAAATCCATGTAATTTTCACGAGTGCTGCTAGTATATATATATATATATATATATATATATATATATATATATATATATATATATATATGGTTATAAAGAACTCTACTAACTTTAAAATCGATAAAATTAGAAAGATATTATATAAAGAATTTAAGAGCCTGAACTAAAAAATTACGGTAAGCACTAAATTAAAAAAGGTGAACTTCCTTGATATAACATTAGATTTAATGAAAAATGTATACATACCTTATAAAAAAAAACAATACTAATCCTTTATATATATATACCCTAAATCTAATCATTTTCCATCTATAATTAATCATATAGCTTTATCTATCGAAAAAAGAATAAGTACAAATTCAGCAAATGAGAAGATTTTCTCTGAACATATTAATTTTTTATAATAAAGCTCTAAAAGATAGTGGCTACAAAAGCCCAAAACTAACTTATATAAAAAAGGAAAATGGAAAGCATAGAAAAAACAGAAGTAGAAAAATAATTTGGTATGCACCCCATACAACCAAATGGTAAAGAACAAATTAGGACAAAAATTCCTTGCATTAATCGTTAAGCCCTTTCCTAAAGATAGTAAACTAAGTATTATTTTCAATAAAAATACACTAAAATTAAGTTACATCTGTACTGAAAACTTAGAGAAAATTATTAAGAAACATAATGCTAATATCTTGAATAAACACTTAGACCAAAACCAAAGAAATTTAGACAATATAAATATAAAAAGAGATGAAGATAAACAAAAATTATGTAACTGTAGAAATCCTCATAACTGTCCTATACAAAATAAATATCGCACGGAATCATTCGTAAACCAATGCAATATCTCATCTATTGAGAATACCAAAAAAATCAAAATCTATATAGGTTGCACAAGCTATGAGTTCAAAAAGAGGTTCAATCAACATCAAACTTCATTTAGGATAAATAAATACCGAAATCAGACGTCCCTATCGAAATATTTCTGGCACTTAAAGGAAAACAATAAAACACCTACAGTAAAATGGAAATTAATAAGAAAAGCTAGAATATGTAGGTTATTAAATGACTCATGTCCTTTGTGCATACATGAGAAACTATATATTAATAAGTTTATAAAAAATAAAAATTTACTAAATCAAAGAAATGAAATAGCTATTCTTTGTCGACATTGTCAAAAATTTTCCTTAAATAATATTTAAAAAAAAAAAAAAAAAAAAAATAGGAGCTGGTAATATACATACTTATATTTGATATGTAATAATAATTGTTAAATAATTTAAGTAATTCTATTACATTTACTTGATTTAAAAACAAATATAGTCTATTAGTAATTAAGAGTAAAAGTAATATTTTAAAATTGTAGTTCAATATAACGTATTCTAACCCAAACACCCCTTTTAGAAAGAATCTTTAAGTAAACAAGTACGAATTTAACGAAAAATTGCCGAAAAACTTTTTGTTGTTGATAAAAAAAACAGACGACATGCGTTGAACGGGTATCAGAATTCGTTGAAAAATGCTCCCCTACCCTCCCTAAACTTAACCTCTTTCTCGAACGTAACTCATTTTTGATACAACAATAGTTAATTAAAATGAACACGCTACCGCCCCTGTCTAAATGATTGTATTTCTCTGTATCCTTGAAAACGAAACATTATGAATTGTATGTGCGTTTAAAACTCAGTAAATTTAAAAATAAGTTATTCCAAAATTCGCTTGAAAATGAAACAGAACTAATGCTTTTAATTTAATTATATAATTAAATTTGAAGTTTTTAACTTCGGTTTTTGAAACATGATTATAAACAAAACAAATTTTGCTGCTATCCCCTCGCTATTCTTTCCTACATTTTTTGCTTATTCATCCTTTTCTCTGGAAAAGAGATTGTATCTTGTGTCTTTCTTTCTTACTCGTTTTTTTTCTTTTTTCGCGTGAAAAAAAGGTTTATGTGGTTTTAAATCTCAATAAATCCTCTACTAACCGGTAATTTACTGACGCCTGATGAAATGTGTTAATACACATTGAAACATAATTGCATTTGTGTAGCGTTATTCTACATGCTGTTGTAATATCCTTAAATAAAAAAGTATATATATATATATATATATATATATATATATATATATATATATATGTCTCATTAAATAATTTAGACAAGTTTTGTCTACTTATTTTCAATAGAATACTCACATATTCATGAACAAGCTTCTTAGTATCCTTATTAAAAGAGAGAAAATTAAGAATAAGAATCTTGTCCATGAAGATGAGAGGATCTTGTTGAAAATAAATAGACAAAATATGTCTAAATTATTCAATGAGACATGTCTTAAAGAAAAAATGCTGCCAAAATATACTCTCTCTCTCTCTCTCTCTCTCTCTCTATATATATATATATATATATATATATATATATATATATATATATATATATATAGTAAAGGTAACAAATACGTTGTATATGATCTATGTGGATCCTAGTAAGATAAAATATTAAAACTGATCCACAAAAAGTGGTCAATGTATTTATTATTACAGAGCAAATAATTAATAAACAATAAAATCCCAAATCACCTCATATGGAGAATAGCCGAATATATCCGTCATCTGTTTTATCAAACCCGGTGTGGACTGAGTTCGTGTCAGAAGATATATATATATATATATATATATATATATATATATATATATATATATATATATATATATATATATATATATATATATATATATTATTTTGGAACAAAAGTTCCTACCGTTTTCAATAGGTCACATTTGAACACGAGATTTAGTTGACTGAAATGTATCACATATATACATATTCTAAAAGTTGACATTTAAAAGCGTTTTTCTGGAAGATTTGCGCGTGAATTGTGAATTTTAATTGCCATTTTGAGGACGCTCCTGGTTCCAGGTAAACAACTTAGCCCCCCTCCCAAGGCAGAAGTATTGTCGGGAGGTACGGCACCCGAGACCTGATGCGCTATTCAATTTCTATCCTCCGGCAAAGGCAAAGCCCATGCCAGGCGACAAGTTTTCAGTATTTATGGCGTTTTGTCATAAGCAAGTGTACAGATAAACTTGTGACTTTAATAAAAAGTGGCCCAACTGATGAGGCTGTAAATTCACAAGTTCTAAATTTATAATATTCTAAATAAATATTTTTTATTGCTAAATCCGATTCACTTTTTCGAACCCATTAGTGACACTGTTGCAGCTAGAGCTCAATGGAGTGGGGCTAATATTCATAAATCTGACGACAGCTTTACATCGAAATAAACGGCCTTAGGTAAAATAAATAAAACAAACTGTATTTTTAAAGCGCTTTTATTTATGAATGAGATTGAAAATGATAAAAGCTTAAAACAAAAATGAATCTAAGCTGTCACGAATAGTGATTTAGTTGGTACATGATAATATTTACTTGAATGTTATCACAAAATTGGCTATTTCTTGTTAGCTGGAGGTGTCTTTAAATATAATAAAATCACATTTTTTTGACTGACTCCCCGAAACGACCGACATGTCTCTGTATCTTGTTACCAAATTCCAAGTGAGCATTATCTCTTTTATGAGATCAAAAGCAGAATTTTAAAAAGCGATTTATTGTCACCACTACTCTTCTGCCTTGCATAAGCGCCACACAGCTGCCTACTGAACAGCAGTAGCTACGGATACATGTCACAGAATGGCAAAATGAGTCACCTATTCTATATTCTTTCTTTCTTGTTATGTGCAATGTCCTTTCAGGACATAGACGATCATGGCTCTCCACCTCCCTCTATCCCTTGAAGCTCTCAACAACTTCCTTCCCTCTGCTTCCTCCCCCAGACCACGTTCTGACATCCACTTGCTTAAGCCCACCTGATATGCCATGCGTTATTTTCCATTGTCTCTCTTTCCCTCTATTCGACCCGTGAATATCAGGTTCTCCAGGCCATCCTTCCTCATTATGTGTCCCAGAAACTTCAGCTGCCTCTTCCTGATATTAAGTACAAGCCTCCTCCTTGTTTGAAACCTCTCTAAGATCTCATCGTTGCTCACACGCTCGGTCCATGATATCCTTAGCATCCTTCTGTAGAACCACATCTCTGTCGCCTCGAGTCTCTTCTTTATCTTTGGGGAAATCGTCCAACATTCGCTGCCTTAAATAAGGACAGATGGACAGAATGATCTTAAAACGTTTGCCAAGGATGACAAACAGCAGAAAAACCTACTCACCATTATCAAAACAATCAGCGAAGACATTAAGATGGTATTCGGAATCGACAAATGGCCCAAAGCCAACTTCAAAGGCGGTAAACTAACAAAAACTACGGATGTAGACCTTGATACCAACAAGATTAAGGAACTAGACCAAGATGGTACACACAAATACTTAGGAATTATTGACGGAATACAATATTCAATTATGAAGAAAAAGATCCGAAAAAGAATATTATAGAAGAGTGCGTTTTATATTAGAAACGAATGGAGCCAATAAAATGGAGGCCATCAGCACCTTAGCTATACCCGTAATAACATACAGCTTCTACATTATTAAACGGAAGTTGAATAACATAAAAGATTGAACGCCAAGACCAGTAAAATGCTTACCCAAATGAGGATGAACCAGCCGAAATCAGATGTTGATAGGCTGTACTTACTAAGACCTTCAGGAGGCCGAGGACTAATCCAACTTGAACTAACTCTAAAAACTACAACAATCTACCTCACTAAAACCAGTGACCCTCTCCTACAAATAGTAAAACACAAAATCCACTCCATCCACAAAGAAGCTGCACTCTTCAAGAAACAGCTTAATATACCTGAAATCCTACCAAAACAAAACAAAAAAACAAAACAAAACAAAAACAAACAAAGCGAATAGCATCTACGCCAAACGAATAAAACAGAAATCAAAACTTGGCCAATGAAATTACAAAAAAAGAAAGCCCTAGGAGGACAAGGCATTGCATGGCAAATGCATAAAAAGAACAAAAGAAGCAGATGTGGACCAACAGAAAACACAACAGTAACTGAGGCGCATTGGGCTGAAAAGTGTGAAGGAAGGCCTAATTATTGCAGCTCAGGACCAAAGCCTCGAAACCAGATCCTATCAGCGTCACATAATAAAGGATGAAACTAGTCTAAAATACAGGATCTGCGGAAAATATGATGAAACTGTCGATCATATTATTTCAGGATGTCCGGAACTGGCAAAAAAATGAATATACCCAGAGACATAACAAGGTAGCGACATATGTGCACTGGAAGGTATGCAAGAAGCACAAAATCGAAACCACTGAGAGATGATATGAGCACCAACCAGACACAGTTACCCAAAATAACGATGTAACTATCCTCTGGAACATGCCAATTCAAACTGACAGTGAAATAAAAGCCAACGTACTTGATATCATCATAAAAGACAAGAAATCCAGAAAGTGTATGCTTATTGACATAGCACAACCATCCGAGAGAAACATCCCCATAAAAATTATCGAGAAATTGTCCAAATACAAGCATCGAGTTTAACAGGATGTGAGAAATGAAGACTGAGACTGTACCAATAGTAATCGGAGCTCTGGGCATCGTAAGAAAAGGAATAGACAATTTTACTAACATTGTCCCAGGTAACATGAGCATACAGGTTGCCCAGAAGATCACTCTACTAGGAATATCCATATACTTAGAAAAGTGCTATCAATTAAATGACAATTCTCCTATAGGAACTAAGGACCATAGTTTGGACCCGACTCTATGGGATACAAAGCAGGAAACATACATACACAAATGGTAATAATAATACCTATTGATATACGTAAAAATATGTATATTGACGTCCGTCAAGATGAGCAAGATTTTGTGAAATAAGTGCTCACTAGATATTTAAGGATATGCCAGTACCGTATAGAATGCTCTGTCTGTCTGTCTGTCTTTCTGTCTCTGTCTCTGTCTCTCGTTCTCTCTCTCTCTCTCCCTCTCTCTCTCTCTCTCTCTCTCTCTCTCAATTTGTATATATGGGTGCGTTCATAGATGCGGGCTTCGATTACGAAAATTGCCTGACATGAATATATGTATATTGAAACGCCATAACGATATGAATCTACACAAAAATACTCACGCAGATGATTGATTTGTTTTTTACGGCTTATCAACCTCTTTCAATTTATTTTAAAGTCAGAAAAATAATTATTTCCTGATACAAGTCCTACTAATTAACTCATGGCGGTGAGGTGGATTCAAATCTTTCCTAATAGTATTTGCGTGTAAGTGAATATAACAGACTGTAGATAGATAGATAGATAGATAGATAGATAGATAGATAGATAGATAGATAGATAGATAGATAATCTGTGTGTCTTATTTCATGAATTGATTGTTTAAAATTTGTGCTATCTATAGTGGTGATATGCTCAACATTGCGGACATAGTAATAAACATTGCATGGTGACTGTCAGTTTCACGCTTCATTGTGATCACCTAACAAGTAGATAGCGCTGAAGTGTGAAACTGACAGTCAACATACAATGTTTATTACTATGTCCACACTATCTCTAGCTATATGTTGTATGTGTGTCTGTGTGTGTTATATAACAATAATAATGATAATAATAGTACTTACTGATGTATGTAAAAATATATCCTTTAATGTATGTCAAGGTGAGCCGAATTCTGTTAAATACGTACTTAATATATATCTACAGCAATACAGACAAGAAAGATTCCGAAAGACGTGGAACACGGCTACCGACCAAAGAGAATGAGGACATCTTACAATTTGTTTCAAAGTCGTCTGCAAAAGCGATATGAGGTCACTGAACCCAGACGTCGAAATGTGGGAAGAAAACATAAACGATTGCTTCGGGTGGAAACAGCAGTATCAACAAAGCTACACTGAAAAGAGTGTCTTCAAGTGCAGCCTTTTCAACTAAGTCTCTTACTCCCGCGTCTGTTGTGGCTCCACTCAGACGCGGCATTACCATCATTTTTCTTAAAAGCGTTGTGTCTCTTCCGTCCGTTGGCGATCATGGATCTCCACAATTCGCTGTCCTTTTTATAATAATGAATAGTACAATATTTATTTTGTTTATTGCAAAATAAATAGTGTAGTATTCATTATTGTCAGAATTTGTTAGAAATTTAACATTCAGATAACAGAACACAATTCGTCTCTGAATTGAGGTCAAGACGGGCAGAAAATGGAGTGCAACTAAGGAACTAGCTATCGTAGAAGGGAATCTGAGGGTAAAAGCAATAGTGGGTTCAGTCGCACAGGGAAGAGCAGGCCTGGGGCTGATTCCCTCCGACAGATTCGGAAAAGGCACCGCGAAGAAGCGTCATCACCTGATACAGGACGAAATAAGAGCGGGGATGGAGGAAAGGCGGATGACAAAAATGGCAGGCTGTAGCCAGCAGGGTGCGTGGACCAGGTGGGATGGGGTAGATCGGCAGAAAGTGTCGTGGTCAGATCTTTGGAATACCGACTTCAGCCGATCTAGATTCCTGGTTCAGATGGTGTACGATGTATTACCAAACGCGACCAACCTACACCTATGGGGAAAAATAGATTCACCAAAGTGCCCCTTGTGTTCTGGGAGGGGATCACTGCAACACATATTGAGCGGGTGCAGAACTGCTCTGACAGATGGTTGCGTCATGACAAGGTTTTAGAGGCGACAGCGCTCATTATTGCTGAAGCTTTGCAGAGTAATAAACTCATCCAAGAAAGAACTATCTGCTTTGTTAAAGTAGGTGCAAAGCCGAGTAAGAAGGTTGCAAGATCCCATTCACTGTTATCGAATGCGTCGGATTGGCAGATGCGAGTCGATCTCGAGAAACAATTGAAATTCCCTACACATATATCGTCCACCAAACTCTGTCCAGACATAATCGTTTATACTGTGGGTTATTATATAGCCCATATTTAGAGACTTTGAATTCAGAGTTGTCTTTCTCCTAAACCGGTGCTACCCAAGGTTCTAGGACACAGTCTATCCTGCTACTTACCTATAGATGGGGGTAGGGAAGTGATGGATTCATACCTTTCCCAAGGGTATTTACACGTAAGTGAATGTAACAAAAATTGACTGGAATTCGAACTCGGTTCTCCGAGACGCTATTACTCCATATACAACAGGCTTTTATTCAAAATTTGCGAATTTGACCGCGACAAAAAAATTAAACCTAACATCTAGTTTCTACCGTCTTCTAGGCTACTTGGACATGTCTGCAGTGATCTAACAAGGTGCAGCGCAAAAGTTCGTATAACATTTAATTCGCGGACGCTATTACGTGTGTGTCGAGGATGCGGGAGAGATTCTGCAGAGTAAAAACGGAACAGCTGCCAGGCCCACCGATTAACAAGTACTAAAATAAAACTGACAGAAATATAGTAAGGTTTGCCACAATGAGTACATTTCTGAAATTAGTATTATTAAGTGGACAGGGACTGCAATCACCTGCACAACGAGAAACGTCGCTTCCCAGGGCAATACAAGCCATTAATTAGATCGATTCATTTGAAAAATTCTATTATTTCCTCCAGTTTCCTGGGAAAATAATAATAATAATAAAAACTTGGTGAAGTGATATCAATTTTTCATGAAGCTTTTACTTTTAAGATAGTCAAAGAACTGGGATCCCATCTCGTGGTTAAAATGATTCCGAAGATCAGTATTCCAATGCTGTATTTCTAAGTAGGTATGAACACCTAACTGGAAAAATAAGAGTATTAAACTCTTCTTAACTCCGTTTCTCCCGTAACAGTGTACAGAACAAATCAGAATTTTTACTGTACAGTGTTAAGCTCAAGAAATACACGGATATAGATAAGAATAGATAGATAGATAGATAGATAGATAGATAGATAGATAGATTTGAATAGTTCTTGGTCAAAAGGTTGAAAGATGGACAAGAATGAGTATATATATATATATATATATATATATATATATATATATATATATATATATATATATATATATATATATATACTACATCTCAAACCAAAACTAAAAACTTTTTTTGAGGAACCTGGCCTTCTAGTATATCGTAGATCTAAGAACCTTAAGGAAATTATAGGTAGTAATCAAATTTCAGATAAGGTAACCCGTAATAGACCAGAAACAAAAACAACAGGATTTTCCCAACCATGTAACAACAAAAGGATCCTATGTTGTAACCACATTAGACGTACCAATTCGTTCACTAGCCCATTCACTAAATCTTTCAAAATCTACCACAACTCTAACTGTAGAAGTCATAACATAATTTACCTATTAGAATGCACACTATGCCAGGAACAATATGTGGGGAAATCTGAATGGTCCTTTCACTACAGAATTAATAATTATCGGAATCGGATCAAGTCGGCACCCACTAAAGATTATTACCTGTACAACATTTCCGCATAGAAAAACATTATTTTAATAACCATGCAAAATTCACTATAATTGAAAAAATAGAAATAGACAGAAATAGATGTTACTAGCAGAACATGAAGACAAATGGATTTTGCGCCTCAAAACACTTCCAGATGGGCTTAACCACAAATTTAACAACATAGAATTAATATATAACCCCATAAATCAAGCCCTACGCACATTTCTCACCCACACAAAACAGACATGCATGCAGAAGTGTTGAGGTCTCACACTTGTACATACACTCACACAAATATATACACATACACATATCACATAGACTCTCAAAAAACTAAAAGATAACACACTTAACACACACATACTATTCCCAGCAAACAATAAAACTGTCAGAATGACCAAGGAGGGAATTCTTAGTCGGGAATCTCCCATCCTCTATCTTAAAAACAAATTGAAAGACTGACCAAAAGTAATGATAAAAAACAAATGAATACTTCAGATAAAGTTTAATTTCTTAAGAAACAGTCCTTCACTACTGTAGTTTACTGCTACTAACAAGCAGGGATTCATTTTTTTCTCCTGATGATGGCCATGTTGAACGAAACTAGTCGAGGAACCTAATTGAAATAATAAAACAAAAATTATTAATATACATCCAGTGTATCTGAAAATTTTAATTTTTTAATTTTTTTTATTGTTCAAAGCATATATCTGTATTTCCGCTCATCTCTCTCTCTCTCTCTTTATATATATATATATATATATATATATATATATATATATATATATATATATATAAAGAGAGAGAGAGAGAGATGAGCGGAAATACAGATAGTTAAATATAGACTGAAGTAGACAGAGAGAGCTGCTAAAAACTCGACCTCATCATAGAAACCATCGCTCTGACGTTAAAATACTACCATCATTAAACATCTTTATAATGATAAAACTCTGTGCTTGCTTGTGTGTTTGCCACCGTGCACACGAAGTCATATATAGAGAGTGGGGAAAAGAAAGTTGTAAATGTCGTGTAGGAAGGGGCAGAGAAGGAAATTGTGTGTATACATGAATTATCAGTGAGACCAAAAGTCAAAAAAACACCTCTCTCTCTTTCCACCTCTCTCTCTTTCCATATTTATATTTCAGCTTTCTTTAAACAAACAATATTTTGAATATTTCAAAAATATTTTTTGCCATATTTAAAAATATTTTCAAGTGAATATGATTTAAAAATACGATTTGTTCATATAGTAGGTATTTTTATTTCAACTTTCTTCAAGCAGACAATTTTTTTGATGTTGAAAGCAACTTCAATGTTTTATAATCTGAACCTTCAGTGACTCAACAGGTCACGGGTAGTATAATACTAAAAGTCTCTGAATTGGGCATACGTCGGGCGCATATTGATTTAAGTTTATTTCCGCCTCTCTCTTTTCACCTCTTTTGGGGGAAACTAACTCTGTGCCAGAGGTAGTTTCCCCCAACACCACAAACTGCTACGAAACCAAAACATCAATCTGAAAACTCAAGCCATGTTCTTAAATAGCCTCTTTAAATCGAGACTTTCATATGGATGTCATGCATGACGCCAAACCCGTTCAGATTTATCAGCTGAATATCACCACTTTCTCAGATCAATGGGGGGGGGGTTATGAGCGAATGAAGCCTAATGGTATTGGCAAAGGTCATCCGTCTTTGAACAGTGTGGTGTGCGCTACAGAATCACAAACAAAGAAATGTACCAAATAACAGAAACCACATCACTTGAGGACTACCAACAGCAGCAACAACTAAAATGAATAGCACATGTAACGCGAAAAGGAATTAATGATACGATCAAGATGTTAACATTACACATTACTTCAAATAGAAGGTTAGGGTGGAAAATCATATCAACAAGGGAAAGAGTGATAAAAGCTACAGGACTTGATAAACCTATTTTCCTAAAGAATATTTTAAGCGAAAGATTTTATAAATTCCAACCGAAAGCAGTACTGGCTGCTCGGTCAATGAATGCCAAATGTTTCCTTGTAGGGAAACGGCTAATATTACCATTAATATTATGGTGAAGTGATCAACTTTTCCTTCTGAAAATATCAAATGTCTGTTGATCGAAAGGTAACCGTCAATTTAGGGAAACTATGGAGTTAGACTCTGAATAATGCTTTAGGAACAAAGTCCGTTATTGCTTCTGCCCCCTCCAGTCTTTCCCACTGAAACACCAGTTCTCGTTTGATCACACAAGTTAAGCGGTGTCGAGCCCAGTCAGTACTTAGATGAGGTACTGTTTGGGAACACTGAATACTGTAAGCAACTTCTTACAATACGAAATATGTTTCGGCTTTAAATAACCTACAAAGGTTATGGTATTTCTGGACGAACTTTTGTTCTCAACTCAGTAGCTATGCTGAGGATACAGCTATTTACTCCTGTCTTGATATTAAGTCTGAACAGGTCGATAAGGTGAAATTGACAACTGATCTCATGAATGACCTACAATCTGCTGGTAACTAGGGCAAGAAACGGCTTGTTAATTCTAAAGTTTCCAAAACAAAACTGAGACCCCTTTCTGCCTTCCATCAGCATGGCTGATGCTAACCTCCAGGAGGGTAACTCATTGCGCATTCTCGGGCTAACATTGAAGTGGAAAGACTATATTGAGTCAACTGCTAGGTCCGCTGATAGGAAAGATGGTTCTCTGTGCCAATTTTTCTCTTCAGAATCTATCTTACATATTTATAAGTGTAGTATTCTTCTTTGCTTTGAATACAACTGTCAGATCTGGTCTGGTAACCCTGCTATATATTTAGAGATTCTTGATAAAATCAAAAACATTCTGTAATGTTATTGGTCCTGACCAGGCATCTCGGTGTCAGTCACTTCCCTACCGCCGTAATGTCGCTTCCCTCTGTCTTTCCTATAAATATTTTCATGACATTTGTTCTGATGAACTTTCCACTATGGTATCTAGGAATTATGAATTTGTTGTGGACCCGATCTGGCTTACGAAAATAAGGCCTTGTGCCAGACACTACACACTACTACCGAATCCACAAACAAAGTAAAAAAAAAAGAAAATATAAAGACGTGCTCTTTCCACCGTACAAACGTACAAAGTGAAAAGAAGTAGACAGGCAAAACAACAAAAGGTTAAGAACAAACATACATTTTATTAGAGTTTAACAAGTAATATGTCTTCAATGAAGACCTTCAGTAAATGTACTGGAAAATGTAGTTGAAAAAGAGGCCAAGTAGATTGTCTTCAGTAAGGTTACTTCTGTTGTAGAGAATGAAATTTAATTGTCTTGAGTTAAGACCTTCAGTAAGACTTCCTCATCTTGGTTGCTTTCCTCACAACGTTTCGGCCGTCTGATCCTCCGGCCTTCTTCAGGTGCATCTCGAACTCGGGAACCGTCGGTCTGGAATTTCGAACCCAACCCTTTATTGTTAAGGGGGTACCATGTTCTCGTTCCATTAAGGCCATCGCTGCTGCTACTACTGCTTGACGCCATCGTTGCTGCTGCTGTTGCTTCTATTATCGTTGTCACCGCTCTTGTTTGTTGCTGCCACTGCCTTTGCTCGGGATTGAACTCAGAACATCGGGAGAACTTGCAATCACTGTTCCAACGTCCTAGTCGCCTCGGCCATGTGTCACTGGGACGATCGTGTATGAATTTTTGGTATATTTAAACCTAAGTTGTTATTCTAGGTTCTCTCTTACGATTAGGGGTGCCCAAATTGTGTTCAGTTCTATACTTGGTCTGCTCAGGAGGTTGTTGTGTCCTAGCATGTGAGCTGTTTCTTTGAGTTTTCTCACTTTCCAGTGGGGCTCACTGTTTATTATTTTAACTTCATCCCAGAGAGGGCGATGGTCACCCTTTTCCTTCCATACATGGTAGGCTATACCCGACTTTTCCGTCTCCCCTCTAGTCACTGCTTTTCGATGTTCATCCACCCTTACTTTAAGGGGGCGGCATGTTTCGCCCTTGTAAACCTTGCCGCAGCTGCATGGGATGGAATATATGCAGTTCTTGGTCTGGTTCGTCTCTATGGGTGGCTTTACTCGGACTAGGTGTCTTCTCAGTGTTGATTCACTTTTGAATACCGTCCTGATGTTGTAAGGGGCACATACTTTTTGAAGAATTCTGCCCACTTCACAGAACTGATCAAAGAGGCACCCATCAGTTCACACCAGATGGTTAGCCTCGACGTAGTCAGTCTGTTCACCAAAGTACCAACAAGTGAGGCACTAACAGTAATTGGGGACAAACTAGCTGCGGACCCTTCCATACAAGAGCGCACATGTGTACCATTGCCAAACATAATGGAAATGCTGACCTTCTGCATGGAATCTTCCTACTTCAGAATGGGTACTGACATATATCGACAAGTGGAAGGTTTGGCTATGGGTTCGCCGTTGTCACCGGTAATGGCGAATATATACATGGAATATTTCGAAGACATGGCCTTAGGTTCAGCTCCCTTAAAGCCAACTATGTGGCTCAGATACGTTGATGACACCTTCCTACTCTGGCCTCACCAGGAAGACGTCCAGGTACTACTGGAGCATGTGAACACAATACGACCATCCATACAGTTCACAATGGAGAAGGAAAGAGATAACCAACTGGCCTTCCTGGATGTTCTCATAACACGCACAGAGTGTGGGTTCAAGACATCAGTGTATCGCAAACCCACTTTCACCGGACAATACCTAAACTTCAACTCCCATCACCCATACAGTGTCAAACATGGAATCGTACGCTGTTTACAACATCGAGCACAGACAATAAGTAGCGATTCCCACACGTACCACCAAGAAATGACCAGGCTAAAAAATACCCTTCGACGTAACAACTACCCCGATAGCATACTGTCCACCAAAGGGAACAATAGAGTAAGGGAAGAAAATGACTCGCAAAAACCTCCAACGGTCTGCTTACCATACATGCGAGGCGTCTCAGAAAAAATTCAAAAAGTATGTGCCCCTTACAACATCAGGACGGTATTCAAAAGTGAATCAACACTGAGAAGACACCTAGTCCGAGTAAAGCCACCCATAGAGACGAACCAGACCAAGAACTGCATATATTCCATCCCATGCAGCTGCGGCAAGGTTTACAAGGGCGAAACATGCCGCCCCCTTAAAGTAAGGGTGGATGAACATCGAAAAGCAGTGACTAGAGGGGAGACGGAAAAGTCGGGTATAGCCTACCATGTATGGAAGGAAAAGGGTGACCATCGCCCTCTCTGGGATGAAGTTAAAATAATAAACAGTGAGCCCCACTGGAAAGTGAGAAAACTCAAAGAAACAGCTCACATGCTAGGACACAACAACCTCCTGAGCAGACCAAGTATAGAACTGAACACGATTTGGGCACCCCTAATCGTAAGAGAGAACCTAGAATAACAACTTAGGTTTAAATATACCAAAAATTCATACACGATGGCCGAGGCGACTAGGACGTTGGAACAGTGATTGCAAGTTCTCCCGATGTTCTGAGTTCAATCCCGAGCAAAGGCAGTGGCAGCAACAAACAAGAGCGGTGACAACGATAATAGAAGCAACAGCAGCAGCAACGATGGCGTCAAGCAGTAGTAGCAGCAGCGATGGCCTTAATGGAACGAGAACATGGTACCCCCTTAACAATAAAGGGTTGGGTTCGAAATTCCAGACCGACGGTTCCCGAGTTCGAGATGCACCTGAAGAAGGCCGGAGGATCAGACGGCCGAAACGTTGTGAGGAAAGCAACCAAGATGAGGAAGTCAGTCCGATTAACGAAATCCATAGTGAAAACCCCTCATCCCAAAAATATAGACAATTACTTCAGTAAGATACTGGAAATATGGTAGTTGACAAAAAAGGTAGATAAAGTTCCGCGCCAAAATTTAAATCCAAGATGGCTATGGCGGAAAAAAGTTTCTTCAGGAAGAAAGTCAGAAGTCAGTTGTAATGCATAATAACATACGGCAAGGAAAAAATACTCACTGCGAGAGTTTATAATTGTGAGTGTATGTAATTCTTTTTTAGGTAACAGGTTCTGAAAGTATGAGTTCGAAGAATGTGAAAAATGCTTGCTCTTCAAGTTGAAAGTTTTCGAAAGTTCCTGGAAGTTGGCGGCTCAATAAAGATGTTAGCCTCGGGACGAGAAATCTGTCATCGCAAAGTGACGACCGTGTCGTATGCGTTAAGGTAAAGCGACGAGCCATGAAGTCTAGGCAAGGTTTGCCGAATAAAATGTCTCTGTCAGTATATATTAGGTTACCGGCGAGAGACAAGTGAGCCAGCCCGACCGATGGTCAGACGACCACGGGGCGACTGATTTGAAAAAGCCAATTTGCCGTGACGTCAGCGCAAAAGCGCGCGAAAAAAATGAATTCTTCCTCATCTTCGGCTAAGAGCAACGGTTTACTACTATCAACTGCCGAAAGTGAGAGGAAGGGGTGAAAAACTCGCGCGTGCGTCAAAATTAAGGTGGAGATAGCGATATATCCCACAAATTTAAGTGCAGTACTAGATTGGCGGCAAGGTCTCATCATTTTACATTTGAAATGGTTAGATGTAACCGTAATTTCTATACAAACAGTTTCTTCTATCGCATTTGTCGCTTGTGGAACGGTCTTCCGTTTCCTTGTTTTCCAGTTAACTTTGATCTTCAAAAATGTAAATACAATGTCAAACGTAATCTTCTATCTTCTCAATTCTTGTACTTTTATTGTTCTCCCTCCTTAATAGTGTTATTGTTATATTCTCTAACATTGGTTTTATTGCCTTGCTTGTGGTGAAATTTTTGTTGTTTTAAAAAGCTGTTTAGAATTTTAATAATTACAAAAATATTACACTCGTTGTTAGAATGTTCATTTACAAGATTAATTTTATGTTTTGTAAGATTATAAATATATGTGAACCAACTATAATTCAATATGTATCATTTACCAATTTATAAAGAAATACATATTAAAACGATTTTTTTAATAAATTTATAAATAGTTTACAAAATTATAAAAATATATGAATCAGCTATAATGAAATATTTACATGTATAAAGATTTATTATTTTCCATTTTAAGAAGAAATAAATATGAAAAAGATGAAAAAATTCATAAATTTATAAAAATGTCTACGAACGAGAAAATTTAAATAAACACATAATGACGAATGACTGTAATTATAAATTTTGCAAAAAAAAAAAAGCATTTTATGGGCATTTCTTTTATTTGTTCTCGTCATATAAATTCACTAAAATAGGCTGAGAGCATTTCTTCCACTGAACTAAACATTCTTTTAATTTTAGATTTTAGGCGAGACCACAAACACTCAATCACAATTATTAAAAAAAAGGGAAATTTAAAACAAGAAGTAATATGAGATATAAAAAAAAAATAACAACCTGAGAAGAAAATGTATAATGTCCGGAAAAATCATGTTTACTTAAATTGTCTTTTTCTATAGTTCACAGACATTGTTGAATAAAAAATTCGTTTTCATATTTATTTCTTTATAAAATAGTAAATGATAAATATTGCATTGTAGTCGGTTCACATATTTTTATAATCTTGTAAATATAAAATTAATCTGGCAAATAACTAAACATCTAAATTAAGTGTAAGGTTTTTGTTGTAATTAAAATTCTTTCTTCTGCTGACTCATGCAAATAATGGACGGCTTGTTTGAATATTAGTTCTTCGATTTTTTTGATTTTTTTTTCTCTTCTGACTCATGCAAGTATTGGACGTTATCTTTATTCCTGGCTCACAGACGTCGAGTGTTCGTCTTCAGAAAGAAGTGCATGTTGGCACTTAATAAACTAAGTTGAAACTTTATATTTCAGTTTCAACTCTGAGTGCCACGCACGTTGTTCATGGACTTATTGTATGCTGCTTGTTTGTCTTTTTGTTTGTTTGTTTGTTTGTTTGTTTATTTGTTTGTTTGTTTATTTGTTTGTCTCTTTTGTGTGTGTGTGTGTGTGTGTGTGTGTGTGTGTGCGTGTGTGTGTGTTAGGAGTAGATAGGCTTTCCTTTCGCCCGGTCAGTACTACTCCACCTCTCTTCAACAGGAGTAGAGGCTCATCCCTTGTTTCCTGTTTAGGAAGGGATTCCCGGGTCTTTTCCCTTTCTCCGGCCTTCGTAGTAATGCTGTCGTGAATATCTTGCGATGTGTGTGGTTTGTGGCAACGTCTCCTCATACTGAGGGTACCGAGTTGGCAGTTTTCAGGTTGCTGTTCCCGACTGGTAGTTAGGAACCCGAACTCTTGCGTAACGTCTTGAGATGCTACTCTGACCAGCCGTTGCATAATATCGGGGTACTTGCAGTGCCATGTCGCGCATGGAAGGGTGTCCCTGCATGCACTTCCGGTGGGCAACCCTGAGGCCACATTATGTGGTAGTCTGCGACAGCTCCTTTTTGTCGCATATGATAAGCGTGCTACTAGGTTGGCATCTCGGTCGCACTCTTTCACTGTCGAAACGGTTAAATGTAGCCGTCTTTTCTACTACGACAGCGTCTTATCTCACACTTCTCGATGGTGGAACTTTCTTCCCCTTACTTGCTTCCCTGATAGCTATAATCTTCAAATATTCAAATGTAGCGTCAATCGACATCTTATGATGCCTTGATTTTGATCGCCGTCCTTCTCTGTATCTTCTCCTCAAACACTCCTCTTTACTTTTGCTCTCACTCTCTGTAACCCCTTGATTGCTAGTGGCACTCCCGCCTTGCTTCGGGTGATTTGCTTAAAAAATAGCTTTTCAAAACAGTAAACATTGTTGAGTGATTCATCATTGTATTCAGTAATAGCAGTATCAAGAGAAAAACCGTCCTTTTGATGCACCGTTTATTTTTTTTTTTTTGCGGGTCCTAAGTTTAAACTTTGGCGATTTTTTATGTACAAAAGTCAACTAATGAAAATATAAAACCACACCAGGACTTTATGACCCGATTAGTCTGTGTCAGAGGTCTAATATTGATGCCCATCAAAAGAATTTTGAAAGTTTTCATTTGTAAAACAGGTGAATCGTTTATAACCGTTATACTTGAAAATGCAATTATTGAAATTTCTTCAATTATTCATAGAGATTTCATAAAAGTTTATCGTAAGCCCGAAAACTTTAAAAAACACTATAGTGTCATAATAAACACGTTATCAGCAACTGCCTAGAGGGTATAAAAATAGATGAACCCTTAAGCAATTCTCTCTTATCTTGTATTTCCTCCTTTCGAAGTGTGTGCAGTCAACTTTACACACCAAAACAAAAAGAGATTGTGATCGCTTCACACACACACACACACACACCTACACAGGCAAGTCTCATCCAAATCCACTAACATTTTTTCATTGTGTATTCCATTTATTTCCTTTTGTTATTTTTGTTAAATAAATGTTATCATGTATTGCGGCTCAATTGGTCTTTGTTATTTTGTGCATGTACCTTTTCACCACCAATAATTCATGTCAAATTTTCTCGCAGAGACCTTATACATTAATTATAGAAGTAGCCAACACACTAAAACACAAAATTTATAAAGTCCTTGTGCGGCTTTACCGTTTCATAATTTGATTTCAATACATAAAAAAAGAAGTCAAACTATAAATAGAGTAAGTACTTTTGCTTGAAGGACGAAACCCGTTAAATAGAATTTGTTTTCCATTTTGTCACCCACCGTTCACAATTATGCTACCCGGGGCGAGGTATGCTAATTTTGAAGCACCGCGCTACTAAAATTAGAAGTTACTTTGACCAGATTATTTTTAAAATAACAAGATTAAAAATTTAGTAAGTCTGGGTTTGAAAACCCAGACTTACTAAATTTTTAATCTTGTTATTTTAAAAATATAATCTGATATCCTTGAACTGTTCGGGAAATTTTTAATGACTGAATTTTTAAATGTAAATAATGTACTTAAATCTTAAGATAATGCAGGGCCGGTGCATACTACGCCACAACACCTGACCAGGTGAGGACGGCAAGTCTGACTGGGCTCTGGGTAGTGCTTTGTGACTCTCGCTGTCTTATCAACATTTGCTTTTAGGAACTTGCATTTATATACACTACAAATTAAACTAAGCACAGCTGACTATTAAAGGAGGAAAATTTTCGTGGATTTCGACGTCATTCTGTTGTCTTCTTTTGTTCAATTCCGTGAATTTGTTTTGCGCATGCTAAGTTTCAATTTAAAGCAATATATATAAAATTCGCTATTTTTTATCCAAAATTGTGAATGTGCTGAAATTATTCAACTTTTTACAAGAAGAATCTCAACTTGAAGTTAAAAACTACTGCAAAACTTTGTATTTAGTATATTTTATTTATTTTCAATTTTTCTAGTTGAATCGTTCCCTTATATTGCATAGGATCCATTATTGTACATAATTAGCTTATAATAAAATTTGTATTTTATATGTATAATACTTTATGGGTGATGGGGCGTATCATATATTCGTGGGAGAGAGCCCTATCATAGATTCGGGAGGCAGCCACGAAACTCTTGCACCGCCTCTGATTAGTAGAACATATCACTGATTTTTACTTGATCGCTCGATTTCACTTGTTAAAGAAAACTGAAATCAGTATTATTTTAAATTCAGTGCAAAGTTTTCTTTGTTTTTTTTAACATGGCGCCGGCGGATGGGGGATAATCACGATGTTTACACATGGCCCGCAGGTCAATGATGATAACAATTCATATTGTCTCTGTTTCACATGAGACCTGATAAGGCAGAAAAACTGTTAAATATAACGAATAAAAAAAGCGATATCACAGTAATGTATTGAATGACATTGAAGCAAACATGACACAAGGAAACTGACGTCAATTCTTAGGCATATCTCCAAGCAATAATTGGTATTTAGATTTGTCCGCTAGAAGGTTATATCCGAAGAAGAGCCAAGGAAATATTTTTTCTCGGGAAAAACGGATGACGCTAGGAAAATATTCCATCTGTTGGTTGTTTGCTAAGTTGATGGAAATCATAAAATTCAGATACCTGAGAAGCCTAAATCTGTAATGCAGGCAATTTCTTAAATTTTATTTTGAGATAGAAACTTCAGTTACAAGATGACAACGACAAAAACTGGAATTCTGTCACTAGTGACGGGCTTAAATTACTCTTCACACAAAAATAAGTTATTATTTAAAAAGAATAAATTTCAACTGAAATTTATATGGTATATTTACCATATAGATATAATACTAATTTTATTGCGAAAATATTGATTGACTTGTATAAGAATAACTGACGCATATATACACAGACATGACAGAATTGAATAGACACCAAGATAAATTTTATTTCTGATTTTTTTTAATAACCAAGATAAATTAACTTAGATTATTTGATTAAAATTGCAGATAACAATACTGGAACATGCCACGAACCAAAGGAGCATCAGACCTATCCGGATTTCAGCGAGGACGTATCGTGGGCCAACATGAAGGTGGTCTTAGTCAAAGAAAAATATCTGAAAATCTTTCAATACCCCTTTCTACTGTTAATAGAGAGATCGTACAATTCACCAGAGAGGGAAAGGAGTGCACAAAAACCTCATCCAGGCCGCCCTGGGCCCTCTGAAAGAACCATGCGTCTTGTCGAAAGAAATGTGGAACAGGATCCACGTTGCAAGGCCTCTGACATAGCAACACAAGTTGATGTCAGTCCCAGAACAGCTGTCAGGTATCTTCACAAGCTGGGCTACTATAGCAGAGCTGCGAGAAGGAAACCACTTCTCCGTCCAGCCAATATCAAACGCAGAAAGGAATGGGCTCATGAGATGATGGAGAGACCTGTGACCTTTTGGACCACTGTCATTTTCTCTGATGAGTCAAGATTCGCATTATTTTACGACAATGGTAGAGTATGGGTATGAAGACTCTGTAGTCAAGAGTTTGAATTAAAAAGACTGCAGCCAACGGTGAAACATGGGGACCTTTCAGTAATGGATGGGGTGCAATTTGGACTGATGGTCGCTCAGAGCTTGTGGAGTGTGAAGGAAACATTAATTCAACCAAATATGTTTCTATATTAAAGAAAGGGCTCCTTCCAATATTCTCAAGTAGTAGAATGAGCAAAGTTGACTCCCTATTTATGGAAGATGGAGTTCCATGCCACACTGCTCAAGCAACGCAACATTGGTTGAGACAAAATGGGATCAATAAACCTCTATGGCCAAGTCAGTCCCCGGATATTAACCCTATTGAACACCTTTGGGGCATATTAGATCGAAAACTCCGCAAAAAGAACAGGAAGCCATCTTCTAAGCCCGAACTTTTAGGATTATTGCGTGAAACATGGCAAGAAATCCCTCAAGATGATATTCGTGAACTCATCGCTAGCATGCCTAGAAGGGTCCTTGCATTAAAAAAAGCAAAAGGGATGTCAACCAAGTATTAGTTATTAAATTTATGACCATTTATAATTACTTCATTTGTATAAATTACTTGTTTAATAAAATAAACGGTTTCTGTGAGCGTCTATTCAATTCTGTCATGTCTGTATATATATATATACATATATATATATATATATATATATAGAGAGAGAGAGAGAGAGAGAGAGAGGGGGGGATAGATAGATAGATAGATAGATAGATAGATAGATAGATAGATAGATAGATAGATAGATAATATTAGTGGTCAATATATATATATATATTAGGTTGGTGCAAAAATAATGTCGTTTTTTGACGTTCAACTTCATGTGAGAAAACGACATTATTCTTGCACCAACCTAATATATATATATATATATATATATATATATATATATATATATATATATATATATATATATATATATATATATATATATATATAAATTCCCAAGAGGATAGAACCCAAGTAGAACTCAATGTCCAGGACAGAGTAAGAATATAATATAAAAGGCTCAAACACTAATATTCCATTGACTTGGAAAAAAAACTACAAAAATATTGTGCGGGGAAGGTCCCAGTAATCCTCCATCCTTCATTATATAGGGTCTTAAAACTGACCTATCCCTCGGACGTCGGCGGCATTGCCCTGGATGGTCTCATGACGACAAAGATGGGGAGCAGATTTCCGTCCAGTCTGTGACTAGGGGAATCAACTTGAAAAATGTCTCTCAAGATAGCTAGTTTGAATGCGAGGGGCTTAAAGGATCGGAGTAAGGCCGACCGTCTGCTTCGTGATTCAAAGATCCGGATTCAAAGCCAACTTCTGCAAGTGAATTAGCCTCCTGTATCGCTACCCCAGTGCTGTGGTACAGGTTAACAGAAAGCGGTCGTGCGCTTTTGCGCTCTCTTGGTCGGTTCGTCAGGGTTGCCCACTGTAGCTCCAACTTTACGTTTTGGCGTTGGAGCCTCTACTTCGCCGGCTAAAGGACGGGGCGAGTAGTCCGACCCTACGTGAAATCTCTGTCCCTGGTAGTGCTCGGGCCAGGGTTTCCGCGTACGCCAATGACGTATCCATTTTCATGTCTTGCTGCGGCGGCATTGAGGTGGTACAGAAGGCGCTTGAACGGTACGAAAAGGTCACAGAGGCCAAGATTAACCGTAAGTCTTCCGACTTGCCGATAGGAGCCTGGAAGGGGAGGGTCTCTCTTCTGGGGCCCTTTGTTTGGACGGACGGTCCTGTCCGCATTCTTGGAGTGTGGTTTGGACCCGACCTCCAGCTGGAGAAAAATTGGTCAGTAGTAGAGGCAAAGGTTGCAGCGTCGGTCCGGATTTGGCTCCGAAGGAGGTTGTCCTTGAAGGGTAGAGCTTTCCTCTCATCCTTTACCGGTTGGCTGTATTCCTCTTTGCAAGGACCATAGAAAGGCGATCGAGTGCTTGTTGTTCATCCTTTTGTTGGGTGGGCCCAAGCAGAAGATCCGTAAAGAAGCCTGTGTCCAACGTCTGTCTCGTGTTGGGATTGCCACACTTGTTGAGTCATCGACACGCCTCGAGGTTGGCTTTCCTACGCCGCGTTTTGACAGACGATTCGATTTTGGTGGGGAGTTTCAGGGACGCCTTCCCTAGCTTTACTATATCATTCCTTCCATATCCTGGCAAGCCTAAATATATTGGTTATCAGGAGACAAAAGGGGCCCCACCCACAACTACAATGCTATCATTTAATTTTCATAACGAATAGATAAATTTTTTAAAAAAGACATATGGGTAATGGTCAAATTATTTTTTGTGGAAAAAATGTGTATTTCTTAGTAATTACAATGTACATCTACTGTACATATTACTGGCAGTAGATAGCAAATGTAAATGGTTGATATTTTTAAATAGCTTACTGCACAATTTAGACATTAACAGATCAAAAACACAATAGAGTATTGCATGCAGTTCATTATATTAAGAGCAATCGTTTGTGTTCACAAGATAATTGTGCTAATCTGCAATAATTGTTTCTGTATCCGGTCCATCTAACAATGCCTTTTCAATGGATATAACATGCATGATTCCAAATTCTCCTCAGATAGCGGATTTCTTAACCTTGTCTTTATGATCTTTAACGTCTTTTCACATTAGACTTGAGTAACTGATAGTGTGCAGACGAAAGGTTTTTTTTATTCCTTTTTATTACTAAAGCAGCTGTTTGCGTTTATTTCTGTATTGCATTTTGTTGAAACTTGACTAATGCATGGAATAATAATGCAACACAAAATGTACTTAGAACAAAATGTATTGAAACAAGAAAGTGTACACAATATTTACATATAGTCTTTTGTATATTCCTGGGAAGACCGTTCCTGGAGAATGTGTTGACTAAGTCACAGTCGGGCAGAGTCTCTAGTGAATCTCTTGATTCGCCTCTCCTGTCTTCCCGGTACCAACCATAATTATATCGTCGGTACTCCACTATGCAAATTAGGTGGATCCTACCACAACACATTTGCATTTGATATAAGAAGCTTACTCCATCAGAGGCCAAGTTGCCATCGGGCAAGCTGATCCCCTGTCCAGCCCGCCACTGGCAATGATCATATTCACTCTATAAGAATGAAAGGTTTGTTATAGAGATTGCTTGTGAATATGAATGTATTAATGATTCCTCTGAAAGAGGTACGAAATAATCACATACAAAAATTTCAAGATTTTCTCAAGTTTCATAAAATCTTTATATTTAATCAGTTCACCGCAAGCAAGGTTACTAGTAAGCAGGAGGTTACAGGGGATTGAAAGTGTAAAAGAAAATTGAGGAAAGGACAAAAGATAAACGGGGTCCAAGAAGACAGAAGATGGCGATTGACGTTGCATTTAAATTTGTGAAGATTGTAGTTATCAGGAATACAAGGAATCGGAAGTGAGTTCCACAGGCGGTTAGCACGAGAAAAGAAACTTTTGGAGTAGAAATGGCAGTTTCATTTAGCGATTTAAACAGTAAAAGGGTGGGACCTAGATTCCCATCTAGTAGCACGCTTAAATTCATGTATTCGGGGTACCAGTGGAAAAGCTCTTCACAGCAATTGCCATGAAAATATTGGTATAAAAGTCAGAAAGAAGCCACGTCACGTCGGTCAGAAAGCTTACCCGAAAAACATCATTTTATACATTGTGACTTGCTTCGAGTCTGAGATAATTACGCGTTTTTCTTTAGCAATAGTGGTTAATGTTCGAGTCCAGGTAGAAAGCTACGATTTGAAATGCCGATTTTTTAAGCAAATAGTTCCGTTGTATTTGGAAATTTTGCCCAGTCAAATTTTTATACCCATTTTTCTTCCTACTATTTGGCCTTGTGCCATGCTAAACTACGTCCACTAAACCCCCTTGATATTTGAGTTTCGTTTCAAAACATTCACTAGTAATAAATGTCTTCAAACATTCAGAAAAAGTAATTTTGAAAAACACTCTATCGTACGGAGATAAACTATAAAAATGTATGAATATCCATGTTTTTAATAGCGTTTTCAATGAAAGAAGGTCGAAGGATTAATTGGCTACGACTTTAGTATAACTAAAAAAAATAACCAATAATTTTAGTTCTTTTTTCCTTCTGTCCACTGTGTATTCGGAAGTACAATGTCATCTCAGAATGTTTCCGGGCGAGGAACTGCTGGTAGACACCATAACTGATTCTCAGATATGATTTCACGAATTTTTCTACATTTTCTGACGTTTTACATGTGATCCTTCACTTTGAACGCTCATCATCTTGAACCAATACTCGACCGGTCTTGAAACGCACGTTCCACCCCCAAAATTGTGTTCGACCTAAAGAATATTTGGCAAAAGCGTGTCCAAACATTTCTGTAGCGGAAATGCCGAGTTTCACACAAACTGCAGACACGTTGTTCGAATTAGTCAGCCACCAGAAAGATCACAGAGCCGTCGCAACACAATTGAAAATGAATAGATACAACAAATCGCGCCATAAGTGAAAACGAATAGAAACCACAAATCTGACTGGAAGACTCTCAGTAGGCTAGGCACCAATAAACGTAAGCAGTGTGCGCATTTCCTTTCAGCGTTACAATCACGGCAAATCCGGTATGAAACTTTCCGATGGCATATATTCGTGTTTGAGTTTTAACATTTAATAGCAGACTAAAAAATAAAAGATATAAACATCGTCAATTCACTGTACACATCTGTGACACATCCATTAATTTCATTAAATCCTTCTTTGTGACCATCAAGTTCCTGTTTTCTGCTGCTGTCGGCAATTAGTTTGTCATCCTTATAATTGTTTTGTCTCTGCTGTCACAGATGTCTCTTTTTAATACATTTTAAAACATATCAATGTCACTTCGATTTTACTTTTACGATTTCTATATCTCTTCGACTATAATGGTCTATAAGCAACCAAACTTTTAATAAAGACAGCAAAACTATCAACGTCTTTATTTAATAATCAGTAATAGCGTTAGTTAATCGTTTCGAACAAAACGCGGAAATGTTATATTATTATTATTATAATTAATCACCCGTTGATTATTCTTAGCTGTAAAATATAGTTTCAGTGGAGATCACATAGCACAAATCTCTCCATTACTACAGCATCCGCCTCAGTATTCTTTTTTGATCAAATCAGAGTATTAAGAAACAGAAATCGTTAACGACGCGCTAGAAACAAAGAAAAGAGTATTGAACTGTTACGTGATATATGTCCTCCTATATGGCAGCGAATGCTGGACAATCTCCTCAAGGATGAAGAAGAGACTTGAAAAAACAGTAATGTAGTTCGACTGAACATGTGAACAACGACGAGGTTTTAGAGAAACTGAAACAAAACGAAACTTATACTTAACATCAGGAAGAAGCAGTTGAAATTTCTGGGACACGCAATGAGGAAGGAGGGCATGAACATCTGATAATCACAGGACAGATTGAGGGCAAGAGGAACAGAGGAATGCAGTGCGTAACATAGCTGATAAGCTGGATGGCAGAACAGGGCTTGAGAGAAAAAACAAAAAAGACAAAACATTAAGAGCTACAAGGGACAGGGAGATGTGGAAGGTCATGATCGCCTACGTCCTACAGGGACACGACACATAAAAGAAGAAGGATTCTGGACGGCTTCAATTCTTCTAGGGATTTTGTTAATTTTTCTGATCTTTTCTGTACGGGGACGTTCCAAAAGTAATGCCTCATGTTAATTTCCATAAAAATGATAACGGATACAGGAAGCACTGTGACACTGTTTGATACAACAAGTTTTTTTTAGCTATGCAATTTCACTTACCATGCATACAAGTATGCATGCCCTGGTCGTAAACTTAGCTTGTCGCATACATTGCTATCGTCTCCGTAGAAACCCATTTTCCAATTCCTGACTATGCTCTCACCGCTGTTTTGTCTCCGTCAAGTGCTCATAAACGGAGAAATCTTATGAGAAACGAGGAACAAAGTACTCGATTGCTATGCGTTACTCATCCTCTTACATGGTAGTGAATTGGGACAATTTTTCTAAATAGGAAAAACTAGAGGCAGCAGAAATGTGGTTCTACTAAAAGATACGGAAAATTCCATGAACGGAGGTAGTCTTAAAGAAAATGGGAACAGAGAAGAAAAATTATACTCAGAATCAGGAAAAGATAGCTGAAATTACTTGGACACATAATAAGGAAGGAGGGCCTGGAAAACCTAACCCTCAAAAGGCATACGGAGGGCAAGACTTAAAATGGCAACAGAAAGAACACTTCTACTCAGAATCAGGAAAAGATAGCTGAAATTCATTGGATACATAATAAGGAAGGAGGGCTTGGAAAACCTAACCCTCAAAGGGCATACGGAGGGCAAGACTTAAAATGGCAACAGAAAGAACACTTCTACTCAGAATCAGGAAAAGATAGCTGAAATTCATTGGACACATAATAAGGAAGAAGGGCTTGGAAAACTTAACCCTCAAAAGGCATACGGAGGGCAAGACTTAAAATGGCAACAGAAAGAACACTTCTACTCAGAATCAGGAAAAGATAGCTGAAATTCATTGGAAACATAATAAGGAAGGAGGGCTTGGAAAACCTAACCCTCAAAGGGCATACGGAGGGCAAGACTTAAAATGGCAACAGAAAGAACACTTCTACTCAGAATCAGGAAAAGATAGCTGAAATTCATTGGACACATAATAAGGAAGAAGGGCTTGGAAAACTTAACCCTCAAAAGGCATACGGAGGGCAAGACTTAAAATGGCAACAGAAAGAACACTTCTACTCAGAATCAGGAAATGATAGCTGAAATTCAATGGACACATAATAAGGAAGAAGGGCTTGGAAAACTTAACCCTCAAAAGGCATACGGAGGGCAAGACTGAAAATGGCAACAGAAAGAACACTTCTACTCAGAATCAGGAAAAGATAGCTGAAATTCATTGGACACATAATAAGGAAGGAGGGCTTGGAAAACTGAACCCTCAAAGGGCATATTGAGAGATAGGGGAAACTCTTAATAAATAGCACCCAAACTCTTAATAAAGACACCAAAGCAATCGTTTTTTTATTTAATAATCATTTATGGCGTTATTTAATCGTTTAGAACTGAAAGCTAAAATGTGAGATTATAATTTATATATAGTGACTTGCTTCGGGCCTGAAATAATTACGTGTTTTGTTTTTTGGTTTTTTGTGTTTTTTGTTTTTGCTTTTCGCCATAGTGGTTAATACTCGTGTCCCGGTAGAAAGCTACGATTTGAAATGCCGATTTTCTTTTAAGCAAACAGTCCAGTTTTATTCGGAAAATTTTCACAGTCAAATTTTCATACTCCTATTTCCTCCTACCATTTGGCAATGGGTCATACTAAACTTCCTAACGAGCGTGTGTGAATGGGGGGTCTTGTCAATGGAAGAGAATTTGCAAAGAGCCACACGAGATCGAAAGTTGTGGCGAGCCCATGGTCGCGCCTACACACTGAAGAGACGCGGCAAAAAGAAAAAGAAGGAAAAAAAGTTGGAATATTCAGCAAACGTCAATGAATGCAAAAGAATTCATTTTTCCGTATTGAGGAATCCAATCACATACCACTGCTTTATACGTACTTTCATATCAGAAAACAGACTGCCAGACTGTAGTTCAGCTGCTATCTATAAAGTGCCCAGTAAAAAAGCGAAAAGATTCAGAAAGACGTGAGACAACCTTTGACCATTGACGACTGGTGTGACTGAAAAATTCAGGGAGAATTTCTGTACATCTCGTCATCCCCACGTCGGATGTTTTTATTTGAAGAGTACCATTGACGCTCAAAATCAATGAGTTGTTTAACGATACGAGAAGGACAGAAATGCAGACGAAAGTTGTCTGCAAAATAGCCTTTCAATGATGAATAACAAGACAGAGCAGCAATTAATCAATCGTAACAGAATCAGAGTTAAGTAATTACACGAGAGCTGAATGATTATTCAAGTTCATGAATATTCAAGAAATTTATTCAAGGTTATTATTATTATTATTAATATTATTGAATGATAGAAGAATGATAATAAATTTGACACTTATTTAATATGCACCCTCCATAATAAACCAAAATAAATGTGGGTTATTTGCGAGAAAATTCAATCTTTACAACAGTACCACAAATATCCGCTACCGAAATCGCAAACCAACATAATAAAAAGAAAGCTTTATTTTCAAAAATACCTTCGCGTGTGTGCGTGCGTGCGTGCGTGCGTGCATATGTGTGTGTGTGTGTGTGTGCGTGTGTGTGTGTGTGTGTGTGTGTGAGGAGAATCCATGGCTATTTCACTACAGGATAAGGGCGTCTCCGAAATATTTTCATGATGCCTGTGACTAATTTTCTTCGTCGTATTACCAGCAAACCACACTATAATCTCTCCATCTTCTGCAGGTTTTTAATTGTATCTTTACTATCTATTGGGGCACTAATCAATCAACTTTTTTCTCCATTTATTATCTTTTCTTCTTCCTGATTTTTCTGCCAACCTTCATTTTATCGTTTAATTACTTGCATATCGTATCTTGTGTTCCGTGGCCCATGTTTATCTTTCTTTCTCTTAAAGTTATTCCCCCTATCATCTTAGCCGTTTCCATTAATCTTTGTACGTTTCAAAGTTTGTTTTCAAGAGATCTTAGCCGGTTTGTCAAAGCTAGCATTATACATTCAATATACAATTTAAGCATATTGACAAAGTTCTTTTCATTATATTGTGGGGATAGAGAAATAAATAAACATAAATAACAAGAAAATCATAATTTCACCATTTCTAAAAATAGACGGATAATAAAAATCGCCAGGCAAACAAAGCCGTAGTCCGCTTAGTGATCAGAAAGCTTTAACAACCAGGATAACCCTGACTGCAAGCCAATGAGAAGCAGAGGGACCCTTTCGAAGCAGATCCATAGATGTGTATATACATAGATGGAAAATCAACCAAAACGAATGTCGATAAATTAATATTGTCCATTCTCCGATGCTATAGTCATAATATCATACTCAGAAACGAAATACAATATTTGAACGACTAGCTGGCGACGTTAAACCGTCCTTACTATATTAAGAACAAACATACCTTCCTTCACCACATTGTCAAGCGGCGATTACCACATTTGGATACACACACACACAAACACGCACACACACACACACACACATACACACACACACACACACAGATATATATATATATATATATATATATATATATATATATATATATATATATATATATATATATATATATTGCTCCTTCCCGCACTTTTTCTCTGTTTCTTTATCTCTCTTATGTGCCAGAACTTTTACACTTGAACTCTTGGAACTTCAACTTTCACCTTATCCTTCTATATATTGTGATATATAAAGTTGTATTTTTCAGTATTTTATGCATTATCTTTTGATCATTACACAAAGTCAATATGCACTGAAATCAATTATACCGATAAATGGTGGTAATGGGCGTTGTTGTAAGATAAACAACTCGTCCGTAACTGATGACCTCCTAACCTATAAAAATATCTATATTATTTTCTAACCTATACGTCGCTTTTATTTCTTTTTCGTAATCGTTTTAAATATTTATTTATTTTTACTTATGCAATATAGACGCATTCCAGTATTTATTCTTCTTTGACACCAATTCTTATGATTATTTTCGGAACGCTACCGTTGAATAGTTCTGTTTAATTTCTGTTTATTTTTAAACCAGATGCGTGATTGTTAACTATTTAGGTCATTATGAATTTTTTGTAACTCGTTCGATGATTCGGATGTTAGTGAAACGCCAGCAAGTCGTCAATAATTTAAGATTATCCTTTTATGTTTGTTTATATTGGGTGTCACTAAAAAAAATGGATGCTTTTTCTTCAGAAATGAAAGCAAAAAATCGCCACCTCTTTTTTTAAAAATATTTACCAAAAATCAGAGAATCATTTGCTTCAAAAGGAATTTTCAGTACTTATTAATTGATTAATGAATTGCAACTGAATAGGTTATTTTATTAGAAAAGTTTGTGGGAATATTTTGATTGGTGACTGTTTCACCCACTACATTGCGATATCTTGTCTACTTTTTAATTTGGTGAGGTTGTCAATTTTTCTTTGCAGTTATATACAAAAAAAATCCCTGAAGATGTTATTTCAGTAAAAAAAAAATAAAAAAAGATTATTTACGTGCAGAAAATTCGTCCCGGGTCTTACCAAAAATAATTCAAAAAGTAATTTTTCTGACAGTTGGTGCTTGCATAATTTAATAAAACATGTTATTTTCTTTCTGATTGGAGAGAAAAAATACACATAATTTTTTTAAAAATTACTTTTACTTTTTCAGTGCAGTTTTGAAATTCTTCCCATTCCATTGCTGTGCGTAAGAAGAGTTTTTTTTAATTAAATAAAGACATGTTTTCAGAATCGAAAAATGTAAAATTTAATGCCATTTTCAAGTGTGTGCATTTTTTTAAAGATTTTTTTTTAATTTTAGCAAATGTTTGAATATTTTTATATGGATTTTCAACAAGGAAATAATTCTGAATTACCGCCTTTGACTATTTTTCCCTATCGGAACTTTTAAAATTCAAAATAATTTAAGTGGTATTAGATATTTTATAACATCAAACAGATACAAAGATAAAAGTGGTGAATTAAAGTAAAAAGTTTTTTTTAACTAAAATAAAATACTTCTAATGTAGTATAAAAAATAAAATTTTTCATTCTAAGTTTCATAAAATCGTATACAATAAAAAATTATATTCTTAAACTATTGATTATATAAGATTAAAGAATTTATTTTAAAACATAAATAGCAATGTCTTGATTATTGCACTGCTGATGTCCATATTTTTTAATTTTTAGTTTTAATTTTTATTTTTCACGCACTTTTTAAGTCAGGGGTGTGATTATACAGTCTGATTTTTGTTTTTTGGCATCTCAGGCGTAAATAAACGTTACTTTCATTAACTTTTAAGTAAAAAGTAAACATTACTTTTGCAAAATTCAGTTAATTAATCCTTAGTTTTACAAAAATGACATCGAAACATAACTGTAGGACAAATATTGAATTTTTAAGAGATTTTTAAAATTTGTTGTTTGCCGTTTTCGTATATAATGGCGATCGATGAATCGATGACTAACTGACTGTACCAGTGTTTTTAAAACTTTAGATACGGTAATTAACTTTTCTTTTAAATCGGATTAGCATTTGGCCAATGATTCCAAACGCGGGGCGCATGCCTCAACCGGTAGGGCATTGTAATATTTTGGTAGGATATGCGTAGGATGTGTACCCTTCGGCGTACTATACCGACAGAATAAGGGGGCAATTCGAGTGTATTGTTTTCTAGTGAGTCTGAGTGAGAAATGTTAATGTTAATGCGTGTTAATACATACGACGCATATACAGTATGCATACATAGAGATATTTTGTATGTATGTACGTATATGTGTAATTGGCGTATATGTAAGAATTAAATATTACAGGGGGTGGGGGCACCAGAATTTTAGAAATACAAAAGTAAGACATAGCCCAAAATCGGTTGGGAACCACTGCATTAGGCTTATATATTTTAAAGAAAACCAAAATTTAAGTTCATTTCATTCATTTAAATTATTTAAAATCCGTTTTTTGGGGTTCTTTAGGAAGTACGAGGCGGTACCGAGTTTACACCTAACAGCCCAAAGAAAATACTTTAAGGCACGACATAAATATTTGAGGTGATGTTGTATTCACCTGCTAATCATTTTTTCCATTTTCAATCAATTCAGTTGAATTATCGAAGTACTATTATTGTATTTATTTTCGATAACTTTCATAGAATTTTCATTAAATACCCTCCTCTCCGGTTGTAATGAAATAGGGAGATATTTGTTTTCATATATAAGGGAAAAGAGTAAGAGATTATATATAGCGTGTCTTCAAGGAAGCAAAGTTACTATTTGCCGATAGAATGAAACAACGTATAGCATCTCGCAGGTTCCGTTCTGGAGATTATTGGCGGCTCTGCAAGAGTGTGTTGAACAACAGCAAATCCTTAATCCCTCCTCTATTCAATCAGTTCGATGTCCTAACATCTACAGCAGATACGGTTGAATGCTTTGCTCGTAAATTCTCATCCAAATCAATACTCATCTGGAGCGCCCCATTCATGACTTCCCCGATAGAACTGAGGCTATACTGAGTGATATGTGCATAACCCCGTCGGTGGTCTCGGACATAATTTCTAAATTAGACTCCCATAAGGCAAATGGAGGTGACGGGATACGACTCGTGTTCCTAAAAAAATGTCCCGATCTGGCTCCAGTTCTCTCCAAACTATACAACTATTACCTCAGTGCGCCTTGCTTTGTTGGAAGTCCTCCTTTGTCGTCCCTGTCTTTACGAACTCTGAAGAACATTCTGACCCCTCTAACTACCGCCCTATCGATTTTCGGCAAAGTTTTCGATGTCTTAATGCCGAAGTGGTTAAGCATCTTACCTCACACGATCTAATCTCTGACAAACGATATGGATTCCGTTTTGCCCGGTCTACCGCTGACGTGCTTATGGCCATAACTGAATATATATATATATATATATCAAGCTCTCGATAATAATGGCAAAGATCGAGCTGTGGCTCTAGATATCTCAAAGACTTTGGCATGCTGGTCTTCTACGTAAGTTTCAGGGCTACGGTAATAAAGGACTTTTACTTGATTTAATCCCATCATTCCTATCTAATCGGAAAATGAAGGTCGTCCTGAACGGGCTTTCTTCCAGTTACTTTCATAATAACGCGGGTGTTCCCCAAGGCTCTATCCTGGGTCCTACACTGTTTCTGATCTTCATCAATGATCTCTCTGATGTCATCAGTTCCCAAGTAGACATCTATGCAGACGACACTAGCATTTACTCCTGCCTCAGTAGTAAACCCGACAGCTCTGACAAAGTTAACCTGGCCGCTGCTCTCGAAAAGACCCTCCCCCCAACTCAGTTGACTGGGGCAGGAAATGGCTTGTAAATTTTAATGCCCCCCAAACTAAATTGCTCTCATTTAACTACCATAGAGAAACGTCCGTCCCTGCCCTTATCAGCTTGGTTGATGCTCGTCTCCGTGAGAACGTCTCAATGCGCCTCACGTTTTCAACTGACTTCAAGTGGAACAACTACATTGAATCAATAGCTGTATCTACTACAAGGAAAGTTGGTTCACTGTGTTGTGATAGAAGGTATTTCTCGTCAGAGTCCATCTCACACATCTACAAATCTACCATTCGTCCTTGCATTGAATACTGTTGCCATATCTGACCAGGTGCCTCTGCCGTTCATCTCGAGGTTCTCGACATATTCTGTAATGTAATCGGTCCTGAATTGACTTTCGATTTCAGATACTTTCTCACAGACGTGATGTGGTTTCCCTCTGTCTTTTCTACAAATATTTTCATTGCTATTACTCTGACGAGCTTTTTACCCTGGTGCCACGACTACATGAATTTAAACGTGCTACTAGATTGGCATCTCGGTCCCACCTATTTACTGTTGAAATAGTTAAATGTAACCGCCACTTCTACTCCAACAGTTTATTTCTTTGCACTTCCCGATATTGGAAACTCCTTTCCTCTCACTTCCTTCCCTGGTAACTACAATCTTCAAAAATCTAAATTCAACGTCAATCGCCATCTTCTGTTGCCTTTTCCTTTTGTCCTTTCTTCAATCCCCCTCTCTTTTCTCCCACTTTCACTCTCCGTAACCCCCTGTGTGCTAGTGTCACTCCTGCCTTGCTTAGGATGAAATGCTTAATATATATATATATATATATATATATATAGTGACAGCAACAAATAAATTACTAAATAGTCTCTAACCCTTAGTACTAGTCTATGTAGAAATATAAAATCAAATAATATATAATTAATAATAAAAGAAAATTAAAAGTTAGGTAATAAAATTATTTTGAAATATAGATAAGAATGATAATTAACAATAAAGAAAGAAAAAATTAGTTACATAATTATTGAAAGTACACATTATGCACCGAAACAGGCATTTTGCTGCCAATTGAAACGAAAATCAAATAATCTTTCTCTTCATTTTCGATGGCCAAAAGAAGCAGATGTCCTGGGAGAACTCTCTGACAGGTCAATGGGCAGATAAACGCAATTTTTTTTTATCGCTGTATACATAAACCTTCTTTAAAATATACAATATTTTCTCTGAAATGTATACGAAAACCATTAATGATTTTGTTTATGCTTATTGTGCTGTATCTTGTATATCTGTGTAAATTATATATTTCCGCTGTTACACACACACACACACACACACACACACACACACACACACACACACACAAACACACATATATAGCGAGAGAGAGATATCTAACGATATATATATATATATATATATATATATATATATATATATATATATATGTAGTAATGTATATATTTCTATCTATGTATATACAAGGTGTATCAAAAATCCTTTTACAAACTTTCTGACATCAAAACAAGGTAAAATGTCCATGTAAAATGCTGAGTAAATTTATTATTCCACCTTTTCCAAATGTTACCTCATCCATAAACAAGACTGAAGAGACAAACAACGGATCAGCAGTTTGAGCAATAAACCATCGGCAATGATTCTCCCATGGTGTCTGATCAGAGGGCGGATGACTCTGCACACGTGACAAATGATACCGATACAAGAGCTGCGCTTGAAGTACCCTACATGCGGTACTATGGGAAGTACGTCATGCTAGAGTCACTTGATGTCTGCTGATATCTAAATTGACTTCGACGACCTGTAGAATGTGTTCTTCGTGGTCAGGCGTACGAGCGGATCTCGATCCATAATTTGTGATGCCACGGATCCTATCTCAGCAACGCAACTATAAACAGCAGCAAATGTTGGCTGACTCGGTTGCCTTCGGTTTGAAAACGCAATCTGATACAACCAAGCAGCCTTGAGTCCATTACCATTCGTCCGCTCATGATATTAATATGCTGCCATTGTTAAACGGAACATTTCTTAGTTAACTCATTACTACACAGGTTAAATGTTGAAGACAGACAAGCCACAAATGTACACGAATGACAAATGTAACCTAGTCTATATGGCAACACAGCGCCATCTACAGTAAACTTTCTTTAAACACAATAACTCAAAAGTGAATGATTTGCGGACATTTGTTTATATGGACTTTTGTCCTATCTTAGTGTGAGGAAACGCCCCCAATATATATATATATATATATATATATATATATATTTTAGAATTGGACATAGTCCGACAATTTATTTAAAGACATTTATATTATGTTTAACGTTCTTTTTATAGATACAAGTATTTAAGCAAATGCTATGTTTTATAATAAACAGTATTAAATAACATTTACCGGCCTGAATGTCCGAGAAATTTTCATTCCGACAGGAATCAAACCTGTATCCTATACGGAACGATCATTTCGCGTGATGTGCCTTAACCGTTCGGCCACAGATGAGCGTCTGGTTAGGAAGGTCGATTTTACTATCTTTAAACTTAAATCTTCCATGAATCTCTTCTATTCATATCTGCTCTAGCGTATCAAATGTAAACAAATGACGTCATATATTTTAGAATTGGACATAAATAAATTGTCGGACTATATATATATATATATATATATATATATATATATATATATATATATATATATATATATATAAAGAAATATAGTCTTAAAGTGTGCTATATTTACGGGATAAAGTGCTCAATATCAGAGATAGAGCGTGTGTAAATATAAAAGTGAACATAGAAGTCAACACTTAGAGGCGACAGTCTGTTTCATGCTGGTGTAATCGTTGCCTGACGTTTGCACTAGCATGAAACAGACTGTCGCCTCTAAGTGTTGACTTCTATGTTCACTTTTATATATATATATATATCACTATTAAGTATATATCAAACTAGTATAAGAGCTAGGGTTAGCTAATATTAAAACCTAGGTTTAGAGCTTCGGTTAACCATTATTCTATTTCAAACCTAGTGTTATTGCTAGGGTAAAGCATTAAGTATATTTGAAACCTAGGGTTTCAGCTAGATTTACCTATTAGGTACATTTTAATACTAGGCTTAGACCTTTGATTAGCTTATATGTATAGATTATGCCTCAAGTCAGAACTAGGGTTACGTTTAGGGTTAGCTTTTAGCTATAATTATACAGTTACGTTTCGTGCTTAGGTATAATTTAAGTCTTGGGTTAATGTTAGTTTCAGCTAGTACATATATTTCAAAACAAATATTAAAGCTAGGAATAATTATTAAATATATTTGAAAACTAGGATCAGAAGTAGTTATTGCTATGGGATATATTTGAAAACTAGCATTAAAGCCAGTGTTAGCTATTATGTATATTTCTAACCTAGTTTTTAAGCTAGTGTTAGCTATTATGTATATTTCTAACCTAGTTTTTAAGCTAGTGTTAGCTATTATGTATATTTCTAACCTAGTTTTTAAGCTAGTGTTAGCTATTATGTATATTTCTAACCTAGTTTTTAAGCTAGTGTTAGCTAGTATGTATATTTCTAACCTAGTTTTAAGCTAGTGTTAGCTATTATGTATATTTCTAACCTAGTTTTTAAGCTAGGGTTAGCTAGTATGTATATTTCTAACCTAGTTTTAAGCTAGTGTTAGCTATTATGTATATTTCTAACTTAGGTTTTAAGCTAGTGTTAGCTATTATGTATATTTCTAACCTAGTTTTAAGCTAGTGTTAGCTAGTATGTATATTTCTAACCTAGTTTTAAGCTAGTGTTAGCTATTATGTATATTTCTAACTTAGGTTTTAAGCTAGTGTTAGCTATTATGTATATTTCTAACCTAGTTTTAAGCTAGTGTTAGCTAGTATGTATATTTCTAACCTAGTTTTAAGCTAGTGTTAGCTATTATGTATATTTCTAACCTAGTTTTTAAGCTAGTGTTAGCTAGTATGTATATTTCTAACCTAGTTTTTAAGCTAGTGTTAACTAGTATGTATGTCAAAACTACGGCGAGAGTTAGGTTAACGATTAGATATAGTTGAAAACTAGGTAGAGCTAGTGTTAGCTATTAGATATATTTCAAAACTCGCGTTAGACACGGGGTAAGCTATAAGATATACCGTAATTCCCCATATATAATACGCTTTTTACTCAAAAATAATAAGCAAAATCAAGGGTGCGTACTATGCACAGCTACAAAAAATCTTTCAAAAAAATTGCCGTATAATAAAATAAGAATTATCATAAAACTAAATTAGAATAATATACTATGTTTAAAACCATTTTTTTAAAATAAGTGTAGGAAACTCTGGACGTAATGAAATTGGAGAGGTACAATTTATAGGGTTTGATTACCAAACCAGGGGTGCGTATTATGCATGAGCAGAAGCATTTTCCCACACTTTCAACACAATTTTAGGGGTGCGTATTATGGATGAAGGCGTATTATACATGGGGAATTATGGTAATTCAAAACTAAAGTTAATTATATATCATACCTAAGGTTAAGGGGTTATTAGTTATATTTCAAAATTAGCATTAGATTTAGTGTTGCAGATTTCGTATAATTTAAATCTAAGGTTAAAACTTGGACTAGTTATTCACAAACGTAAAGTTAAATTTAGTGTTATTTATTAGTGATATTTTAGGGTTAAATCTAAGGTTAGCGATATGGTATATTTGAAAAAAGTGTGAGAGCTAGGGTTAACTATTTGGCATTTTTCAGATCTAGGCTTAAACCTAGTGTTAGTTATTATGTATATTTCAAATCTCAATTCAGAGTGAAGGTATAGTTGAAAACTAATGATAGTGTCAGTGATAATTCTTAGGTGTGTTTCAAAACTAAACTAAGATTTAAGTTTAGCTGCTAGTCATATTTCAAAACTAGCGTTAGATCCAGGTTGAGCTATTAAGTATTTTTCAATGCCTGAGTTAAAGCTATGATTAGCGAGTATATATATTTGAAAACTGAGGTTAGGAATAGTTGAAAATATTGGTTAGAGCTGGGGTTAACTGCTCGGAATATTTCAAAGCTAGGGTTAAGCTAGAGATATATATTAGGCATATTTAGAAACTAGGTCTAGTGATATGATTATAGATGTTTTATATTTCAAACTTATTGTTAGTGGTAGTTCTGGCTATTTGGCATGTTTCCAAACTTGGGTTTGAACTAGGATTATCTTTCATGTATATTTCAAAACAAGGTTTAGAACTAAGGTAAGCTATTCGTTATATTTCAGAACTAGTGTTAGAGCTACAGTTGATATGTATATTTAAAACTAAGGGTTAAAGATGAAGTTATCTATTAGGTATATTTAAACCTAGATTTAAAGCTAGTATATATATGTATGTTGCGGCATTCACCCTGGATCGGTTAAGCCGGCTCCTTCCAAGGAATTCACCGCGTCCGGAACGAAGGCCGAGCAAGCACGGCGATCCGTCGCCAATGCTGAAACGAGCGACATTCCAACGGCGGCGAATTCTTGAAACGGAGTAACAAGGGAGTTTGAACTTCACACGCGGTCCCCACACCTCGCGTGCTATCCCAGTGGAGGGAGGAATATGCTCTTACTTGCCGCAGAATTTCCACAGACGCAGAGGCAGGAGTAACCAAGAGGCCGCCGGGTGCCGGTGCAGACGCCGAATGGTTTTGAATTCAGAGTTGACCTTCTCCTAGACCAGTTGCCATCCAAGGCTATAGAACCCAGTCTGTCCTGCTATTTACCCATGGAGGGAGAAGAAGAGGATTCCCAAGTGAATGTAACGGAAGAAGAGGATTCACACCTTTCACGTAAGTGAATGTAACGGATTCGACTGGAATTCGAACTCGGCTCTACGATTCCTCAGTCCGTTATCCATTACTCCACCGTGCCTCCTAAAAGCTAGGGTTAAATATGAAGTATTTTTCAAAACTAGGGTAGAGCTAGAGTTAGCTATCCGGTGTATTTCAAGCCTAGGGTTAAATATATGGTTATATGTAATATTTCAAAACTAGTCTAAACGATGTAGTAGCTATTAGATATATATTTCAAATCTATGGTTAATGCTAGCATTAGCTATTTTAAAAAATAATGTTTGACCTACACTTAACTATTAAGCATAGTTCAAAACTAGGTTTATGGCTATATTAGGTATATTTCAAACGTATGTTTATAGCCAGGATTAGCTATAATGAAGATTTCAAAGCCAATGAAATTGAGCCTAAATCGTTTGAGACATAAGCTCAAGTTCGTATGAACTGACAATGTTCTACCGCCATCGGAACCAAAAACTTCGAAGCCACCAGAAGAGAAAAGGAAGAAATCAAACAAGAAAGACTCGACAAAATCGACCTCGTCGTCCACCACCATTACTAGCAAGAATTGCCATCAACGCAATCATCATAAAGGAAACAATCAGGAAAGAAGATATTAAATACTTGGATACGAGATATGGCCGAAGACGGCGATAGTTCAATCCTAGCTTTTAAGCAATCTACTTGTGATATTTCAAACTACGCTTAGAGATGGGGTTAGCTATTATGTATATTTCAAACCAAGGTTTATAGTCAGGGTTAGGTAAGTTTTGAGCTATTGTTAATGTGATGGTGCAATTCTTCACGTCACTGCACAAGTTGTGATGACATCCAAGGTCGGCTGCATTCGAATGCACCGCGAACACCGTCAGCAAAGTAACAACGGCGAATGTTTTTCCAGATGGGAAGAAGCAAAGAAATACGGTTTCTCACTTAATCGGCAATGTCTTCCTTCTGTTACGAGAAAGCGGACCTCTTCTAGCTATCTTATTTCTCACTAAGTTCCGGCCACGGAATATGGACCACCACACTCGCACTGCCTGGCCGTTTCACTGACTGCCCTTCGCTCACTTTGCGTCCACTCGTGTTCCAACAACCAGAAAGGGGAACCACCCAGACAGGTTTTAGGTGGTCAGTCTTTCAAAGTATCTTACATTCATGGCTATCTAAAACCACTGACACAACTTTATGTTTTGACGATTCAAAGGTGGGCTAGATCGAGGCTTACTGAAAAATCCTGTTCATTAAATTTATTCAAAGATGGACTGGAGACAAGATTACTGAAAAACCCTGGTTATTAAATTGACTTAAAAGGAAAAGGAATCTATTTTTCATCTACTAAGGATGGCTGAGAAATCGTATTGCTACGTTAACTATTATATATATTTTATATCTAGCATTAGTAAGTTTTATTCAGTCAGATTCTTCCCATAAATTATTAGTTTGTGGAACAAATCAACGATAGGATTCTTCCCAATCACTACGAATTAACTGCTTCGTATTTCGGATCAACGGTTATCCTACATATCTTCATATGTACTTCTTCATCCTTTTGTCCTGACAACAACTTCATTCAGTAATCCTCTACCTTGGGTGAGCAACACTACAGAAATATTTCTCAGCTTTCAGCAATCTGATTGGCTCTTATGAAGAGAAAGAAAGCAGTCACCATGAGTCTTCGCTTTAATCTGTGTGATTGGTGAGTTGAAGATCGCCTTGATATAGAGTAAGGAACAAAGTGCCACAATTGTTGTATTTTCGAGCAATAAATCTCGAGTAAAGAACGAGGTGAAAGCGTTGGACAATCTGGTTGGTGGAGGACAATAAAAATCAACAAGAAAGAATCAAAAGACAGTGAATGAATTGAAAAGGGAAAATAACAAGAACAAAAGAATCTTAAATGCAAATGCAACAGTAAAAAGCAGAGAAGACATAATCCGGGGATTGAGAATCAGAATAAAATGCATTCAGAGATAAGGAAAGAAGACAGTAAATCAATATAGAAGGAAGAAAAAGAATTTGAAAAAAGGCAGAATTATATATATATATATATATATATATATATATATATATATATATCTCATTGATTGATTGAACTCCAACTCATGACATAAGAATTCTGCCCAGTCCCAGCCTGTTGATATTTTCTCTACTATTTTGCAGATTAGCTCCTTACTGAAGTCTACAAATGCCTTCGTAACATTTAAAATGATTTCTGAAGTGTGTTGACGACTCTGCACCAAGCTGTTTTATTCTATGTATTCCAGCATTTAAAGGTTATCTTATCACTTTATTACCAAGACATTTCAAAAACCTATCTAAAAAATGTATATTTTTATCTATATAAATAAATTCGAATGTCAGTGTGTCAGTGTGTCACACTTTTTCAACTTTAATCCTAGAGGTCGTAGCCCAACATATCATACCATTTTGGAAAGAGGCCGACTCCGTGAGCAAATTAAAAACGTTCCGGGCCGGATCCGGACCCACAATCCTAAAATTTTGGATTTCCACGTTTTCATTACTGTGATTGTTTTCGGTGATTTTTTTTTTACGTGATGCCATTTTTTTTATAACTTCGAAATAAATTTGGAAATAACTGAAATTAATCGTGGAATCCACCAAAAATCACCTATGAAATAAAAATAAATTTTTGTATGGAAAGTAAGGACCTACGTACATCAAATTGTCTTTAAGGACAATTTGCGACAGAATTATTGTTAAGCTTTTAAAAGGTAAACTTAAATATTAATGCAATACTTAAATGCAACAATCAATGTTGAGGTCATCTGTAGTTTATTGTTGCCTATTGCATATGGCAGCAGTATGCCTCGCAAAAAAATCTCCGTCAACAGATGACCATAATGCAATAAAATGCGCCAAGGCTGCAGCGAGGAAAAGAAAGTGCAGTGCAAATGAAACCCAGATCAAGCGGCAGCCAGGAGAGCTTCCAATGCTGAGAATATACAAAGACTTAGGGACTCAGTCATCAGCTTGTAGTGGCGTGACCGTTTTATTTTGTGGGATCACCAATATTGAATTGATTTTATAAGAGATGAGGATCCGTACTTTGAAAGTTTGTAGGGTTTCAGATTGTCCAACGCTTTCACCTTGTTCCAGACCTCAAATGAAACTCATACATACATTCCATTCGTAAATATACTAGAAAAATGATTGGCTCCTTGTATCACACCAGAATGTACTTGACTCTTTCTGTCATGCTCTATCTTTACAAGAGACAGATCAGACCAAAAACATGGAGTATTGCTGCCATACCTGGGCAGGAGGTTCTCAATATTCACTCTCCAACGATGATAGAAATCAAAATCGTTTATGCAGTCTTATAGGTGATGACATATTTTTCACCCTGTAGCCTCTTTTCAACAGATGCAACGTGACAAGCATATCACTACTTCCATGGCGAATGTTCTGACCCTTGTAGCTTAGACTCGCTTTACTTTGTCTACAGTTCTCGAACACCCTCATCCCCCCTATTCCGTTGGGAAGAAGTAAGTTTCATTCAAACGATTTCCCCCAAAGAGCTGCTACTTTGTGGAGCAGACTCCAGTGTGGATGTTTCTCCAAAAACTAAAATCTACTAGTCTAGGGATAATTGTTACTTATTCTCCATATACTCATAATGTTCACTTCCTACTTCCTTCATTTCACTCACGTCATTCAGCAACCCTCTACCTCAAGTGGCTCTTGAGCCATGTACTGGGTGAAAATTAGTAAAAAATGTCAGTTGATAGAATGTATGTTTACGTGAAAGATGAGGGTGATAATATAATGATGGTACTGCGTTCGCAAATGTGTCGTTTTCTCGAACAATGTAATAATGAAATAGAAATTAAATCACGCATAATATTGTATAATTAGTAACAGTATTTTACAGTCCGACCTCTTTAAAGAGGTCGGACTGTAAAATACTGTTACTAATTCTCTTAGGACCAGGCTACTCTTAGGACCAGGCTACTGCCGGACACAGAAAATGCCGGATCACTGAAATAACCCGTAAAATCCTATATAAACATAGTCTTGCCAGCTCATTCTAGGTATTTATTGTTGTGTTATCAAAGGTAGAATAAAGCTTAAAACAGGAAATAAAACAATCATTAGTACTTGCAAACAAAGTTTTTATTATTCAGTACAATACAAAAGCTAAAACCAAAACATAATATATACTTTACAATGCTTACTATCCTATATATAAGAAATGAGCAAGATCGTATCACCAAAACTCGCTGCTGCTGTCGGCTGCTGCGGAAAGTTGTAAACAACGTGTGGTACTGCCCTCGTAGCCGCTCAACTAATGGCGGCTGATTAAAAAAAAAGTGCCGAATCAGGGGTTTACCGGACTACGAGGTAACGAATTAAGGAAGTCGGACTGTATTGCCTTAACAAAAGTAAATAGAAAGTATAAAAAAAGATGAATAGATGTGCCTATAGTGAGGTGAAATTATTTATACGGAAGATGGGTGTAAAGTTACAAAGATGTTGAACAGTTTCTTGTTGGCTTGGTAGGGTTATCAGATTAGGGGATTTGTATGCTGAGTTGTCTACAATGTGATATGTGGTACAATGGGGGCTAAAGTCCTCCAAAGGGGGAATCAGAGACGTTTTGTCTCTACGGCATCTTGTGGGTAATGATCGAGAGAAAAGAGAGACAAATAGAGAGATATAGAGAGAGAATGCGTTTTCTGTTTTTTTATTTATTTATATACTGCTTTATACAACCTGCAGTGTATGAAAAGAAAAAAAATAATAACATTCGTGTTCGTTCTGATTTTTCGACAGGATTAAACAAATGTTTAGAATCCTATAACTACCCATTACCAAGTACAGAGGAAATTTTTGCGAACTTAAACGGTGGATAACATTTTTCGAAGCTGGATCTTTCTGAAGCGTATTGGCAAATACAGGTTGAAGAAAAATGTTCAGAGTTAATAACTATAAATATGCCCAAGGGATTGTATAATCTGAACCGACTTTCTTTTGGGATAAAAGTGTCTCCAGCTATATTTCAATAAGTTATGTTTACAATGCTTGCAGATTGTGATTTTGCAGTTGCGTATCTGGATGATATATTAATTAAATGTGTATCTAAGGAACAACATATCGGGCATTTAAAAAGAGTTTTGAAAAAATATCAGAATACGGGTTCAATTTCAGGGAGGAAAAGTATGGATTGTTTTTGCCTAAAATCAAGTACAAATCATTGACAAAAATTCTCTCAACCAGATCCGTCGAGGGCAAGTGCAATTAAGAATATGCCTCCTCCAACAAACATTACTAGTTTACAAGCATTTCTATGACTAGCAAACTATTACCAAATCTATATACCTAATATGCAGTATTTTAGAGCTGTACTGAACAATTTGCTTAAAAAAAGGTGTAAAGTGAAGGGACTGATAAGAGTCAGAATGCGTTTGAAGAAATCAAGAAAATACTAACATCAGACTTATAATTAGCGGACTACGATTCAAAAGCAGAAATCTTATTGTCCTCATATGCTAGTGACTATGCTATGGGAGCGTTAATTCTTCATAAATATGATGACACAGTAACATGAAAGCCGTCGCACATTCTTCGCGTTCCCTACTACCGGCAGAAATAAAACTACAGTCAGATTGAAAAAGAAACTTTAGCAATAATATTTGCAGTGAAAAATTCACAAATCTATACACGGAAGACGTTTTCAATTACAGACAGACCACCGACCTCTATTATCAATATATGGTTCGAAAAAAGGAATTCCTATGCATACAGCGAATAGATTACAACGCTGGGATACCATCTTATTAAATTACGATTTCAAGATGGAATACCAACCGTCCAAAAGACTAGAACATGCTGATGGATTATCAAGATTGATACCAAAAAGTACTGAACATTTTGAGTAGTGTTATTGCAGCATTAAAAAGTGGAATAAAATTTAATAATATATTACGCAATGTAGTGTCCGAACTGCCAGTTACCCTGGAAGAAATAAAAGAAAGTAAGAAATACGGACGATTTTTAGAACGCAATCCAAAACTTGAACGCTTGCTAGTTATGTGACGGAGTACTGATGTTTGCACAAAGAGTAGTAATACCTATCGTATTACAAAAGCGGTATTAAATGAAGTTCATAGTGACATCCGGGAATTTCAAGGATTAAATCTCTTATGTAAAGCTATGTATACTGGACCAAAATAGATCAAGACATTGAAAAATTAGTAAAAGCCTGCAGAGGTTGTGCTCTGGTAGCAAAATCAGCTACCACGAAACTACAAACTTGGCCAAAGACAGATACTCCGTGGTCAAGACTGCCCATATATTCCGCAGTTCCCATAAACGGATCACATTATCTTTTGGTAAGTGAAAAAAACATAGCTTAAAAAAAACATTCACGGTTTTAATGAATTTTTACACGAACTGTTTCCAAGATATTGCATTCCGGGTACCATACTCTATAACGGTACACAATACGCTGCTTACGAATTCAAAGAATTTTATAAAATGTTCTCGATTGAACATATAAATACCCCGCCATATCATCCAAGGTCAAACGGACAAGCTGAACAGTTTTATGGGAACTTTAAAAAAAAAAAAAACGTAATTAAAAGTTAGCGAGGAAGTGTTACAAAAATTCTTGAGTGTATACCGGATAACGCCGAATCCCAATACACCGTCAGGCATGTCCATGGCAGAATTGATGTTCGCAAGAAAAATTAAATCGGTGTTCGACAAGTTGTTACTGGGTCAAAAAAGAATAAGAATGGATAACAAAAAGGACACAAATTTTGAAAAATTGTCGAAAAAGTGTTTTTCAGAGTGTATAAAAATGGAAAAGAAATGTGGAAAGACGGCGAAAAATGATATATGGTAAAAGGAAAAAAATGGGAACACAAAATGTATTGGAATCAGTTAAAGAAAAGGTTTATTGAAGAAAGGCCTGCAAGAAATGAAGAACCTATGCAAGTGTTGTATAATATTTTTGACGTACCAACACCCCAAGAATTCGTTAAACGTACAGTTATGATTACCAGAAAAGGGAAACGTACGGAAAAAACTAGAAGTTGATCCAAAACGAAAAAATACAAAGTTCGGTGCGTGGCGAACTCTCCAGAAAGATGAGGGGGTGAATACTAAGAAATAAAATAAAATATTTACTAGTGAAAAAAATCTCAAAAGGAGATGTTGTGGAGTAAATATAAACGATAGCACTAATGAACTAGGCATGACGCCTTAAACAGAGAACTCAAAGTGAGTCAATTGAACCCGCCGAAGTCAGGCAGTTCGCTACCAGGCTCGCGATGACTTGTCGAACTCTCTGCAGAGAAGAACCCAAACAAGGCTATACCTACGATCAGAGTCTCGTTTAGGGAGGAAGAAAAACCCGACCCCGTGTATGCGGGGTCTACGCGGAATTTTTGCCCGAGCCTACGGGCTCGGAATCGCCCCGCATAAAAATCAGCCTTGTGGGGAGTTTGGTAAATACCAGTCTGTTTGAGTCAGTCGAGGAGAATTTCTAGTGACGCCACGGCGAGTAGCCTATGCGAGACATAATATTATAACCACTAGAAATGAGTTATAACAGCCTCATATAAAGCAGTCCAAAGGATTCAGATCTGGAGAGCTGAGCTCTCCAGATCTGAATCCTGGGCCATTTGTTTGCAGTGGCATGATCGTGGTGATATTAACTCACCCATTCTTCTTGTGTCGTCTTGGCCTTATGAGAGAGCTCAGTCTTTCTTCGTAGTTCTACGCCTTTTTTCTGCTCACATTCACTATCGAAGGTATTACAACCGTCTCCGACGCCTTATATAGTCAGCAGCATTGACATTTAAGCCTTGTGGAAATTAATGAGGAGACATGATATCTTCTTTATTGAACAAGACTCCCGGATCCATTACCACTGCCAGAAACTTTCTGTGCGTGACAGTTGGAACGTCCTTAAGGTCTATACATAACCATCTGCCATTACTTCAGCTGACCTTTTGGCTCTGATGAAATTTTTCTCATCAGATATAAACCAAAGAATTCCAGGCTCAATGTTTTATCTTGTTCATCAAGCGCTTTGCGCGGATCAGACAGTTATCTTTTGTCTTTGCAGACATGAATTGACCTACCTGAATCACATACGAATTGTATCGAAGGACCTCATGCACAATTCTTCCGATAGCGTGACCTGAAACCTTGAGCTTGCTCTGGTTGTTATCAATAATTTTCTGTACTTTTCATATCTTGATGGTATTAGAACATTTGGTGTGTGTTTTTGTTGTAGTAGGATCCACCTAATTTGCATAGTGGAGTACCGACGATATAAATATGGTTGGTACCGGGAAGACAGGGAGGCGAATCAAGAGATTCAACTGGAGACTCTGCCCGACTGCGACTTAGTCAACACATTCTCCAGGAACGGTCTTCCCAGAAATATACAAAAGACTATATGTAAATATTGTGTACACATTCTTGTTTCAATACATTTTATTCTAAGTACATTTTGTGTTTGCATTATTATTCCATGCATTAGTCAAGTTTCAACAGATTTATCTTTGCCTACTACTGTAGAGTCCCCGTCATCGGCTTAAAACAAACGACCGTGCAACAAGAAGTGAGTTATCTTTAAATCACTATGATCTGCCCTTAAGGCAACGATTTCAACGTGCCTTTTCATTTGTTGAATTATTTGATGTTTGTCATCGTTTGTCTGAGAAGAAAGATAATCAGAACAAGTTGGAAAAAGTTAGACCTATTAAAAGACGTATCCTCAAAGAACTGGACAACCATATATATATATATATATATATATATATATATATATATATATATATATATATATATATATATATATATACTACAGTTCAAATTTTGAACCCACCCCAGAATTATCATGGAATGAACTTGACAGAATAATGCTAAATAATGAAAAAGAGCTCTTAGAGTCATTGAAAAAGAATGGAATCAATTATTAAACTTATACTTTGAGAAATTTTTGCAACGAATGCCAAAAACTTGTGCTGCAGTAATCAAGGCTAAAGGAGCATATTTTGACGAGAGAAAATTCTCTCATAAAATGAAGTTTTTTTCTCTTTTTGTCATAATAAACATTTCTAATAAAAATCATGTCTCACTTTTTTAACCCTGTATAATGATTTTCTCTTATTTAAAGTAAATAACAAGTATTGTTTGAGCCAATTGAAAAAATTATCAGTTGTGGCCTCGAACTATATATATATATATATATATATATATATATATATATATATATATATATATATATATATATACATATATATATATATATATATATATATATATATATATATATATATATATATACATATATATATATAAACCTAAATGTAGGTTTATCAATATAAGCTTCGTTATTAGCGTACTTGGGGAAAGTATGGTTATGTTTCTTTTCTGTTAAAACAAAGAATGGAAACTAGGCATTTCTTAGTTAAATATATCATTTGTTTCAACTTAATGTCAAGAGATTTGGAAGAGGGACTATAATCCTACATGTTCTGAAATAGGTTTTAATGCTGAACAATGATATAAAATTATCAAGAGTACATTGCTTGAAACCGTCACTAATCTTGTACAAAATACCCACATTTTTTCGAAATATATATATCCAACAGTTTTGCAAAACTTGACTCCGACGGAAACAACACTTATCAGCACATCAAGTCGTAAACACTTATCTGGCGTAGACGAATATTAAAGCTAGTATATATATATAGGTGTGAATTTGTAAACAGTGACTATTTAAGCTAATATTGCACGACTCTTCGGCAGAATTGAGTCACTGTCAGTCACTGTGTGTTTATCTAAATCTAAAAATAAACACGCTAAAATTCACCTTCATCCTTGACCGTGCGCTGACGGCTTAGTGGGAGAAGTTCCGACTGACGCAAATTCAGTCGGATTTCGATCCTAGCTTGAGGCAACCGGACGTCTAGCCACACTGATGAGCTGTGAAACAGCGAAACAGTCTGTCTGTGGATGACAAATATATATATATATATAGAGAGAGAGAGAGAGAGAGAGAGAGAGAGAGAAAGAGAGAGAGAGAGAGAGAGACGTGACAAAAGTTATAGCATAACGATATCTAAAGGTAATAGTAGGTTTGGCGCTACCGTACCTTCGTAACAGACGAATATCCGCCAGTGATTAGTTTCCATGCGATATGGGTGCCGAAAGCCCATGACAGTGAGCTTGTTAATATCACAACACTGGACACCTGGACTCATGACGTCGCTGATTGAATCCCTGAGAACTGGCATTACGTTGAGTGCTTTGATGGGTCAGGATTCTAGTTCATGCTGATAGTAGCGTTTAGGTGTTGCGTTGTCTGATGCTACGTATGAGTGTCCGTTTTGTTTCCGTTTTCTCTAAAACTTAATCGTTCAGTTCATGATATTTTCTGCATCCTTCTGTAGAGCAACAGTTTTGTTGCCTCAAGTCTCTTTTTCATCTGTCAAGAGATTGTCCAGCATTCACTGCCATTCATAACAGCTCAGTATTCTTTTCTTTGTTTCTAATGAATTTTTCTTGTTTCTTAATACTTCGCTTAGCTTTTGGAAGGCACCTTTCGCTATCCCAGTGCACTTTCAGATTTCGGTGCCGCGTTTTCCTTACTCTGTTGAAACACTTCCTATATATTTGAATTTTTGTACTTGTTTAATTTTGCTATCTTCAACAGAAAACATCACTGTATATAAAAAGCAAGTTTGCATTTGACTTTATATATAGATCCGAGCTAGGTAGAAGTGACCGTCTGCGGTAAAATATATAGGATGGCCGATATAATACGGTAATAAGCGTTGTGTATGAAATTAACTTAAGAATTTACACAGGGCGGTTTTTAAAAAATATTTTTAAGTGCGTCTTATGCGACTATCAAATGTGGTAATAAATAAGAGGACGCTATTCGAGTTTAGGTAAAAGCACAATTTTTGAATGCTGATTTTCTAGGAAGTTAGGTCTTCCTTACTTAAAAGATTTACAGAGAGCAACGTTTTAATTTCTCTGTTTAGCTTTGTGCCAGACTAAGATAAACTTATTGGATTTGAATTTATTCAAACTAATTTCCATACAAGTTCGGTTATGTCGAGTGGTTGACAGGTTGCGCGAAAATAAAACAGAAGTTCAAATTAACCAAAAATGCGACTAAAAAATCCTACAGCAAAAATGTAAAGTTGGTAAATATCCAAGAACTCTTTACAATCTTGTCTTTGATGTTTAGTCGAAGAATCTAAAAGATTTTGATTAGACATTTTGATTTTTTTTCTCCATAGTATTCTCAACAGCCATCATTAGAACCACATCTCGGTCGCTTCGAGTCTTTCTTCATTTCTTACAAAATTGTTAAGAATACGCTGCTAGATAGAAGGTTAGTCATTCCATCGCAGTCCAACAATCTCTTCTTCGTTTCTAATGTTATTCTTCGATTCCCTCATACTGACTTACATTGCTTATTGGTTCACTTTTTTCACCGCTACCGCCAAAATGTACAGTTGATGCTTAATTTTTAATCGTCAGAAAGAATAAATATTTTGACGTATTTGTTTAATAAATCCTACTCGTTGTATATATTACCATTATAAAGAATGAAAGTGTGGCTGTATTTGTTTAATAAATTCTACTCATATATGTATCCATTAGAGAGAATAAAAGTGTTGACGTATTTGTTTAATAAATCCTACTCGTTATGTAATCATTACAGAGAATGAAAGTTTTGACGTATTTGTTTAATAAATCCTACTCGTTATATATGGAATCATTAGAGAGAATGAAAGTTTTGACGTATTTGTTTAATAAATCCTACTCGTTATATATGGAATCATTAGAGAGAATGAAAGTTTTGACGTATTTGTTTAATAAATCCTACTCGTTATATATGGAATCATTAGAGAGAATGAAAGTTTTGACTTATTTGTTTAATAAATCCTACTCGTTATATATGTAATCATTAGAGAGAATGAAAGTTTTGACGTATTTGTTTAATAAATCCTACTCGTTATATATGGAATCATTAGAGAGAATGAAAGTTTTGACTTATTTGTTTAATAAATCCTACTCGTTATATATGGAATCATTAAAGAGAATGAAAGTTTTGACGTATTTGTTTAATAAATCATACTCGATCATTAGGAAGAATAAAAATTATATTTAATCATACTCATTAATATTATAATGCTAACGGAGAATAGAACTAAAAATTTTTGCTAAACATCGGTCTACGACAGGCGCATCTCACAGGCTCAATCTGGTTTGAAATGTAATTTTTACTTTGACTTTTTTCTTAAAATAAATTTCTATGAAGAAAATATAAACCTTCTGCGATTTAACTGTTCAATTAAAATGTAATAAATAAAGAAGGTTTTAAAGAAGATAAGTATATTTGACAAGGAATTTAATTTGCCGAACACCACGAGACTTTTTAAAGATTTTTATATAGCGACATAAATAAGTGGCTACTGTAGGCATTGCCAAATTAACAACTTAACAGCGGAATGGCGCAATAACTTTGCACAGTGTTTTCTCCTCGTAGCCTCTCTGGGGATTTTCTCATATACAAAAAATATCAATTACCAACTCTTGAAACAATAATAAAAAAGACTCTCAATGTGAAATTGAAACAGAAAAAAATTTAATAGCAGTCGTTTTTACAGAACAATGACGGTTCACATTGGCTCCATCCAGGTTTTCACAACGGCTTGAAGAGCACATCTCTCATTAGCCAGTAAATATGAAAACTTATTTCCCCATAAATTCAAAAAATGAATACGCCACAATTCACAATTAATTTTGTCGGTTCTTTAACCGCTAATTTTAAAATAGATTTTCACAACTGTAACAATTTATATTTACAAGCCGTCTGGCGGAAAAATACACTTTTCTCAAAGGTACGTGTTAAAAAAATACAACCTAGACGATTAAACATTTATTTACTACACTAAAGAATAAGTTATAAAAATTAATTTTTTATATAGAAGTTATAAAAGTTCTTGGTAAAGAGATTAAAGCGTCAGCGAAGTTCACGAGATGTACTGATATTCCTATAAAAAGAGAAAATAGTATTGTCAATTTTCGTTGAGTTGCTCGGAGGTTGGAAGATGACATAGTGATATGAGCGTTCATTAAATGAATATAAAGAGTTGCAGAGTGATTAGCATTTGTGGAAAACTTCTAGAAGTTGGTACTGCCTTGTAGTATTATAAGCGAAGAGAGTATGTTATTTCGTATTATCAAGGAAAACCTTGTCTGGTTGTGTGTTTGTCTCAGAGAAATATCTTCAATATCTGTTTTAAATTTTTATGTTGTTCCAGATTTCTTTGCATGTTAGAGGTATCTCAGAACTCAGTGTCCTATATTTTCAATTCCTATTTAATTCGAATAAAGTGTTTATTTCATGTTTCATCTGTTTTAGAATATTTAAAATGTATTCCTTTTTCACATTTTTAAGTACTAGACCCCCCACACACACACTTGAGTCTTAGGGGCATACAATCAAGGATTCATCAAACCTCTGCATATCACAGCACCCACGTTTTCACAGCACGTAGTTCTATCCCCGGCCCCTTTTCTCGGTTCTATCTGCATCACTAAAATTTTCCCCCTCAAAATTCAACAATAACACCGAAAGCGACAACAGTATTAGATGTTGGCTAACTTAGTAACCTGGTACCGTAAAACAGAAATTAAAACACGTGAATAATTAGGAAGAAGAAATTATTATTTTTAGCTGCATTACTTGCCATTTTTAATAGGGAAATAAATAAATAATGTTTTTTGCTACAATTTCCTGGTACTATATTTAACTCGCTAACAAATTCACTAAATATAATGATTTCATTCTCATTCCCTATATGAATATTTCACTTTCAAGTCCAACCATTTATAGATTAATTAAGCAAGAATATTTTGCCATATTACACTTTTGTCATATTACACTGACAATGGCCTTTAGCCCGATGGGAAAATCTTAATATTTTAATCTATCAATCAAATTACAAAGAGCGAGAATGTGACATGGGTCAATAGAGGAATATTAACAGATGGACAGTGACATTTGTAATTTAATAAGCGTGGCTTATTTTGGCACATGGTCATCACTATGGTAACAGTAATATTAGCTGTTTCCTTATAAAGAAATATTTGGCATTCATTGACCGAGGAACCATTGCTACTTTCTGCTTATAAAACATTTGTATTAAAACAATTCAGGAAAATAGATTTCTCATGTCCAATGTTATCGCTCTTTCCAGTATTGATGGGAGTTTCCTTCTTAATTTTTTGCCCGAAGCAGTGTGGAACGTCAGCATCTTGATTATGTCAGTCTTTGAGCTACATGTGCTATTCATTTCAAGTGTTCCCGCTGTTGGAAGGCCTAAAGATATGTCATTCTGTTATTTGATACAGATCTTTGTGATTGTGTAACGCCAGTCCACAATGTTCGAAGAAAAATGTTCCTCGCTTAGCCCTACATACTTCATTCGCTGGAAACCATTTTTAATCATTGATCTGAGAAAGCGGTTGTATACAGTAGACAGGACACTCAGTGGAGATCAAATCAGTTATCAGTGGTAACCAGTAGAATAATCATTACTCCAGAAGCCAGTAGCTGTTTTAGACTTGATCATGAGACTTGCATTTTGGGTTTGTTTGTTTTTGTTTTCGTTTTTGATTGGGTTTTTTGTTGGGTTTTTTTTTATTTGTTTGTTTCGTATTTTGGTTTGTGTCAACTTTCTAATCTGTCTTACATGAACGTTATATCTGATTTAAAAGGGGAAAAAGAAAAACTTTTCTATGCCAACTGTTCTGACGTCAATTAAAATAACCGGCCGCAAAACATTGGATTTAATCGAGCAAGATAAATTATTTATACTGATTCCTCTACCAAGGCAACAGTTACAAACACGTATAAATATAGTGGATTCCGCTTAAATAAACCACAGCGGGACGACGATAAGTGACTATTCCTTTTAAACGTATTTGCATAAAAGGGACAAAATATTACATATATTTGATTATATTCTTATCCAATTGGTTATCCCTTGTAGATAATATTCCGTTTAACCAGAATCCATTGGTCTTTTTTTTTAATAAAATCAACTCTTTACAATTATCATGATCTTTATAAAATATATTTACAATTATTGCTTACACCAAATAATTACTTTTTTTTTTTAATCGTCTATTCTATTGCTTTTGCTATGTCGTACTATCCGGAGAATACGTTTGTATTATTTACTTTCTACTGCGTAGTTCGTTTGAATTACTGACTGCATTGCTATTCATTGAGAGCAACAACTACCACAGTTAACACTTTCAAGTTTTTATTCTATTCTTGTGTTTTAAGATGGCACAGTTTTGATAATAGACTCGATTTTAAAAGAACTACCTTTATAACTGATTCAGTTACGTTTTACTTATAATATTTTTATGTCGATCGGATTAGGATAGCAGTAATGCTGGCAGCACTTTTTTCTAATAAAAAGTTAGTATGTGCTTGATGCTAATGACCTCTATGAAAGGTAGGTGAGTGAAAAATCTACGTTAGAGTTTTAAAATAAGCTGAAATAACTGACCAAGCAAGACAATTCTGTAATTTTCCGTCCCTGTGGTGATAGTAAAACGACCAATTTTCCAGCAAATCATTGGCGGTCAGATAATCTTTTCATATATACTGTACGTCTATCGCTACCGAATGACTGATTTTTTTCTAACAACTTTTCAATTCATCCTTCAGCTGGAATGCTGTATACAAATAAATTCAGTATAAAATAATAGCCAGTGAAGCTGTACATCCTTTATCGACTTCAAGTCCACTGAACACTGTTATTCTGTGAATGTTTCGGCGTCGTTCACTTTTCATGAAACTTATTTTAAATGTGGCAAATTTTGTACATCTTATTAAGACATTTATCAAAGAATTTAACATGAGAAATATTTGTTTAAATTTCTAAAGATCCTAATGCTTTAAAGATATTACCGGTGCATAATTAGTCAGTTAGAAGTGTATTATTGAATTATTATTACATTACCTTCCTTTATCCTGCTAAAGGAATAATTCGGTATTGTTGTGGAATCATATGCACTGGAAAATCGGTGGTATATCTGTATGAGACAAAAAAATAACAATAATTGCTTTCCTTTTGTTGATAGAAGTTATAGTGATGCAGAACGCGACTATCTTCCTTTGGAAAGGAGGAATTTACTGCTATCTTAAGGGGCCCATTAGGATCATGTGTCAGCAAGTTGGTGAGAATAATCAGTTGTTACTTAGCTCACCACGGAGGCGAACGCGAGATTCAGTTGCGACTTAGCTGACCAGGGAGGGCGGTGCAATTCTCAGGCGCCAGAGACCGTTTCCTAAGACACACAGGTATACCGTGTCTCTCTTGGTGAACATACAAGTAAGACATTTTTTTATTTGTCCTCTTTAACCACTGCTTGCATTTTTACAAATGTTTGAATTTTTCTGTGAAGGGGGATTTGTGACGTATATATATATATATATATATATATATATATATATATATATATATATATATAGAGAGAGAGAGAGAGAGAGAGAGAGAGAGAGAGTGAGGTAGGGAGAGATTGCATCTTAATATGATTTATATTTGCAGTCGGAAGAGCTTAGGTGATTTATATAAGGAGGTTTCAGTGTTTCATCCCGGAAATGAAGATAAACTACATCCGGCAGAAAGTCCTCTGATGGGGAGGTTGGAGGTTTTGAGGAACGTGGAACCACCTTTTAATTGCTGTTGTTACCAGGTCCACCATGACGCTGTGTGGTTCGTCTCAGATATGAACAAATTGTGAAACCTCAAACAAAAATCAACAGCACCTTTTTATAATAAAATTACCAATAATACTTTTTTATAGTAAATTGTCAATCAATACCTTTAAAAAATGTATAAAATACATTTTATAGTAAAATTATCAGCAATACATCTGTATAAAGAAATTTACCAATGTTACAATTTTTAAAAAAAATACCAGCAATACATTTTATCTACAAAGTATTTAAAGAACATACATTTGCCCTGAAAGTATAAAATTATGTACAAAATATCTATAGTTGAAAGCATATGATTACGTACAAAATAATTAGATTTCGGCATTAAATAACCCATAGAGGTTGATATGCTGCTAAACAAAAATCAACCAACCAACCTTCAGTGTTGTATATAAAACATTCTCATGTATAAATCATTTTTGGAATTCAATTCATCGGATTATTCTAGTCCTTCCTTCTGGCTTTAAGGTGTTAGTATATCACGAATATGTGCCTATTGTGGACTTTGGATAACTGAGAAGACCAAGATAATTTCTCTCTCTTTTCAAGCATCGCTTTATTCATATATATATATATATATATATATATATATATATATATATATATATATATATATGGGGGGGGTTGTGGATGGAGCAAGGGTGCGAAAAGATTCCCAAGCTTGGGAATAATTCAGTTGCGTTTTAGCTGACCACGAAGGACAGTGGAATTCATATGCATTCTCAGTTGAAACCCAAGACATATTACAGACTGCAATCCTCATGGGGACAGGAAAATTAATACCTTCGTTTTATTTGTTTCCTTCGCATACTGCTTACCATTTCAGAAATGGTTGAATTTTTCCCTATGGGACAATTTGTACTTATATATAAGCACAGCATGTTAGTATGAATTATGTATATGTACTCATGATTTGTATATATAATATTTTCATGTATAAATTATTTTTAGAATTCACTTGTTGGGTATTCTAGTCCTTCCTTCTGTCTTTGTTAAGGTGGTAGTATATCAGGGATATACTAATGTCTATTGTGGACCTTGGAGAGTCGAGAAGAAGATATTTACTCTCACTCTCTCTTTCCATGCACCCCATTAACGGTATTGTTTTATTCGGATGTAGTCTAAAAAAGAGAAACATCTGTGACAAGAGCAAAACCTCCTTATATAAATCACCTAAGCTTTTCCGACTGCACGAAAAGTCAGGACAGAAGAAACTTGGACGCGAACGCATGCAAAAGTAGGTATACAGTAATGAAAAATAAAATGTGCGCGCAAAATGTGTCCTCTTTACCTGCAAAACATTTATTATTATTATTTATTAAAAAAATACATTAATAACAAATATATTATAATAAAAATTATGAAAATAAAAATATTAGAAATTGTTTGAATTAAATGAATTCAGTGTCATTTCTATAAATACATTCATAGCAATTGTTCAGATGAGATTATCACATTGGTACCTAGAGTTGTTTTTTTTTTTAATTTAAGCGCAGTACTAGACTAGCGTCGAGATCTCATCAATTTACAGATAATCTCGTTAGATGTAACCATAAATTCTATGCTAATAGCTTCTTTTCTCGTACTTCACACTTCATTCCGGCTCCATGCTTTCCAGACAACTTTAATCTGCAAAAATTTAAATGCAATGTCAATCGCTATCTACTGTCCTCCTGATTACTCTTTCCTCTTCCCGCTCATTATTAATGTCTCTGTTCTTAATTCTTACACACCCTGTAACCCCTTGTGTCTTAGTGGCTTTACTGCCTTACATGAGGTGATAGCGATTTTTAAAAAATATTATACTGTTTATATGATTTATATTTTTTAAATATTTACTGTTTACCTACTTTTGCAGCCCTGTATATTTTCTGTGGGCAAATCTACATCGACGGTTAGTGACGTATCTTTATTCACGTGATTTCATAACTTGTTGTAGCTTACTTTATATTGAGGGGTCTCCCCTTTTCACACAAATGGATTCACCCAAGGTATACATATACTACTACCAGTGAATACCCAAACAGTCAAGTAGGAGTCGAGACGGAACGACAGAAGAGTAGTAAAGTTCATTAGTAGTAGAGTAAGTCACACACAGAGACGGCGGCAAGCGTCACAGTTAGCGAGCACGTAGACTCAGTAAGGAGTCATGCCGCGATACTTCAATACCAAGACTGTATATATATTAGTGCTACTAACCCGCATTCCTGGATCTACTAACCCGTATTACCAGTTTGTATTATTACGTTAATACATTTATTTTCCTTATCCATTCCTGGCGTTTGTTATTCATTGATTTCGGATTCATCCCGGAATCCACAACAAATTGGCGACGAGGAATTCGAACTCACACGGGAAGGAAAACGAAACAAAATTCTCCCTCGTTGTCAACAACAAATTGACGACAAGGTATTCGAACTCACACAGAAAAAAAAAACAAAAGTCTCCTTTGCCGTTTTTTGCCAGTGTCTACAACAACTTGGCGACAAAAGATTTACGGAAAAGCGAGTTTTTCGTAAGACTTTTATCATGGAGGATTTTTAAAATATTTTAGTAGAACTTGTAAAATACTAAAATGAACAGCAATTACAACTCCAGGAAAGAATGGAAGAAGAATGGCAAAAACAATTACTACAAACGCAGGAACTAATATTAAAGGTAGCGGGTAACAAACAACAAAATATCGAAAAAGAGGCGACTTTTTTCCAAGACACAATGTGGAATACGCTAGAAACTTTCAAATCCTCTCTAGAAGAGGATAAAAATTTCGGGGACTACTTCAGACGTTATGAAGACATCTACAACATCGATTGTCAAAACTGGACAGAAACAAAAAAGCTACGTCTGTTGCTCAGAAAATTAGGAACAGACGAATACACAAAATTGGTGGATTACATCTTGCCAAAAAAGACGAACGAATTAACTTTTGACGAAGCAGTTACATGTCTTACAGAGCTTTTCAGTCCCAAAACGTCACTCTTTCACAAGAGGTGGAAATGTCTTAATCTGGTAAAGGGCTAAAATGAGGACTATTCCACGTTTGTCGCAATCGTGAATAAACATTGTGACGACTTCAAGTTGGCAGAATTAACACCGGACAATTTCAAGTGTCACATCTTTGTTCAAGGGTTAGTCTCAGCAAAAGATAGTGAAATACGCAAAAGAATGCTTTCAAAACTACAAAATGAACCTGGACTAACACTACAACAATTATCAGAAGATTGCCAAAATGCCTGAGTATAAAGAAAGACTCGAAGAACATTGAGGAGTCAGGAGTATCACATATACGTAAGTTAAACAAAAGTTTACGTTCTTCAACCTCCCCGGTAAGAAAACAAAAATTCTATAATAAGGGGAAAAGTACAACATATAGGGCAAATTATAACGAAAATCGAAGCAAATTTAAGCCCCCTCCCCCCATCTGCATGTTATTGATGTGGAGGACTACACTGGAATAAGGATTGCCATTTTAAATATAAAAACTGTCTTGTATGTGGGAAAATGGGGCACAAGGCATCCCAATGTAGGAACAGAAAAGCTACTAGTATGATAAGAGCTACTAGGGTGCATGACGAAGGCAATACTAACATAAGGAAATATGTGGAACTTGAAATCTTAAATAAAAAGATAAAATTGCAACTAGACTCGGGTTCCGATCGAACGTTAATTAACCTACAGACATGGAAAACGCTTAACAGACCAACCATGTTACATACACAAAAAATTGCTAAGTCGGTGACAGGAAAGCGTATAAAATTCGAAGGAGAGATAATCGTAAATGTTAAATTTCACGGGAAAACAAAAAAACTCAAGATATACGTAATGAAAGATACAGAAAATCTGGTGGGCATAGACTGTATGCAAAAGTTCGACGTATGGGATTCACCTATCAGCTCGTTTTGTAAGGGTGCAGCTAGAATTGTATTGAAAGAAAATGTCCAACTAGTATGTAAAAAGAAGACAAACGCGCCATTTGCTACCACAGATGAAAACAGTAAAGAGTTATACAAGGCAGTAAAGGAACTACCTGTGACCTTGCGAGAGATAAGAAAAGAAACGAAAAAGGATGAATTTATTCAGAGGACGAAGGAAAAAATAAATAAAAACCGGTATACACCTACAGTGGTCGGGAGATCATTCAAACAAGAATGGGTCTATTTCAGTAACAATATGGCTTATGAGGAACCAAATACAATAATTAACAGACTAGGAAACGTGATGTATACAAAAGGTGAAAGATTTACCCACAGAAAACATATTGACAAAATACAAAAAAGACAGGTTGAAGAGCCAAGCTCGTCACACGCAGAAAATGACGAGTCGATGGAGGCGATCTTTGAAGTTTTTGAGATTCAAAGACCACAAGAAGACACAGAAATTGGAAGGACTAGCAGGAAGAGAAAATTTACAGTGCCTCTAATTGTCGACCATAAGAGAAAGGAAAAGATATTAACTCCCCTTAAAAGGGATTTAAGGAGGGGGTATTGAGGGGTCTCCCCTTTTCACACAAATGGACTCACCCAAGGTATACATATACTACTACCAGTGAATACCCAAACAGTCAAGTAGGAGTCGATACGGAACGACAGAAGAGTAGTAGAGTTCAGTAGTAGTAGAGTAAGTCACACACAGAGACGGCGGCAAGCGTCACAGTTAGCGAGCACGTAGACTCAGTAAGGAGTCATACCGCGATACTTCAATACCAAGACTGTATATATATTAGTGCTACTAACCCGCATTCCTGGATCTACTAACCCGTATTACCAGTATGTATTATTACGTTAATACATTTATTTTCCTTATCCATTCCTGGCGTTTGTTATTCATTGATATCGGATTCATCCCGGAATCCACAACACTTTAATAACGCCATTTTACCGAATATGAGAGACGTGTCCTCTTTCGTTACGCGAATATATTTAAAATCTTACTACTATTTATTACTATGAGTCATAAGTAAATTCTGTCTTGGGGAACCAATTGTAATGACGAATGTATAACTAATAATCATACGTGGCAGTTAAGAATAAATTTGGAGAACACTAACGTAACATAGTTTTACACGGCAAAGGCAGCGTATACTGTGGGTTGAAGGAAAAATTTTGATCGTTGCCATGACAACACAAGGCCGTATACCGCGAGTATAACAGGAAATTTGGAATTTGGTTGGTCTGTTCTACCCCACTCGCCATATTTGGATGACTTTGTACTGACCGATTATTATCTTTATCGATAAGCGCTTTGATGGGGAAAACTTTCTCTAATGTAAACCAAATTCAAGAGTTGGTTGAGCACTTTGTCACATCAAAACCTACGGATTTTTACTTAAAAGAGCTGTTTGATAAATGGCAAGATGCCATTTCAAGTAAGTGTGAATGCATAATTTAATAAAATGTAACTGTGCTTTAGTTTTTGAGGAATAAAATTGTTAACACAACAGAAATTATTTATAACTCAACTTACTAATTGCAACCAAATGTCAACTCAAAGATATAAAGCCAACCAGGAGGTTTTCAGGAGCGTTGAATTGCATCTTAATTGTTGTTGTTCACAAGCCCAACCTGACCCGGGATAGTAGCACCTGTTAGGGCCCCAACTATGGGCAAATAGTTAACCCCAAACTGGGGTCAAAACACTATGAAGGTATAAAAATCCATTTTTATAGTCAAAATTCCAGCAATACATTTTCATAGTAAAAAATATTACCAACAATACATTTTTGAAAAAGAAAACTTACTACAGCTCACAAGAAAATTAAATTTTGGCATTAAATGACCCATAAGGAATTGATATGCCGCTAAACAAACAAACAAATCAACCATAGTTACTGCGGGACTGGGAAGGATTTCAAATTTGATTTACTTAGAGTGTATAAATCTACTGTTTGCCAAGATAGTGTTGTTAGACCATTCGCTAGTATAGCGAGTTCGAGTCTCACTTGCAGCCCGAATATCATGGCTTTAAACCAGAATGATCGAAGATACAGAAATTTAATTGTCTGGAAGTGGAGTAATAGATAGCGAAAAGTGCGATAAAGAAATCCGAAGGTGTATATATATTTTTTGATTTGTTTGTTTGACAGCATATCAAATCCTTATTGGTTATTTAATGCCGAAATTTAATTTTCTTGTAAGCTTTGAAGTAATAAAAATATATGTTATTTTGCTTTCACAATTGAGCACATGGTAGATGATACTGCTTTTTTTTACATATACATGTTTGTGAGGACATAATTACTAGATGCGGTGATATATGTATTTTACGTTGTAATTATATTATCGAATACAGTTTGATTTTTTAAGATTGTAGGACATTATATGGACTAATGTCATGAAACAGTTCTTGGTTGGTTGTTTACTTTTGTTTGGTGGCATGTCAACCTCTATGGGTTATTTAATGCCGAAATCTAAATATTTTGGACGTAATTTTATGCTTTCAGAGTAAACGTTAGTTTTTTAGATATATATTTTGTAAATCATAAAATGTATACTATTATAAATTTACTATAAAAATGTACTTATATATATATATATATATATATATATATATATATATATATATATATATATAATGTAAATGTACTTATATATATATATATATATATATATATATATATATATATATATATATATTGTGTGCGTGTGATATTGATTGTCATTGTTGCTGCCGGATGTAATTTATCGTTATACCCAGGACGACAAAGTTGTATAGGAAGCGTGAAAGAGGCCTTCCAGAAATTAATGAAAGGATTAAGAAATAGGAAAATTCCAATAAAAATAAAGAAAAGGTGTTCGGTATTGCTATGTAACAACTTATCTCCTATATAGCAGTGAATGCTGGGCAATTTCTTCATCGATTAAGAAAAGACTTGAAAGGATAGAGATGTGGTTCTAGAGAAGGATACTGAGAATAGCTTAAACGGGACACTTTTGATTAGGATCAGGAAGAAACAGTTGAAATTTCTGGTACACATAATGCCGAAAGAAAAGTTGGAAAATTTTACACTCACAGTTTATATTGAAGGAAAAGAAGGACAAAGCAAGTAACTTAATTAACGAACTTGCAGAACAGGAAGTGGGAGGAATAGCAAAAAAAAAAAACAAACAAACAAACATTACTTAAAAGCTAAAAAGGATCATATACGTCCTGAAGAGACACGGTACATAAAAGAAGTCGGACTCAGCCAAGCTAAGTTCAGATCTTTGACTTGATTAAAACAGGAAATAGAATTGAATGTAATAAGTACAGGCTATTTCTAACAAGACGTCGGTTGTAATAACATTTAACATTAGATTACATGATAGTTTTTTAATCATGAACATCAGTAAAAAAAAAATCTATGAAACATTTTTGACAACAAAAATTCAACCTTCAATCTTCTATATAACACGAACCCATACACCTACATCTTGGAGTAAATCGAAGTTTATAATGTGGAAAAATAATTTCTTCGCAAGTTTAGCCGTAGATGTGACCTGGGCAAGCGCGTTTAGATTAAATTAGATTAAAAGCCGCACTGCCGGGCGGTAATTAAGCTAACTCATGAGGAGGGCTCTTGACTGGACCTTCGTCTTGTTCAGGAGTTTGAGAGTCCCTGAGTCTTTGCATATTCTCAACATTGAATGCTCTTATGGCTGCCGTTTTATCTGGGTGTTCATTTGCACTGCACTCTCTTTTCCTCGCTGCAGCTTTGCCTCTTTGATTGCAATCTGATCCTCTGTTGGTGGAGATTTCTTGTTTGCCAGGCATATTGCTGCCGTAAGCGATAACCAACAATAAAGTACAAAAGAACTCAAAATTGATCGCTGCATTTAAGTATTGCATTAATATTTAAGCTTACCTTTTAAAAGTTCAACGATAATTCTTCTGTCGCCACTTAATTTAAAGACAATTTGATGCACGTAGGTCCTTAATTTCTGTACAAACAATTATTTTATAACAATTATAATAACATAACACCCCCTTCCGAAGCTTTTGCGTAGCAGGTGTTTTTAATATCTTTTTTTCTTTGGGTCTATTTCCAAAGGTTCTGTAAACTTCCTTTTTCTGGACGATTTTCTTGGTTCTGACATTCTTTGCGGTCTTTTTATATCAAATATATCGAAAATCGTGTCCATTACCTCTTCTTGAGGTGGACCGTTAGCATTCTGTAACGTCTCTTCCTTATTTGGTTTACGTGTCTTCTAAGTGAGAATTTTTGACCCTGTACTATGTAAACAATATTGCCGATTCTTTTCTCAATTGTCCCTTGCTCCCAGTAAGATGTATTATTTTTATATGCTTTAAAAAAAACTTTTTCTCCTGGGAGGAATTTTCTTTTTGGTGCGTAGGACTGTGTTACTTGTTTCGTTTTACTTGGTAGCAATTTATCAAAAGCTGATCTGATTTTTCTAGCAAACATCACTTCTGCGGGTAATAATGTTGATGGTGTAGCATTATTTGGCGTAATTCGATATACCTGAAGAAAGTACTGTAATGCTTTTTCCGTAGGCACATCATAGGCTTTTCGTAACGCTCTTTTGAGTGTATCAACAAATCTCTCCGCTTGCCCATTCGATCTTGGGTGATAAGGCGGGGATTTTATATGTTTGACTTGATAAATTTCGCAAAACTCTTGGAAGTCTGCTGACGTGAATTGCATTCCATTATCTGTGACTAGGCAATCCACTACACCAAAACGAGCGAATAGCTCGTGGAGGCAATTTATGGTCGTTTCCGAAGTAGGATTTTTGCAACGAAACACCTCCGGCCATTTACTATAGCTATCCACTATGATTAAATAGTAAAACCCGTCAATTGGTCCTGCATAATCTACGTGTATTCTTGACCACGGACGATCAGTCTCTGGCCATGGGTGATTGGCGGTGCTTTGGCTGCTAAATTACAACCGTTGCACATTTCCACCATCTGAGTCCTGGTCCATATTTTTCCAGTATACATAGCTTCGCATAAGCGACTTCATTCTATTTTTTCCAGGATGACCCCTGTGGAAATCCTTTAGGATTCGCTTTTGTAATGTTTTGGGAATTACAACCCTTTCGTTGTAAAGTAGCACATTATCGCATAGATAAAAGCTGTCCGAAATTTGCTCATTTTTTTCTGTTATTTTTGCTTTTGTTTCTTTTATAAATTCGTCATTTTTGGCTTCATTTTTTTTTTTTTGCAGTGTGACTGGGAGATTTCTAACTGTACAACATAGTACTGTCCTGATATCTTCTTCATTTCTTAAGGCTGCGATTACCGTATCTTCCAATGGCTCTGTCTTCGTTGGTATAAGTCTCGACAGACCATCCGCGTGCCCGATTTTTTTCGTTGGTAAATACTCCAATCTGAAATTGTAGTTCAGAAGAATTGTTCCCCATCTTAGTAGCCTATTTGCAGTGTAAACCGGTAGAACTTTTTTCGAACCAAAAATTGTTAGTAACGGTTTGTGATCCGTCTGCAGAGTAAAATGTCTACCATAGATATACCTATGAAACCTTGTGACTGCAAAGATAATTCCCAGAGCTTCTTTCTCTATTTGTGAGTAATTTTTCTCCGCTGGTAGTAGTATTCGAGAAGCATTTGCGATGGGTTTTATTGTCCCATCGGCATTTTATGTAATATACACGCGCCGACTCCGTAGGCGCTCGCGTCACTTGCTACAATAATTTCTAGTTTAGGATCGTAGTGTGCCAAAAATAAATCTGAAGTTAACGTTTTAATTATTTCGTCAAATGTTTTCTGGCATTCGTCTGTCCACTGCCAAACTTTTTCTTTCTTTAGCAGTTCGTTCAGTGGTGCGCGTAGTTTATGCATTTGAGGTATGAACTCCTGGTAGTAACTCACTAAGCCTAGAAAACTTTGTAGTTCTGTTATGTTCTTAAGAACTGGCATTTTTTTTTATTGCCGTTGACCTTTCAGGGTCTGGTCGTCCCACAGTTCGAATTTTTGCATCCAGTCCGTTCCGAATAGGTTTTCTGTATTTCTTAAGACGTACATTTTTAGTTTTTTCGTCATTCTATTAAATGTTACATTTGTAATTACTTCACCCTCAAATTTTATCTTTCTCCCCATAACTGATCTAGCAATTTTATCCGTTTTTAACATGGCAGGTTTGTTCAGTTTTCTCCATGTTTGTAGGTTTATAATAGTTAAGTCTGAGCCAGAATCTAGCTGTAGCCTGACCTTTCTGTTTTGCATTTCAACTTGTACGTATTTTCTTATGTTAGTCTCATCTGCTTGGTCAGTCCTCGTAATTCTGATTCTGCTTTTGCTTTCTCTTCTATTCCAACAATGAGAACTTTTATAGCCTATTCTTTTACATGATAGACAAGTTTTAAAACGATATGTACAGTCTTTAAACCAATGCCAAGTCCCACATGGACTGAGTGGTAGTTTTTTCTGATATTGATTTTTAGAAAATTTTGTTTTACCTGTTCTTGAGGTGGGGAAATCGGTTTGGTTTGTTTGTGAGCAGGGAAAGTTGGTTTGTCTTCGTACTTTATATATGTGCGCGGTGCCAGCTTCTTCTATGTCTTTTGAGTCTTTCTTCACACTGATGCATCTCTGGCAGTCTTCGGCTAGTTTTTGAAGTGTCAAATTTTGTTCAATCTCCAATTTAGTAAGGATTCTGCGTCTCATTTCCGCGTCTTTGGTTGAGACCAGGCCTTGGACGTAAATTAAGCATTTGAAATTGTCCGCATTGAGTTCCGATAATTTAAAATCATCACAATATTTATTAACAATAGACGCGAAAGTTATGTAATCTTCGCTGTCCTTTTTTGTTAGGTACATGCATTTCCATCTTTTGTGAAATAGCGAGATATTATGGCTGAAAAGTTCCGATAGCAGTTTTATGGCTTCTTTGAAAGTTAGCTCTCTTGTTTTTCTTGGATGGATATAATCTACGAATTTGGTATATTCGCATGTGCCTAATTTTCTTAGTAATAGACGTACTTTACGTGCGTCTGACCAATCTTTGCAGTCAAATTCATATAGATCTTCGTACCTTCGGAAGTAATTTACAAAAGTTTTGTCTTTGTCGGCTGAGTACGTGAAATCTTCGATAGTACTCAAAATAGCGTCTTGTGAGAGAACTGTTTCGTTCTCGGATTTTTGCTCTTTATTTGACATTACACGTAGCAATAATTCCTGTAATTCCAGATGTTTCTGTTCGTACTTTTGCTGCTGTTCAAATTGGATTTTGATAAGTTCCACAATGGTTGACTTAAAATCTTACATGTTGACGTAATTTTGTGTACGTATTTTACCTGATAAAACCTGATGTAACCTGATATTCTGTAACCTGTGTACGACAAAAAATTTCCTTTGTTGCCAATAAAATTGATATCCAAAAAGAAAATTCTTTTTTTTATGTGTTCGCGTAGAACTATTTTTTTTTAGAAATCCTCACGTAGAACTTGTTTTTTTAGATTTTACTCGTCGTCCACTGTTATGTGCGACGGATAGCAAAAGGTATGTCCTCCGCGTAGAGAGTTGGTTTTTCTTTTGGGGGTTTGCAGGTCGCCACTTGTTATGTGCGACGGATAGCAAAAAAGTATGTCCTCCGCGTAGAGAGTTCGTTTTTCCTTTCGGTTACCTCGTCGCCATTTGTTATGGTCCAAGTTCCTTGTACTACGGTGATGGTCCAAGGTAGGACCAATGAAGAATAACTCGAACACAGGTATGGAATAACACAGATATATTACAAACAGAAATATATACAAAGAAGTAGAAGTATTAGTAATGAATATCAGATTTGGTTAGAGTGAACTATGTTGTCTCGACAAGTATCACTATTCCAATGTCTTACAGTAATCGTCTGACTGCGACTCTGTCTCTGACTGACTCTGACTCTGACTCTGAACGACTCTGACCTGAACTGACTCTGAACTTGAACAGCTGCTCCTTCTTGAGGCGCAGTATTTATGATGTACGGAATAGTCCATTATTATTATGGGTAAGTTCCCATAACATTTATGTGTGTGTGTGTGTGTGTGTGTGTGTGTGTGTGTGTGTGTGTGTGTGTGTGTGTGTGCGCGCGCGCGCGCGTTATAAAGATTACAAAGTGTAGTTGCCTGGGTTCGCTTTGTACTATTGACGCTGGAGCTCCCTGAGCTCTTTATCAGAAAATGTTAGGGAAAAGTCCAACTGAAAATCTCATTTGTTACACTGTAACAATATTTTGACTCTTTTGTCTTTAGTCAGTAAGTATTATTTCTTAATTGATTCTGTCTAGAAAGCAAAGGAAATTGCCTTTCAAACTTTACTTTTGTGACCTGGACATCGATATTTTTAAACTAACCCATTTTCTATTACATCCCAGACAGCGCTGAGTTGCTGGTGGAGAATTTTCTAGAACGTCGATCTGGTAAGAATTCTCCTGCTATAATATATCCGGGCCTTTGTTATCCATTGCTTCAGTGTCACACTGCCCTGAGCATCCTGTACCCACTTCCCACCAAAGAGAAAGCAACCATCTTTAGAAGAGAACAACAAAATTCAGAAGACCTCAACAACCTGATCAGAGATCTTGGTCTCAAAAAGTCCAATGCCGAATTTTTGTCGTCGAGACTTAAGCAGCAGAATGTGTTAGATAAAAATGTTGCAAAATCAGAGAAAAAGTATCGATTGTTTTTCAAGCTTTTACATCCGTCAAGAGGGGCTTTGTTTCTAACACAATGTGACCGGTCTATTCGAAGAAATTGGAATCGCCTGAAATCCCAACAATTGGCGCCTCTTTGTCGACAGCCCATCCAGGAGCCTCAAAGACGTGCTGCTTCACATAGGGAACATGTATTCATCTCTTCTGGCTCTCTAAGGGCAGCTCAAAACAGTGTCAAGATCTTACTAGATACCTTGAAATATAAAGAGTTCGGTTGGGAGGTGACAAGAAACTTCAAAATGGATGTCTATCTGATGGGTCTCCAAGGCGGCCTTATCAATTTTTCGTGTTGTCTTTGCGTTTGGAACATCAGAGACACTGTGACACACTACCACAGGCGGGACTGGTCACAGCGGACCATTCAGTGTAGGGAGAAACAACATCAAATGGGAGCCACTGTTGGATCCCCGGAAAGTATTGTTTTATCCACTTCACTTAAAATTGGGCCTTATGAAACAGTTTTGTCACAGAGTGTGCAGCCTTCAAAACTTTTCCCCTAAACTGGCTTCAGCAAAGATTAAAGCCAGTGTTTTCATCGGACCACAAATAAAAAGATTATAGAGTGGCAGGAATTCTTCAATAAGCTCACTAGAACGGAGGAAGAAGAGTGAAACAGCTTTGTCGCACTAGTTCGGGGCTTCCTGGGGATTCACAAGGCCGAAAGCTATGTAGATCTTTTTGAAATTCTGATGAAGAACTATGATGAAATGTGCTGCAGGATGTCCTCAAAGTCCATATACTTGGCGCTCATCTTGATAAATTCAAGGAGAATATGGGAACATACTCGGGGTGGGGGGGCAAGGCGAGAAATATACTAGACTTTGAACTCCGCTACCAAGGACTCTTATAACGAAAACGTGATGGGAGACTATATTTGGGGGCTGATTCTTGAAAGTAATTTACCGTATAAGCGCGAATCGCGAAAAACTACTCACTTCTAAGTTTTTGTGGCCACTCTTGTGTAATCCTAAAATATATATATGCTGCTTTTGAATCGTGTCGTTTTGTTCCCACTTTGTGTTGACGAGAATGTTTACATTGGCCAGTTTTCCCGATGGGAATAGGCAAATTTCAGAAATATTATTATCTTGGACACAAAAGAAAGGTTAATATTAGATATTTTTCATACTTTCTAGGCGTAAGCAAATAGGAGATAACAATTGCTATCCAATAATAAAAACTGTGTTGCACAGTGTTATTGGTAGGTAGGAAAAGGATTCAAACGCTTAATCTTTATCGCGGGGTTCTTTTGTCTCAACGATAAATGCGTGGTTTTCGAAAAAGCATGGAGTAAAAAACGCTTTGTTCTTATAAGAATGAAAAAAATAAAAAGGAAGCATAAAAAGCATTAAAAAATAAATGAGCAAGAAAAATCGATTGAAAGAAGAATGAATAAGAAAGAAAGAATTTAAGGAAAAAAAAACAAATACAATGAGAAGGAATGAAATAGAAAATTAGATTAAATTATTTTAAAGATTGAATTGTTTAAATCGTTCTAATTTCCTTATTTAGTCTCTCTTCATTCGTTTGAGCGTGTGCTCTACGAAACCAATCTTTGATCAATAACGAAGGCAGTTTAAAGAATTATTGGTCGGATGTGTGGGAACACTTTGGTACTGTAGCAATTTTAATTTTTCAGTTCCAGAAAATCTTTTAACTAATTCCATTGGTTTAAACACTAAAACAATTACTTACTAATTTACTAAGTACAACTGAAAACCCAAAATAAAGGAGAATAATGATAGATTGTGTTGCGATAAACGTTTTAATAGAATCTTTCATTGCCAGCCTTGAAAATAAGCATTTTTAAATCTCGATTTTACTCGAAGTAATACGCAGGTATTTTAACTTAGAGGCAGGTTTAAAAATTAGTTTTGCACAACGCTACAATAACGAAACATTTAGTGAGGATCAAACGCCCAGTACTATAACCATGACTGAGAGATGATTTTGTTAATCGCGCCAGATACGTTCACTATCTACAAAACGTAATCCATAGGCTTAAGTTAGTTCTGTGTGTGACGATAAACTAAATCCGGCAGCAAAGCCACTGATTGGAAGATTGAAGATTTTGAGGAGTCTGGAACCATCTCTTAATTGCTATTGTTCCCAGGTCCACCCTGTTAGCACCTGTTATGGTCCCATCTATGCGCAAATAGTGAAACCAAAACAAAAATAAAACACTATGAATGTATAAAAATAGTAAAATACCAAAAATACATTTTGATATAAAAAATTTTTACCAAAAATACATTGTTTCTGTGTTTGACGGCATACAATTGCGTTCAAAATGTTTATTTGAAGCAATAAAATGTTTCCGAAACATTTACATTTCGGCATTAAATAACTCATAGTGACTGATACGCCGCTAAAAATATCAACCAACCAACGGCCATAAGCGTAAATATTATTGTAATATTAATGTAATATTGTCTCTGTCAGACTAATGAACTCTCTAGACTTGATCTCTGATATAGTTATTTTCCAAGCTTGTTCTAGCGAGACAAGCTTTGCAAACCATTACACCACCTCAAGGGGCCCAGTGATTTTCTAAGCTTGGCTTAGATGTGGCACAAGGCCGGAAGTTTGGGGCACCCAGTGAGGATAGAACTCATTATACAGTCGTAATTGTTCTAGCGAGACAAGCCCTTGATCTCTGATACGTATCCATTACATTTTATTCAACACCGAACTTCGTCAATCATCGACCGGCTTCTTCTCGGGTTGGCGTTTATATATTTACCTGTCGTACGGTTTTTCCCAAGTGTGCACATATCAGGTACAGCTTGGTCGATAACGTGGATCTGCGCTCGGCAGCCAGGAGGTCAATCTCCAGATGAAAACCTTCATCTGTCTTTACTGAACAACATTGAGTGCAAAGTTTATTCTGGTTTGATCTGGGTTAAAACACATACAAGATTTAGTAAGAATCCAATCGAATAAATCAAAATATATTGACAATACGTCATCTCAAAAAACAGAACAAAAATATCTAGAATCGAAATCTTTGCACTAAAAATATTTTGTGAGATTCACTTAGTAACCACTGTTCTGGTTCTATGTTTTTAAGTAATTTTCTATTTGTTTTTCTCTTCTTTTAATTGACAGTTGAAAATTAAATTAGTTTTTACATTAAATAAAATATTTATTCTAACGACATTTTTTCCTTCTTTAGTTAATTGTTATACTTTCATTCACTTTTTTGTTTCTTTTTCTTTTTCTCCTCCAATTATTCTGATTTTAAAAAGGCAAACATACCACAAAACTAGTCTACTGGCAATTTTTGGATACTTTTTCTTTTGTTTAGGTTTTCTAATTAATTTATTTATTCACGTGAAAATAAACCAAAATAACAACACAGACGAAAAATCCTTTTGAAATTGTAGAAAGCCTACGTGATTAGTGGTTATTATGATGAAGAAAGGTTGGAAGTGGCTTCATTGTTATCATCACGGAAATGGCAAATTGAGTTCGCAATTCGGCTGACGCTATTTGTTTTCCTTCAGTACTAATGGCTTAGACAAAGGCGTGAAGCCACACCTATTCACGTCGTCCTAATTTCAGCCAGCTGGAGCAGCTTGTGTTTATTCAGCACTAATGGCCTGGAAAAGGTATGAAACCATATCCATTCATTCTTACCATCTTCAAAGTCAGTCGGTTGATGCTGTTGTCGCCCAGAACGTTGTTCATACGTCAATCCGAAGAGAACTATTTATAATCCTCCTGTAATGATCGGATATTGTGAGTGCGGGCCGTGCACAGGAGTCTTTTTTTACTGCGGACAGGGTATGAAGCGGCGGTGGAAGATTTGATAACAGTGCCTTTTCTAGTTTAGTGGACAGAACTCAATCTGTTGGCCTGATATGTTTCGGGGCATTTCTGAACTGGTGTACGTCTTTCCCTCCTATGTAATGCTATCTGGTCCCATGTTTTGTCTATATTTTTTGTGGGATGAAGGACGTGCAGTCATTCCTACCCAGGATTGGGACCAACAAAAACAAAACATTTAATGCAGATATTTATTGCCGTTATTTGGAATCATTTCACAACAATTTGCAGTAAAAAAAAAAGGTTATCATTGGTAAATCGTAAAAGCTTGTTGCTCTTACAGGATAATGGCACATATTGTCCGGTTCACGCACATAAATATTATGGCACTATATATGGAAATGCTGACTCATTCCACTCACTCTTCTGATCTTGCTCCATCTGAATAGCAACATTTCAGATCAAGGCAACATTTCTAAAGGAGAAACAGTTTGTTGAATGTGAAGAAATTAACATTATTATTGAGTGTTTTGGTAGCAAAGCCTGAAGAATTTTATGCACGGAGTATCATAAATTTGCCAATTCAATGGGGTTATGTTATCGGCAATGACGGAAATATTATCTCGACTAAATATATCTATTAAGATCCGTGAATCATTTATTTCTTTACCACCTTCAAATGAGATAGGACTTTCTTTCTAATCTAACGCCTAAAGATTCTGTAAAACACACTTCAAATATCACCGAGAGGAGGAGAGAATTTTGTATTCTCAATAAGAGAGAGGTAATAGTAGCAGCAGCAGCAGCAATTATGAAGGTGTTAGATGTGTGGGGAAAAACAATGAAACGCCTATTAAGCTTCTGTATATGTGCAAAAGAAAGGTATATGTATGTAATAGTATAGGTGATGAAACGGGGGAGGGCTATGGAAGAAAGAATTATTCTCTCATTTGTATTTCCCCCATTATAATTATTATTATATCCGTAAGACAGTAGTTCACGGACGCGGCGGAATGGCTAAAAGGAAAAGGAATGGCAAACGTGCTTTGTTCTCAGAGAGACTTTTAAAATATTAAGACATACACAAAACTATGTTTATATATATACACATGTCCCATGCGGAGAATAATATATCACATATATCTACACAGCAAAGCAGAGTGTAAGAAGAAACAAAAAGGAAGGATCTTACATATAATTCTCATTTTTTTTTCATTTATCATCATACATTTTCAGTTTAGATCCAGGTTGTTCGTCAGCCATGTTATTAATTCTATGTACCTCTCTCGAAGAAAAAGCTTTAATTCCCTTTTCTCTCAGAAAAAATGCAAAATCAATAACTGATTGAAAAATTACTTCATAATCACCAAATCAATTTTCTATCAACGGAATGACAAATTTATCCAAGATTTAAATGTATACATGTGCATTGATTGTTGCAGTAACGATTTTGCCATCTTCCCTGGTCCTTTAAGTCACATGCAACCTAATATCATGAATGACTTGAAAAATTTACTTGTTTTCTTCAAGCAAACATCGCGTTCGTTGGTTCTATAAACAACTCTAATCTCCAGCACTTGATATTTAGACATAAGGCTCTTTTCACCTCATTCATTTCTTTTCCCGCCAGCATCAAACACCGTTGTCTATGTCATACATCTACCGGAATTTCTTTCATCTTAATTTCGTCAACGCACAATTACAGCACACATGCATGAACACTGATAAGCCTCCTTCATATTAACCTGACCTCATTCAACACAAACTGTGTGAAATATTCTCTTCACTATATTGGTGAGGTTTTTTATACTATTGTTTACTAATATAAGGCCTAAGAGCCATTCGAAGTACAGGGTTGCTGAATGAGGTTGTTTTAAGGGCGTGAAGTGGGGAAGTAAGAAGTGCATATAGTATTCACTGTGTGAGAAACTGTCCGAAATGAGAAGGGCGTGAAAAGCATGCTACTGAGTGAAATTGGATGGAATAAACTATTCGAAAGTCGTCAATGGTTGTGCTAGCATGAAGTCACAAGTCATTATTAAAGAAGTTTCTAATCCTGGCCAAGTAATGATCACGCCAAATTAAGCGCTGTAACAAAGGTCCGCTCAGCATAGTGGCAGTAGAAACCAATGTCGGCTCTGTGTGTTTTAAAGAAACACAAATGTGCCTGCGCAAGCCTATGTGACAGGGATTAGCTAGCCACCTTAGGAATATTTGGAAACCAGTTGTCACCTGATTATGAATGTCAACTTCAGAATCAGCTGATATAATCTAGCCCTTTTTTTTAAATAAGGAATAACTGTATACAACAAACTGTCCTGTGTTTAGAGACCTTCTTTTTGTGGTTTATTTCAGGCACTTCGATGTGGTGTAATGATTAGAAATTACGACTGAATTGCGAGTTCGATTCTCACTGGGTGCCCCATACATTTAGCCTTGTGCCACATCTAAGCTACTCTTATTAAATCAGTTAGGGCATTTCGATGTGATGTAATGGTTAGCAAGTTTGTCTTGCGAGATAAATTACAACTGAATAGTGAGTTCGATCCTCACTGGGATCCCCATACTTTCAGCCTTGTGCCACATCTAAGCTATGGTTAAAAAATCATTTGGGCACTTCGACGTGGTGTAATGGTTATCAAGCTTATCTCGCTAGATCCATTACGACTGAATAGTGCGTTAGATACACAAGGTACAAGGCCCATACCTTCAGCCTTGTGTCACATCTAAGTTACGCTTAGAAAATCGCCATAATACGTTGGCATGACTCACTTCGTTTATTAACTGACTAATCACCACAGATCTCTGCTCTTACAACTTCGTCCACTGACAGCCTTAATATTATCATTGCCTCAGGTTGCCTGATCACTGACTCCTCCTGTTACTTCCGGGTTGTTTGCCCGATATTGATTGGCTGAACACTTGTGACTTCCCCCTTTGATTGACCAATACCCTTTCAACATAGCCGTTTTAAACGGAATGACTATTAACGATCTTCTAAATTGCATGGAGTCACTCCTCTGTAGTATATCGATTCTCTTGCAGTTTGCAGCAAATCTCCAGGATTGGTCATAACCAACAATTTTTTTCCAAGAGTATTTTTTCAAAACATCCTAATGTTGCATTAAAATTTCGATCTAGAATAAAATGTAGGGTTATGCTCTGAATTCTTGAAAATAACCGATGGATTTGTCTTTAGTCTTTATTTCCTTTCTTTTAACTCTGGTTTTTGACTTAACAGAAAAGTGTCTTTTTTGTTGTATAATCACAATGGAAAACAGAATGAATAACTTTTTATAATAATATATAGAATGAGATTCATTAGCAAAATATTCCTTCAAAAAGCTGAGTATTAAGAAAAAGGAAAATCACGTTAGAAACAAAGAAACGAGTACTGAACTGTTATGTAATATCAGTCCTCCTTATATGGCAGTGAACGCTAGGAAATTTCATCACAGATGAAGAATAGAAGGCAACAAAAATGTGATTCTAGAAAAGGATGATGAGAATATCGTGGACTGAATATGTGAGCAATAATGAAGTTTTAGAGGGAATAAAAGCAAAAATGAGACTTATACTTAACATCAGAAAGAGGTAGTTGAAATTTGTAGGGCACATAACGAGGAAAGAGGGTTTGGAAAGTTTGAGACTCACAGAACATAATAAAGGCAAGAGGGACTGAAAAAAACAGCACATAACATACCTAACGAGCTTGTGTAAATGGTTGGCAGAGAGCTAGCGGAAAGACAAAATGTACTAAGAGCTACAAAGAACTGGAAATTATGAGGAGCAATAATCACGTACGTTCTGAAGGAACACGGCACATCGACGAAGAAAAGACGTAAAAGTTTGAGGAATTCAGATTTTACGTGTATAGAAAGTTTATTGTTTCTATAAAATTTCGAGTTGTGAATGTCTCAGTGAACACGCGCTTAAGAGTAATTCAAGCCCGTCACTAGTGACAGAATTCCAGTCGTTTTTATCTTATATCTGAAGTTTCTATTTCAAAATAAAGTTCAAGAAATTGACTGTGTTACAGATTTAGCCTTGTCAAATATCTGAAATTTATAATTTCCATCAATTTAGCAAACAAGCATCATTTTCCTACTTTCATCAGACAGTTGAAATTTCTAGGAATTTTCACGAGGAAAGAAACCTTGGAAAATTTGACAATGACAGGATATATTGAAGGCAAAATTGACAAACGAAAACAGTGCATAACCTACATAACAAGTTTGTGCAAATGGTTGGCAGAACAGGGAAAGAACATAGCGGAAAGACAAAGGACAGGAAATTGTGGAGAGTCATGATCGCCCATGATCGTGCATTGTGCCTCCTGAATGCACAATGCACGTAGAAGAAGCAGAAGAAAGAAAAGAAGGCTATAAATTTAGAATGTTACAGTTTATTGATTGATTTGCTTTTTACGGAGTATCAACCCATTATGTGTTATTTAAAGCCGAAACATGTATTGAATTGTAAGAATAATTCTTTTTTTTTTGTTTAGTGAATATTGCATTAACAATTTTTTTAAAAATAGCAGTGATTTACATGCCCTATTATTTAACCCATAGCTGGAGAAGAGATAGATTCATACATTTCTCAATGGTATTTACGTGTAAGAGAAATGTAACACGGCATTTGCCATTATGACTGCAGGTGCCTATAAGAATTAATAAATTTAATATGTCAGAGTCTAGATATTGTTGACATTTACATTAATAAAATAAATTATTTCGAATACCATCTTTTTGTTATCTCCGTCGACGTCAGATTGCACACTAACATGAGATAGTGCTCTCCAAAGAGTTTAGCTTTTGAGTGACTGTAGTTAACACTGTTAGTTTAAAACAGGACCATTCATGTATATTATTGCCTCACTAAACACTTATTTGATTTAAGTTTTTCCTCTGGCTGTATCTAACACACCAATCCGAGGTCGCTGGAGTAACTCCCTGATCGTCGCTGTCACATCAATCCGGAACTGCTGATCCGTTTTCCTGACCGCATGGTCAAGGCCCGGAGGTGGCCTCATCTAGTCTGAAAATCTTTGATTCGACATTCTCATGCGAGCTTCAGTAGCCTACTATTCCGTGCTAAAATTAGGGCAACCGGATATGGGTATCTTTCCCTAAGAATAAGACGATATATTCTCAGAGTTTACTTTTCCCTGGTTGGGTATGACAGAAAGACAGCGGAGGTTTGAATTCAGAGTTTTCCTTCTCTGAGATGGATTGCCCTCTCAGACTCACTAGTTCAATTTACACGATTTGAACATACCGAATCTACTATTCCCTAGTTGTCCCCCATCTAAGTCTTGACCAAGTTCACCGCTACTTAACTTCGGTGATCGGACGAAAACCAATATATTCATAAGCATCAAATATTTTCGAATAATAAGCTTTAATAATTGAAATCTTTCAAGACACACTGCATCAATTCATCATCTGTAAATCTCACTTTTTCTTTTACTATACTTTCTATATATTTTCTATAAACGAGCGTTGTCCTTGTAGTGCTTTATTAAATTAATAAGGTATACGTTATTTTATACAAGAATATTCGCAGTATTTGTAATTCATAACAGAAATAATTTGACAATCCTTGAATAATACAAATATGCTATAACAAATTTTTGATTTCGTAAAGAGTGTAATTATTTTTGCTTTTTTATTTTTTAATCGATATCACTTCATGTAAGGCAGTAAAGCCACTAAGACACAAGGGTTTACTGGGTGTGGAAGAATTAAGAACAGAAACATTAATAATGAGCGGGAAGAGAAAAGAGTAATCAAGAGGACAGCAGATAGAGATTACATTTACATTTTTGCAGGTTAAAGTTGGCTGTAAAAAGAAAGCCGGAAGGGAGTAACACAAGTGAGAAGTACGAGAAAAGAAACTGTCTCCATAGAACCTACGGCTACATCTAGCCAGCACAACTGTAAATGGATGATATCTCGATGTCATAGTACTGCGCTTAAATTCAAAACCTCTGGGTACCATAGCGAAGAGCTCATCCGAACAAAAATATGAAAGTATTGCTTACAAATAACGTATAATTGAAGAAGTAAAATTGATATAAATCGCTTTCACTGTACATATTTTCAAACTCACTCGAATGCAAGAAAACAATTATAAAAAAAACTTCAGCTTTATATTTCACCTTGTCGTTGCAAAATAAATAAATGCTACTAATAATGAATTTTCAATAAATAATAACCACTTTTTAAAAATCATATCACCCAATACAATGCAATAGAGGCACTAAGACACAAGGGGTTACTGAGTGTGAAAGTATAAGAAAAAATAGAAACATTATTAAGTAGCGAGAATAATAGCAGAGTAATCAAGAAGACAGTAGATAACGATTGACATTGCATTTAAATTTTTGAAGATTAAAGTTGGCTGGAAAGCATGGAGCCAAAAGAGAGTTCCACAATCGAGAAGTGCGAGAAAATAAAATGTTGGCGTAGAACTTACGGTTACATCTAGCCAATTCAACTGTGATTTGATGAGACCTTAACGCAAATCTAGTACTGCGCTTAAATTCATAAAGTCTAGGTACCATAGCGAAGATTACAATTACCATGAAAGTATTTATAGAAAAGCTACATTATGGCGATGAGAAAGTGACTGAAGCCAAGACGCAGTAAATAATATTGCTAATTCTTCTTTGGATTTTATCAAGAATCTCTAGATATACATCAGGAGCACCAGGCGATATTTGGCAGCAATATTCAAGGCGTAGACGAATAGCAGATTTATAAATATGGAAGATAGATTCAGGAGAGAAAAATTGTCTACCACGACACAAACCAACTTTCTTAGCAACAAACCTAGAAATGGATTTAATAATCTTTCCACTTCATGTCAGCCAAGAATGTAAGCCCGTGAAAGCATGATGAGTCACTGTCATGGAGGTTAGTATTAGCCATACTGCTAGAAAACAGAAAGGAGTCTTTTATTAGTAATGAGTTATTAAAAAAATGAAAAATTGCCTAGGATTTGGTTCAGGCAAATTGAAAAATATCATTGAAGTTTTTTTTTTTTATTATTACAAAAACACCTAAATATAGATAAACGTATTCTTCTTTATTTGTCTTCTTCCATAGTTGCCTGAACAAAGAATAAAATCACAATGTCTGTAGAATGATTCATAAGTCACTAGTTCTTCACTGTTCGACGGCATTTCACAAACGTTAACAGTAAAAAGTTTCGTTTGTAAATCTTACCAAATCCGAACCCTCCACTCCATCCTACGCATGACTGTGTCTGGGAATAACTTCCAATGTTTGGACATTTTAATTTCCGATGAGTGTTGGGCGTAAAGCACATGTATGATGTGTCCTTTTCCGCTTTTTCATCGCCGGATCCGTTTATTGGTCAAGCTTAGCTTAAACCGGCATAACGCAAAAGTGAGGAACGGGGTAGGGCGGAGAAATAGGTTGCGTCAATCATCTGAGTGGGAAGAAATTTCCTGCCTTTAAAATCGGCATTCGACATCCTTTTTTCACAAGGTATTTGTCAACATTTTCATCCGAAGCAGGGGCCAAAATTATAAAAAAAAAAAAAAAAAATCTTTAAAAATTTCGTCTGTTAAATTAGGTAAATATTCACGCGTACATGTGCATTACAATTTCATTCAAATAACGTCTGTATGTTTGCATGTGTGATTAATTCAGTGATAAAACTAAAAATATTTCTACAAAATTCAAAAACAAAACGTTAAGAAATAATTCTATTTATAATAATTTTCGAAATGCTCAATAAAATCTTATAATTATCTAACTGTTTTAGAGTTAAAAACATTAATTGGGGGGGCGAGGGGGTCTCAAACGTTATTATTTTATTGCTCAGCCCAGAGTGAGAGTTGGCCATACTGAGTGGGAGAGGAATGTATCATTCCAATGTTTTATTTCAAACTCAGTCAAGTGTATGCTTGTACGTGTGTTTGCGTGTACATTAAATGACACAAATACATGCAGGTTACTTACGCACAACACAGACATTTTTTTAATCGGTATCACTCTATGCAAGGCAGTAAAGCCACTAAGACACAAGGAGTTACAGAGTATAGAAAAATTGGGAACAGAAACATTAATGATGAGCAGAAAGAGAAGATAGTAATCAGGAGGAGAGTAGATAGCGATTGATATTGCATTGAAACTTTTACAGATTAAAGTTGGCTAGAATGCATAGAGCCAGAACGGAGTTCCACAATCGAGAAGTGCGAGAAAAGAAACTGGTAGCATGGAATTTACGGCTACATCTAGTCAGCTCAACTGTAATGCGACGAGACGTCAGTCTAGTGCTGCGCTTAAATTCAAAAGATCTAAGTAGTCCGAACAATTATCATGAAAGTATTTATAGAAAAGACAGAGAGAGGCAACCCGGTGAGAATATGACTGAAATTTATAGTAATTTACGAAATGCTCAATAAAATATTATAATTGTCTAACTTTTTTAGAGTTTAAAAAATAAAGTTTTCTTTTTGTCTCAAGTTTCATTATTTTATTGCTCAGCCCAGGGCGAGTGTTGTCCAGACTGAGTGGGAGAGGAATATCTCATTTCAAAATCAGTCAAGTGTGTGCGTATGCATTATGTAGCACAAGTGCATGCAAGTCACTGACGCAAAACAGAGACATATGCATATATATATACATTAAATATGCGCATGCAAAGTAACATGCAGATGGCGTTTGACCGTCAGGGAATTAATTCCAGTTTCATAAGATGAGATCATTCTCATTTATCGTACAATAAACAAATAAATAAATTTTGCTCCTTTCCGCGATTATTGAAATTATTCTTTATGCTGCTTTTGTTATTGCAACTTTTCAGCAGGTTTATTCTCCAGCCTCCTCCATAGATACAATCTGTAAGGAAAGAAGGAATGAACTCGTCTGTGCCACCATTTTTTTTTTTTTTTTTATTCATTACTATTTGCATTTGTACAAAAAGGAAATTAATTTCTTTATTCTGGGGCCTTCTGACACTGGCTGTGACTCGCATCGTGATTACAATCATATATGGTGTTACAATCAGGAAAAATAAATATTATCCACTACCAGCTGACGACGATATATGGGTGACTTTCACTGGATTTCGCAATTAAATTCTATTATTCCTCAATTTATTTCCAAATTATAAAAATTGTTATCGTACAAAAAAGTTTGTCGCAAAAAATCAAGTAAAAAAAAATAGCAGTAATAAAGACTTGGGAATTCAAAATTTCATAAATTCGGCCCAGACTGTTTTTAATTTGCTCCCGGAGTCGGCCATATTCAAAAATGGTATATGTTGGGCTATGGTCAATTGTGTAGATTAAATTATATGACGGTGGCAAACAATATGACAGGAAAGGAGACCATGTTCGAAATTGAATATACTGAATTTTAAAATTTAACAAAATCAATGGATAATAAATTGCTGACTGTTATTGGGAAGAAGGGTCACTATATTAAGATATAAATGCTTCAAAGAGTTATCATATGTGTTTGTTATTTGTTTGAGAAAAAGATAAAAAGAGTGAAAATGAAAGAATAGGAGCTAAGTCAGAAGATAATTGACATTGCATTTAAATTTTTGAAAATCAAACTTAACTGGAAAGACGAAAGCCAAGAGAGAGCTCCACAAGCGAGAAGTGCGAGAGAAGAAACTTTTAGCATAGAACTTACGGTCAGATCTAGCCACTTCAACTGTAAAATGGTGAAACCTTGCCGCCAATCTAGTACTGCGCTTAAAGTGTAGGTACCATGGAGGAAAGCTCACCAGGGCGATTACCCAATTACCATGAAAATATTTATTTAAAAAAAGATACAGGAAAGCTACGTTACGGCAGTTGGAAATTGACTGAAGCCAAGATCTCAGATCAGAACCAATAACATTGCAGATTCTTCTTTGGATTTTATCAAGAATCTCTAAATGCATAGCAGAAGCACCAAACCAAATATTGCAGCAATATTCAATGTATGGATAAATGGTAGACTTATAAATATGTTAGATTTTTGCGAGAAAAATTGTCTAGACTGACTGAGTGAACGAATTTTCCTACCAATGATTCATGCCAGCAGAAAACGTTAAAAATGTGACGCTTGGATTGTCTGGTAGAAATGTTGTCCTTTTAAAACGAGAATTAACCCTCGGCTGTCGCGTTAGAAATATTCTGAATACATTTTTACATGACAGATTTCAGTTTATTTCCTTTAACATTTGTATCCAGTAGGCATTTTCTGTTTCATCTTAATTCAGCTGATCGATGGGAAAGGCTTTTTACTTTCATTGCCAAGGTACTCCTTTATTTTATGACGTCACAGACAGGAGAAGGTCACAAGTGATGTCATCTACGCTTTATTAGTAATATTTCGTGGTAAAAGTATAGACGCTATTGTGATTGTGATCGAAAACTATTTTCTGTGCCTGCGTTAGGTAAGTGTAATAATACCTGAATAGAATCAAAACTGACAACTGTGAATCCGATGATCATTAGTATCATTAAGCACTTCTTTTAAGACGAGGTTTAACCTGTTCGGGTTTATGCAGTCTTTCCGCCGTATTCCAGAATATCATTCTCTCTCTATAAATTCCATCTACACAATTGACCATAGATTTTCGATCGGATTTAGATCGGGACTTGATAGTAGTCATTCCATTATCTTCTCTCCTGTAAAGCTTTTCCAATCAAAAATTCACGGCTAAACTTAGATACATGAGGAGGAGCATTGCCGTGGATAAATACAGACTTCACTTTGAAACTGCGACGCTAAGCCTTGTACAATTTAAAGAATCTCTTGTCTTTGAAATCGCAATAGTTTGCCTATTTCAGTTTAATTCTTCATCGGCTTTAAATGGTTTAACTGCAGGCACGTCTGCATTGGATAAAAATCCATCCTATAGCCCATCCATCAGGTCCATCGAGTCTCACCTGAGTTTCGGCCGTGAAAATTACTTTAGAAAATTCAATTTTTATGCATTTCTTGATCAAATTTTGACGCTTTAAAATATTTGCCTTACTGAGTTATGTTTGTCTAAGAGATTTCTTGACTATCTGTCTATATTTCTTGACAGATTTCAATTTGCGAAGTATTCTACACCTTTTGTCTATCTTGACTCCCTCAATTCCAGCATGGTCAAAGTTCTGGTCAAAGTGGTTGTTTCACTATAACTCGCTTTCGTTTACGTTCCCCTTGAGGAAACAAATTCTTAAAGCTTTTTCCTTTTGCTTCTAGTTCTCAACTTAGTTATATTTTCAACAGTCATCTTTTATCATTCGATGATCTCTGCAAAACTTCTTTGATATCTTCAATGGGAATATTCCCTCACTCAATAACTTTCTTATTTTGTGTTTTTCAGCATTTGTTAGATCCTTTCCATTACTCATGTTTCAACATATATTATAGAAAGAAAAATAGATTTTATTAGATTTCAGAGACCTTAAACTAATATTAGTTTAAATTATATAATAACTTTGTTCAGTCCATTTTCATAAATTGCAATTATCTCGAAATATAACCATTAAAAGTGACTATAAATTTCGTTAGAGATTTTAACAAGGCTGGAAATGGACTAGTTTATGGTTGACAAATATTGATTGTGAACATTTTAGGTTATTGAAGTTTATGTTACTAGAATTTGTTTTGCAACACTCTGACAGGTGTTGAAATCGTCACAGTATTTAGTACTTATGAAGTTATCGCTTCCTCTGCTCATCTGAAACTCTCTCTACTGCGTTCATATTTACGGTGCATTATATTTTATCAAAATGAAAGATATAAATAAACTTAAAGAAAAAATATGCAACAAGCAATGTTGCATTTTTATTAAATAAGTATTTGTTACTTTAATCATTAAATTGCTTTTAAAATAGTGGAAGGATTTTCTGTGTTAAATAATAAAAATTTTAATTTTTTAAAAAAATTTAATAAAATTTTAAGAGGATTCATACCTTTTCCTTTGGGAAAGGTATGATTCCTCTTCTTCTCCCCACCCCCAGTTATGAGTAAATAGCATGATAGCCCATGTTCTACAGCCTTGGATGGCTACTGGTCTACCGCAGAAAGAAATGGCAACCTACCACGGAAAAAAAATCTGCCTCATCAGTCATGTATCGAAAGATACATGATCGCCTATGCGTGTATCACGCATAGCACATAACTGACTGACTTTCCAGTCGAACCCATTACGTTCACTTACGTGCTAATACCATTGGGAAAGGTATGAATCCTCTTCTTCTCCTCCAGCTATGGGTAAATAGCAGGACAGACTGGGTTATGTAGCCTTGGATGGCAACTGGTCTAAATGAAAGAAATGGCAACTTACTGCGGGAAAAAATCTGCCTTGTCAGCCATGTATCGAAAGATATATGATTGCCTAAGCATGTACTACGCATGGTACATATCTGACTGACTGTACTAAGCTACGCACTATAGTAAAAGCGACTGTACTTTGTACCCCCACCCTTACCTGTGTGAACTACCAACTAAAAAAATGGTTTGGATCAGTCAATTTTAGATGGTCTGACGGACGGACTAACGAAAATCACAGAATTCTATATATAGAAAGATAGATTTACATAAAAACTTCAGGCAGTTATTGTTTTGCAAAATATCATTTTACGGTTCGCTTTTGTAAGCTGCATTGTAGAATTATAGTTTGTGTAAAGTTCAGTATTTCAACAATTAAAATATATTCATCTGTATTCCCAATTCCCCCATGAAACCCTAAAATTTCACTCTGAGGAAATTCTTCTTGGTTCAGAACTAAACTGAGATGTACTGTCTCACCTGGCTCACGACGAGGATTCATCTTGCTTGCCAATCCTTATTTTGACATTTTTACAATATGTAAGAAGAGAGATGCAAATAAGTTTTTTTTTTATTTCATTAATAAACATTTTACCAACATCGAACAAAATTATACTTATTACAAAACAAATCTGAGAAAGAACGGACAGTTGGTATTATTTGGCTTTTGCGAATTTTAAAGTAAACAATTATATTGGTTACGCCAAAATGTGATATGCGTTGTCCTATACTCTATACCAGTTTTTCGGGTTCAGAGTTCTCCGGAACCCTAGGGTTCCGCAAAAGATCGTATTTTTGAGTAATTTTTGTTTAAATTCGTAATTTTGCTATACATGTACGGCATATTATTGGAAATTCCTTGGTTATTATAATCAATGGCTTCAACTTCTTCATCATCATTTTGCGCCACTGTGGTCAGGTCTCCCCCTGTTGTAATTGTAGTTCATGGTGACAATATCAATGGTTAGCTGGTTTCTTTTGCACTGGGAATGTTGGAGTTATCCCATCCCTTCTCTCAGAAGTTCCTACGCCCACTGATAAAGCTGTTGACCTTTTATATTATTTACAATTATAATATATAATTATTTACAATTATAATATTCACAAGGAATGTATTTAGCAGATGTCAGTGTGAAACCGCCTTCACTGGTTAGTGAACAGGACCTATACGTAGCGGATTCGTGTATCATTGAGTGACTCACTCAAGTAACAGGATGTATGCACGGTGTCTATATATTTATCACGTGAACTACAATACAAATATAAAAGAGGTAGATATTAAAAATGATATATAATCATTTTTATACAAGGGTTTCCCTGAGACATGAAAACTATTTCAAAGGTTCCATAAGGGTAAAAAGGCTGGTATAGACGCTGGTATATTGTATTCAGTAACCTTCTGGCAATTACGAATCGAACAAATTACTAGGTTATTCGTTCTTCCTTTTTCACTTTTTTTTCTGAAAGAAATGTTTGCGTTGGGGCCCCTAGAGAGACCACTGGGAAAAAGGATTGACCAACCTTGTTTCTATCTTTGTATTGCTCTAAGTCCAAGAAATATATTTTGTATATAATGATATAGTAATTATTTGAAACATTTTTCCAGGGGTGGCATGAAAAAAATATCGATATTAATATGTATTATACATTATCCCTATTTTGTGTTTTACCGTTGTAATCTGTAGCCTTGTTCAAATGCCTCATCCCCGCAAAAGGTCGCTAGGGGTTCCGCGATAAACCGTCATAAATAGGCTAATGCATTTTTGAGAAATTTTTGTTTAATTTTATATTCGTAATTTTACTCTACACGTACGACATAGTGTTGGAAAATCGTTGCCTATTATAATAAAGGTTCCAAATTCTTATATTATTTAAAATTATAATAATTATAGGGAATGTATTTAGTGATGTCTATATATTGCGTCAGTGTGAAACCGCCTTGTATCTTTTAATGACTCACTTGAATACAGAATGCACTCACGCTGTTCATATATTTACCACGTAAACGACGATAAAAATATAAAAGAGAAATATATTAATATAACAACTTTTATGTAGGGCTTCCCTGACACATGAAAACTATTTCAAGGGTTCCAAAGTAGAGAAATGCTGCTCTATATACAATTCCTATTTTCATCTATACAACTGGTTAGCGATTAACATATATGATAATCTGTCATTATGTCAAGAGCTTTTTTTATTTAAAAAAGGCATGTCTGCTGATCTTATTTACAGGTAACACAATAGAGTTTCTTTTCTCAAATAATCTTTTATGTGCCGTGTCCCATCAGGATGTGGACGGTCATACCCACCAACCACGACCACCACAACTTTGTATTCTTCGAAGCACTTAGCAATGTTTGTCTTTTTAATACCCTGTCAATCCTTGTTCTGCCATCCAATTACACAAGCACGTTAGGTAGGCGACTTGCTTTTTTTTCTCCTGTCTCTTTTACTTCCGGTAAGTCATATGAGTGTTATATTTCCCTAGCCTTCATTCCTCATTATGTGTCCTAGAGATTTCAACAGTCTATTTCTGATTCCAAGTATAAGTGTTCTTTTTGTTTCCATTTCCTTTAAAAATTTCTCATTGCTCCCATGCTCCATCCATGGCATTCTCATCATCCTTCAGTGGAACCTCATCTCAGGTTTCCTCCTGATTTGTGAAGAAATTATCCGACATTTACTGCTACATTTACAACATTTACATCTAGATTTAAAGAATTGACATGACAGTAGTTAAGTACTCTTTTCTTCGTTTTTTTTACGAAATTTTTCTGTTACTTAACATTATACAGTGTAACCCGGATATAAGAGACCCTGATATAAGAGAAACCCGGATATAAGATAGGTTTTCTCTGGTCCCAAATTAGAGCCTGTGTTAATGTATATATAATAGACCAAACCCGGATATAAGAGACTTCTTCTCCTGTCCCGACAACTCTCTTATATCCGGGTTACACTGTACTATAAAGTACATACATTCTATCAGTAACACTTAAAATAATTCCTGACCATTGACACATTTTCCTGATTTTCAATGCATTTCTCTAGTAAAAATCATTAACAGTGTATTTTCATCGTAACAGCTCGATTCTGTCAGTATCGCTTGCATTAATTCCTGTCCGTCGACAATATTTTTTCCTGATTTTCAATGCTCAACTCACAAACTGCGAAATCCAGTATTTAATCAACTATCTTTAAAAATATTTCATTTGTTAGCGCTGAAAATGAATAAAGCTGAACATGAGAGTCATGGAGTATCGATAGAAGCAGTGGTTAATAACTAGCGTCAAAATATTGCATTACACATACGCAACCAAACGCAATCAGTGTTAAACATCAACCATAACGTTTTGTTTCGTTCTTCTTCCTTCCGCCATGATTCGACATGATATGACATGAGGAGGAGCTGAAAAGTTCTTAGCCCGACCCTCTTCTAAAAATCGGATCAAACATATTTTTTATTCCTTCTTAGTCGACTGAAAGATTTTCAGCACCTCTAGCCTGAATTAAGTGATCTATTTTTTTTACAGCTTATCAACCTTTGCTGATTATTTGAAATCAGAATATACTTTTTGATTATAAGATTTTTTTTGTTTGGCTATAATAATAATTTACTGATACACGTTCCACTAATTAACCCATAGCTAGGGAGAGTAGAGGCAGATTCATATCTTTCAACAGCATATTTTTCATGTAAGTGAAAATAACGAACCCGACTGGAATTAGAACTTGGCCCTCCATTACACTACCCGAATATCCAAGCTTACAGCATCTGGTATTCCCAAGCTGTCACCCACCTACTGACTAACCTGGCCTGCGGTTGCTTAATTTCGGTGATTGTTTCAATAAAGGGAATATATATTCGATTCCTGTCGGAAGGCACATTTTCATAAGACTTTTGATCTCTAGGCCAGTAGACATTAATTTAAAAAACAACTGGAATGTCTACTTAAACACATGTATATACTAAATATAACATTTATTTGTAGTTATAAGAAATAGTGCCGAGTTAAAAAAAATTCAACAATTGCCGAAAAATATGTTTACGTTCCAGATAGGAAAATAAAGTTATCTGATATAGATTTTAAAAGTACCCCCTCCTCAACAAGAGAGGGACATTTCTTAAATAGGATAATTGAGGACTGCAGGACTGTAATGTCTTCTCGAAGCTTAATAATGAAATGCTGACAAATCCTGAAGGTGGTTCCCCAAAGTTATAAAGCAATGTTTCTCAAACTTTTTAAGCAACGGCACACCTAGGAGCAAATGAAAATATCACAGCACATTTATCAACATTTTTAAAAGGTATACATTTAAATGTTATGAAACAAATCCATAGATTTTTTTTTAAATACACACAAATGTTTCTATTTAACTACTTGTGCAGCTTATTTAGTGTTAAACCATGTTCGATCGAATGTGCGATAAGCAGAGCCTCATTTCTTCTTCAGTTGAGCATTGTCTTTCTCGTTCCTTATTTTTGACGTTATTTAGGGTTAAGAAGCCTAATTCACATAAATAAGAAGTAAAAAGTTGCTATGAAACTGATAAAGCCATTTTAGCTAATGTGAGATATTCCTTTTCTATTGAAATCTAAAATGTATCAATGTTTTATTTTGAGCTCTCAATCACTAGAAATAGTGAAATGGCGTTTAAAAATTTAAATTAAAAACATAAAAATACTTTTTTAAAAATTAACATTAAAACAAAGTATTTAAAATAACATAATCGAAGAATAATGAATACAAATATTTGATAAAAAGTTTAATACTTATTCAAATACTGTACCATTATTACTTTCACACACACGTATATATATATATATATATATATATATATATATATACATACATACATACATATATATATATACATACATACATATATATATATATATACATACATACATATATATATATATATACATACATACATACATATATATATATATATATATATATATATATATATATATATATATATATATATATATATATATATATATATATATATATATATATATATATATATATATATATATATATATATCGTGACAATATTTCGAGGCACATTAGTTTGCCGCTGCACGGCGACTGAGAATCATTGTTATAAAGGAAATTCAGGTTCAATTCCAGTTAGGAGATACATTTCCTTTAATATGACCGTCTTACCAGAAAATATTACTTTTACTGTTTAGAAATAGAAGAATGTCTCCTCAAACACGTGTACCAACTATATATAACATTTATAGTAGTAAGAAAAAAAATATATATATATATATATATATATATATATATATATATATATATATATATATATATATATATATAAAATGGCGGGTAAAACTTTTGGTTCACCACAGTAAATCAATTCGTAGCATGCTTTTCTCGATATATTTTATAATCTTTTTGGGTGTGGGAGCAGAAAACAATTTACTGCATTTTCGTTAATGCTGTATGGTGAATGTTGTTAAATGTTGAAAAAACTCATACAAAATACTGTGCCACGAGCGGAAATTTCACCTTTCACCCTTTTTCTTAGGTTAAAAAGGAAATTTATTTTACAAAAATGGTCTTTATTATTACGAAATCAGAGTATGGAGTTTGTAATTCGAGTTGCTGCCTTTGACTCTAAAAATGTCCAGATTTTTTCAATAGGAATTTTTTTCCGCATTCTTCTTGGCAGTAATCTCAAAGCTCTTCGGGATTACGTTGTTTTCGTTGGATCATTTTTTCTTCCGTTCACACCATAATGGTCCAATTATATTGAGATCGAAATTTTATGCTGGCAAAAGCTGACCATCTTTATCCACAAGAAACCTTTTTGTTGCAGATGATGGATGTCAAGTAGTGCCGTTATGCTAAAGAATTTCTGCATTGTCATACACTTGCAGATGAGATTGTAGTGAACTAATATAGATTCCACTGTTTAGGTTTCCATCAGCTTCTACCAATTTTCTTCTTTTGAAGCAACCCCACACCATTACCTGTCTCCCGCCAAATTTCATCGTCTTTGTGGCGTGTATCTTGCATTGTTACTTTCTCTCTCTGGTCTTCTTACATATTCTCGTGCATAAGAATGTAACTCTATTTTGTATTCATCACTAAAAATTACTTTTCGCCACTTTCCAGCATCCCATGCTAGATGTTCTTTTAACGACTACAATCTTCTATTTCGATATTTTGGTTATTTCTTTTTTTAAACGGAATCATCCCTATCAAGGCAGTAATGCCACTAAAGCACGAGGGGTTGCAGGGTGTGAAAGAATTAGCATCAAAAACATTAATGATGAGCAAAAAAAGAAGATAGTGATCAGGTGGACAGCAGACAGCGATTGACATTGCATTTGCTCTGTATTCAACACTTCAAAAAGTGTGGATGTCCCTGCACAAAACTTTCTCCACTATAATCAAATCTCATGGGCTGTCGGTTTCTAAGAACTGATCTGCTTGATCCTCATACGTCGAATTCGACGGGAGAGTCGATTATTTATATATATATATATATATATATATATATATATATATATATATATATATGTGTGTGTGTGTGTGTGTGTGTGTGTGTGTGTGTGTGTGTGTTTATATATATATATATATATATATATATATATATATATATAGGGTGCGGCAGAAATACCTCCCACATAATCGTAAGGCATTAGTGGTAATGATGTCTTCATCTAGCTAATGGCAGGGATTTCTGCCGCATCCTGTATATACATATATACATATCTCAATAAATAGTAATAACAAATCAGTTTTAATTTCTCATATATATATATATATATATATATATATATATATATATATATGAGAAATTATCCCCATCCCATCCCCTAAGCCTCCACGCGCCAAACTCTGTAAATTGCTTCAGCAGGCGGGCTAAATCACGTGAAATTACCATCGATAGGCGCTGCACTCTTCTGGTAGTACCGGAGAGCTATAACTCCGTGATAATAAAACCTGAGGGGTGTTGTTCATTGTGTTCGTGGCAAATATTTGCACCAACTCGGTGTTATCAAAACTTCCAATAAGTATGGTTGGTTCTACACAAGCCTTCACCATTCTAAACAATTCTTTT
>OZ038494.1:28306322-28473822 GCA_964036315.1 Acanthosepion esculentum | reverse complement strand
TAATTTTATATGTGATGTATCACGTACAAGACGTAAGCTGCCCATTCCAAACACTAATGAGATAAGAAAGCGGAAAAGAAAGAAAGAAAAAGCAGAAAGATTATGAAAGCGTCGTTCGGCCTCTTTACTGTCCTGTAAACATTTTTCTCACACTTTTGGAGAATAATTATCTCTTTACAAAACAGTTTTTCTGTCTTTTAACAGACTAAGAGAACATTCGTATGACTCTGCTGTGCCAATCTTTTTTTCTTTTTTACAGTAAGGTTCGTTTTTTACAAAGCCAGGGTGGGGGCACACGAGGTTGAAGTTTAAGTTAGGAGCTAATTTGTACGGATAAGAGTAGAAGATAACGGCTAACCCTAACTTTGAACAGGTTAAGATTGTAGTGCTCAGGGAAACATCCTCTTGGGAGTTGGTTCCAAAGAGTTGCGGGAAGAAGCTGTTCGAGTGGAACTTAAATCTCACCGATGGAATACGGAGGGAGTGTGAGTGGTTTGCTACTATGAATGTAGATATTGACTCAGCTTCGTCTGATACAAAGCCAAAATAAAGGAAAGAAGATTGTGTTGCACCAGTCTTTTAGGTGGGAGAGCTTGTTTGTCTTCAAAAACACATTTAAAATCTTATCACTGCTAAGAAATACACAAACATCTCAGCCACTAAAAAACTCCCCATTGAGAGTTAACGTATATAGTGAAATATTTTTTATTTTTTCCTTTTTGTCGATTTTTGCTAGTTATTCACTTAGTGCCTTTACCCCTTGAAAGCGGATATCTCACGAGATTTATTTTTCTTTCTGGGTTGATTGAAAAGGTTATTTGAGAAAAAAAAACTTGTTATTGCGAAGTTTTCTTACTCTGACAATGAATCGAACAGTGATTCAGCACAATTCGTAGATGTTCAGAAAGGTAGTGAAAACAATGCAACTATTAGTGACAATGAAAACAATGCAACTATTAGTTACAATGAAAACAATGCAACTATTGTTCAGGAGTGGGTGAAGGGGAAATTTCTTCGATATGGCGTTATATAAAATCCAACTTATTTTATCAGACTAAGCGAAGCTATTCATTCTGCTCGCCCTGACCTTAAATCTGACCAAATGACCAGAAATTGAATGTCTGTCTGCTTGATTTTGACATCTTCAATACATAGATAAAGTCTGTTACTTATGCATATATTAATACATAGCTCACACTTTCGGCTGATTCTTTCGCTGACAACCATGCATCTAGTCTTCTTAGTATTAATAGTTAATTGGTTTTTCTTGTTTTCCTTTCCTACGTTGTCTCTGCGTTGCTTCAGGATTTGCCATCTACACAGTGTCATCTCATATTTTACGCCGTTAAGATTACGTCTTCCGATATTAAATTCTGGTAGGTACTGCATAGAATTATGTCACAGGTCAGTAACAAATTAAGTGTGTTAGGTGTGCTTAACTCAAAAATTTACCCGTGACTCATATATGAATGCCTATCAGGTTCTCTCTCTTTCATGCTGTCAATTTACATCAAGGCACGCTTTTTTTTTTTCTTTTTTTTTTTTCTTTTTCAAACAGGCTCGTTTTGCTTCTGGGGAAAACAAGCTGAATATACAGGGTGTCCCAAAAAAGTTGACATCATTTTGTAGTCTAGTAACAGCCAATTCTCGCTCAAATGATCTCAAATTTTAAGAAAATGTGTAAAAACTAACCCCATCTCCCATGTAGTACTACCATCTATTGCACTAAAAGAAGATCAAGATTATTACCTGACACTCGAAGCCATATGCTAAATAATTATTGCCCTAAAATAAATCTGTATTATCTGCTTATAAATATGCATAGGAACCAGCAATAAAAATGGCCTTGTGTCACATTATATCCCCGTGTGAAGATTCATAAATACAGGGTGCCCCTCCCTAAATTGACATCGTTTTGTAGTCTAACAACATGGCCAATTCTCGCTCAAATGATCTCAAATTTTAACAAAATGTGTGAAAACTAAGTTGACTATGCGGACTTATCTCAATAAGAATCTACCAGATGGAAGATGGGTTGGGCCTGTCAGTGATAATGACAACATGCTGTTAAAATGGCCACCACGTTCACCTGACTTGACACCTTGTGGTTTTGCTCTACGTGGCTATGTGAAAGGACACGTCTATATTTCCCCTCTTCCTACAAGCCTAGAGGAGCTTAAGCAGAGAATTACTGAGACGCTGGAGAATGTTAGACAAGACATGCTACAGCGTGTTTGGCAGGACTTGATGTCTGTCAACTGTCGGGTCACAGGTGATGCGATTATTGAACATTTATGAAGCTTTTTGAAATCGAATATAAAATCTACATCTCTTTGAATATCTTACTTTAACATTGAAAAGAATTGCTAATACTTCATGATTATTGAAGTAACAAAGTAAAATAAACAAAAATACCATATCACAAAATTTTGAGATAATGGGTGTGGCCCAAAGTAACACAATGAATAAAGTCCAACACATGTAAAATGATCAGAAAAATGGGATTTCAGGCGGTTAGAGCTAGAAAACTAGTAACCTTAGACTAAACAGGTTTACTAACAGGTTTTACAAAAAAAAAGTTACCATCAACCTTACCTCCCATTTGAACATAACTGATAGGCGTAAACATGGGTATTATGGGAAGTTATTTATATCTTTTAGCGGGCTTTCATCACAAATGAGTAAAGAAAGCTAAAATCATTGCTTGATATGTTTAGTGCGTTCAAAAGCACTAGTGCCGGCTTTTATGTCTATAGACACCTTCTGCAAAATCTTGCCCGAGTCAATATCTAAAAGCAATTTCTTTTTGGATATGTCCAGTTTTTTGCTACATGTTATCAAATTCCTAATGAAAGCTCGTAGTCTAAGATTTTTAATTTGTTTTATGATGATCGAGAAAAAAAGATTAAAATTATTTAATGAAGTATTTTAAGATTATAATGGTAATAGTTAAATAAGCCGTTTCCACATGAAATGGGGCGGTTATATTGAATCAGTTACTACGTAACTGTTAAAAATGTTGGTTTACTATGATGTGTCAGAAAATTCTTCTCGTCAGAATTCATCTTGTACATTTATAAATCTACCATTCGTCCGTGCATTGAATATTGCTGCCATATTTGGTCCAGAGCTCATGTAATATATCTTGAGATTCACGACAAAATCCGAAGAAGGGTTTAATATTATCGGTCCTGATCTGGCCTCTCAACTTCAGTCACTTTTCTATCAATGTGACATGACCTTCCTATGTGTTTTCTATAAATATTTTCATGGCAATTGTTCTAATGAGCTCTCATTCATGATATGTCAACTACATAAATTTAAGCGTACTACTAGATTGGCAACTAAGTCGTTTTACTGTTGAAATATCTTTATATAACCGCAAGTTCTATCCTAAAAGTTTCTTTTCACGCACTTCTTTTTTCTGTGGAATTGTCTTCCGGTTTCTTGTTCCTCTACCACCTTCAATTTTCAAACATTTTAATGCAGCGCCAATCGCCATCTTCTGTCTTCTTAATTCCTGTTCTTTTATTGTCTTTTCTCCATACTAAAATCTTCTCGTTATCGTTCACTCTCGGTAACTTCTGGCGTCTTAGTGGAATTATCACTTTATTTGGGGTGAAGTGATTTTAAAAAAGTTACTGTTATTGTCGGTCGAAATATATGAAATCCTTTTCTTAAAAGAGTTTTTTCAGGAAATTAAAAGTCCACTAACTCTTATCGCCGTTTCTGATATCCATGAGCGTTTCCGTCCAAACCATTTTTTAAGTGGTATGGAAAGTTAACACCTTGATTATATCATTATTTTATCTTTTTAGTTATATATGCTACTTTTGCTGCTGCTGTTGGAAGCATTCAAATGATGTGGTTTTTTCTCAATTGGTAAATCTGTTTGTGATTTTGCAATTGGTAAAAGATCGTTTTATTTAAGGGCTTTTAAGGATTTATTCATTTGAAGCCATTTTTAATCACTAAGTAACGAATATCTCGTTAGAATACTGAAGATAGATTTATGCAATTTCTTTCCTGAGGAGTAACATAAATTTCAAGAGAAATATTACTTTCCTCCGACTTTGTAAGAAACGCGTTAGTTGTTACCCATTTGCTTCTTTATCGGCAAGACATTTCGAGAGTATAATGAATTATAAAGTAATTTGATAGTAAATCCTTTCATAGTACATCGCCCTGGGTACGGCGATAAACTACATCCGGCAGCAAAGCTTCTCATCCGAAGGTTTTGGGGAGCATGGAACTACCTCTTAATTGCTGTTATTCCCAGGTTCACCCAGACCCGAAATGGTTACACCTGTTAGGGTCTCAGCTATAGGCAAATAGACCCCATAATAACGAATATTGCTTTCCTCTTTGGTAGCTTGAACTTACGAATTTAAGCGCAGTACTAGATTGACGGAAAGTCTCATCATTTTATAGTTGAAATGGTTGGATGTAACCGCAAGTTCTATGCTAGCAGTTTCTTTTCCCGTAGTCTCGATTGTGAAATTTTCTTCCAGCTTCCTGCTTTCTAAGCGTGATCTTCAAAAACAAAAACCCATCACTTTTTTAGAAATTTACATATATGTATATAGAGGTGACGCATTGTGAACCAATGATGAACGAGTCGATCTTGAAAGAAAATACGACTTTCAATCATTTCTAGTTGCCTAAAAATGACAGGTTTGTATCAAAGCTGTGCTAAGTTACTAAGTAACTTACATCCATTACCAATTTATATATCGGAATCACTTTTAATTGAAAATTTAAGCTTCCTCCCATTGTCCATTTTTAAGGCATTCTTCTTTTTTTATGCGCCATATCCCTTCATTTAATCCATAGCTAGGGGGTGGGCAGAAGAAACGGACACAAGAACATCTGTGTGAAAATGAACCCAAAGCAATGAACTGTACATTCTTCATCATCTTTTATGCCCTGTGTCCCTTCAGTAGGTGGGTAATCATAGCTCTCCACAATTTATTATCCTTTGTTGCTCTTAGCAATATTAGTCTTTTTTACTATCCCCCACCCATATTTTGCCCTCCATTTACACAAGATTAGATACTCGCTGTTTTCCTCTACCCCTATTTCCTTCAATATGCCCTGTAAGTGCCAAATTCTCTAAGCCTTCTTTCCTCATTATGTGTCCCAGAAATTTCAGTTGTCTCTTTCAGATTCTAAGCCTACTGTAAATGCTCAAATTTAGCGCGATTATTTTAAGAATACATATTTTGATTAAATTAACTTCTTGTCTCGATCCAAGTAAGCGTCCGCTCTCGTTTTATCAAATCTATTCGTTTATTAGTCTCTCCGGGCGCTTATTCAATAGGAGCACTTATTTTAAATTATTTGTGGAAAAGAGCTGCTTATATGAAAAAAGTTGATAAATCGGAAAATTACGGCAAGTGTCCTTTTTGTTTCCATTTTCTTTAAAACTTCTTCATTGCTCACATGCTCCGTCCATGGTATTCTTGTCGTCTGTGAGTAAATTGCCCAGCATTCAATGGCTGCGCAAAAAGAAATCATTGAACCATGAAAAAAACATTAATACCGTAAAACAAGAGTGATTTATAAATCGTATAAATTCCGATTCCTTAGATTATTTTTTTTTAATCTGAAACTGCTATTATTCGTGGTGCTATTGCTTTTTTTTTCACGGAAGTCATTAACTATATGAATTGGTACAATGTGTGGATGACAGCTACCTCATTGAATCATTCACTACATCACTAAAATAAAACGTTAGACAGATAATTATTTTGCAAACGATTGGTAACAGATGACGTAGAATTGATTCGTTCTCTTCCCACATTAGTGATTTTGAATCTGAAGGTAATGAGCCGGCTTTTCTCGTTGTCATTGATTTGTGCATTTCGCTAGAATTTATTTATTTATTTATTATAGCAGACACTTTTTACGCACGACGAATTTCTTTTCAAATGTTCTTTCAAGAAACAATATTCCTGAAGTTTAAACAATAATTTATAGGTGTATCCAAGACATGCATATTATAACAACAACAACAATAATAATAATAATAATAATAATAATAATGCAAATGCCATATAAGTGTTTTTGTACGTAAGGGGATAACTAAAATCAAGACAAGGAAGAGAAAGGCTCTTCGTTTTTTAGTTTTTTTTGGGGGGGGGTCTCTTTCCTTCTCCCTCCCTTTTTTGTCTCGCTCTTCCTTTTTTTCTCGAGTACTTTTCGTTTTTACTTTTTTATATTATATTTATTTATTCTTTATATTAAGTAGCTTTCATACGTGCTATCTGTCATGATGTGAAGCTGTGAGAAAAATGCCTTGGGGTCTCTGAAGATAAGTGGTGACCATAAATCAAATTAAATTAGATTACCTTATCACATCCAATGTCCAGACTCAAGAGACTCAGCCTGTTTGATTTATTTTTTTTATATATCAAAGGCCTCTGGTATTATGTTCGCCACTTATTCTCAGAGATCCCAGTGCGTTTTTCCTCACATACAGTTTTGTCTTTTCTATTTTCATCCTAACCGGAGGAAACCGAAGAAAGTAGACGCTCTCGGCGAAACACGTCATTAATATATTTTCCGCTTTTTCTTATTATCTTCACTTTTGTTCTTATACATCGTACAATCACACACTTGTCATTATACAATTGTCATCTACTTCCTCTGCTAAGAGCGCTCGGCATTCTTTTTCTTTTTTTAATCCAAGAGTCAGGGAATGTAGAACTGAATCGGAACAAATGAAATGGATATAGAAATATGCCAGGAGAAGGCTGATAAAAATAAAACAAACCACAGATGGTACAGTGACGAGCACGGGAAATGAGACGACTCAATAAAAAATTCAGTTTGTTTAATTTTTACTCGCAAGCTGTAAGCGTTTGGCAATGTCATTTCAGCAGTGATATCTGTGTTCTGCAAATTGTTGCTTTCACATTACAGATACAGATCTGAATGCATACAGATGCTGAAAATTGGGCATGTGAATATTATGAGCGATCTTATCCCTCTTATCTTATCCCAAGATAAACGTCTTCACAAATTAAAATATACTCGTAAATTCCTCGTATTAAATTGATCCAGCACAGATTATGCGACTTTCAGCTTTTTCTTTTTTTTTTTTTTTTACGTTTGTAATGCTATGTTCCTTCAAGGCGAAAGAGGTCATGCCTCTCCACAGACTCCCCTTTTACTTAGCATCTATGAATTGCTGTGATTTATTGCGAAATGCAAATAAAAGAGACTTATACATAGTATCAGAAGGAGATAGTTGAAATTTCTAGAGTACATAATGAGGAAAGAGGGTATGGAAAATTTGACGCTCACAGGACATGTTGAAGGCAAGAGAGACAAAGAAAAGGAACGAATAACCTACCTAACGAACTTGTGTAAAGGGCTGGCAGAATAGGGATTAGGAGAGATAGCAAAAAGACAAACATCGCTAAGAGCTACAAGGGTCAGAAAGTTATGGAGAACCATGATCGTTGACGCCCCGAAGGGACACAGCACATAGAAGAAAATCAGTATGCATCTTTTGTTCAGGGCATTCTTGCCGCGCGATTTAATTTTCCCATCAATTTTATAATTTTGGATGTGCTGTTCTTGGCCTCATACACGCATCCAATCACAAAACAAGAAAGAAATATTTAACAATTCTTAAATAAATCTGCATGAATTGTAGTTTTCTAACAATTCAATAATGACCGGAAATCTTTGTTGGGTTGGGTTAGACTCGACACACACACGCGACTATACCCGACAAGGAAAACATAGAAAATGAGATGTAAATAAAACATGAGCACAAATCACATAGAATATTCATTGAACATATCTAAGAAAACGTAAGAATTAAGAATATGTATACAAGATGATAACAAGTGAATAAACTTGTATTACTGCTGCCTTTTGTTATTTTTTTCCTAACTAACCTTATTTTAACCTTGGAGACACAGCAATGTTAGTTAGTTACACGGTTATAATTAGTATAGTCAAGGGTGTGATATTTCTAAATTTTGGGTCTGCAGTCGCACTCACCACCCCCATAAACGGATTTTTTTTTTGCAATTTGTAAAAATTCCTTGTAAGTACCTCGAATATTACCCGCACGACCGAAATGTGAATAACCCTGATTTTTGGTAATTTTTCATTCTAATTTAAGATTTATAATTTCTTGGAGTGAATTAATATTTACGATAAGTAACTTTGCATTATTTGGGGTGAATTAACAGAAAAGATACCATTTTCTTTATCGGCTTTTGATTTCCAAGCCGGTAGACATTAACAGAAAAGATCCATCTCTTCATCGTAGTAATGAGTTAAAATATATCGTCATTTTCTACGTAGATATGTTATACGAGCAACTACATAATAATTCGAGGAATTTGACCATGAAAAAAATGAACTTATCCTAACACTATCTCTTTCTTGTTTCTTGTTTGTACACTAATGGATAAAGGGTAATCTAAGGTCTGACATAGAAATCGCCATTATCGATTTGGCAACGAAGTCGAGATATGAATGTGGATTAGGTTCTGCTTAGTCGTTAAGTCTGTATCGCCAAATCGATAAAAGCGACGTGCATATCAGATATACTCCCAGGATATAGGATGCAGATTTAAGTAGCACCAGAAGCTACTTTTTTAATATTTCCATTTCATCTTGTTTATATTAATGGTCGTAGACTATAGTGACTTGATAACAATAACAAGATGAAGAAATATTAAAACATTTTTCGCTATGTTACCTAGACAGTTTGAATTTAAGCGCAGTACTATAGTGGCGTCGAAATCTCATCAATTTACAGTTGAGCTAAATAGATGTAGCCGTATATTCTTCGCTAACAGTTTATTTTCTTGCATTTCTCGCTTGTAGAACTCCCTTCGGCTCCATGCTTTCCAGCCAACTTTAATCTGCAAAAATTTAAATGCAATGTTAATTGCTATCTACTGTCCTTCTGGTTAGTCTTTTCTCTTCCCGTTCGGTGAAATCGATAAAAAAAAGATGGATTACTAAAATTCTTCATCGAAGTGTAATCATGCAACACCTCCTCAGTCGTCCAAGACTTCCAACACTGCGGCTTGTCGCTGAAATGACCGTTTCAATCCAGAGCTAACCTCATCCCACGTTGTGATTTAAGTTTGATCATAAGGCAGCCAAGATCGAATCGTCGCAGATATCTTCGTGTTGGGCTGGTCCAAGCAGGGCAATGACGTACCGAGGAAAAATAACACTCGAATAAACTGTACAAAATAAATCCTGTTTTTATATCAGTCCTCCGTACAATAATTGGTTTATATCAGAGTTCGCATACAATTAGATATCAGCCCTACCCATATCTAAATCGGAAATGATACTTGGCAAAATCTGGTTTGCAGTTTTGGTAAAGTTTGGCACAAGGTTGAAGTCGGAGACTTTCGTCAGCAGATAATCACGTGGGCTTCTCTCCTGTCTCTGGTCTCGTCTCCGTCTCTTCTGCCTCTCTTCTCTCTTCTGCGACTCGTCTGCTGGTATGGTAAGGTAGGGGCATTTCGGTGAATCCCCTCCGGCTTACGTCATAATATTGGGGATTCTACTCTCTCTACCCTCTCATATTATTACCTCTCACTAAATCTCCTCGGTGAGCGTGGGTGGATTATCCACCTCTTCCTGATATTTCAACTCAACTTTCGACCAGGAGAATCAACACCAGATTCATTGTTTACGAAAAATGAAATTTTCGCTTTACAGCTTGCATTTGCAGCTGTGTGTCAATCAACATTGCCCCCTAAGTCTTTTCCATTGTTCAAACTGCTCGACATACAATTCAAGTCGTTTATGTGTGAATTAATTCCTAAATTCTCCCTCGGATATTTGGTATTAACCCTTCTTGTTGCAGTGTCTCTCAGCAAATAACACTTTCTTTCAGCACACAAAACTTTCTTCCGTTTTAACGCGGCGACGACAACAGTATCACAGAAGAAGTGAAACAATTTCAGACACATTGCACAAATTATCACCATAAATTTCACTGATCTAAAAAAAATAAGCATTGAGAAAACAATTACAAATAGGAAAGGGTACGTGATAATAACAACACCAAGAAGTTTCATTTTCTTTTTATGTGTCGTGTACTTTCAGGACGTAGGCGATCATGGCTCTCCACCTCCCCCTATCCCTTGAGCTCTCAATAAGTTTTGTCTCTTTGATACTTCCCTCAGGCCATGTTCTGTCATCCACTTGCTTAAGCCCGCTAGGTATGTCATGCGTTGCTTTCTCTTGTCTCTCTTTCCCTCTATTCGACCTGTGAGTATCAGATTCTCCAAGCCCTCCTTTCCCAGAAATTTCAGATACCTTTTCCTGATGTTAATTATAAGCTTCCTCCTTGTTTGCATCCTCTCCAAAACCTCGTCGTTGCTCACACGCTCGGTCCATGATATCCTTAGCATTCTTCATCTTTGAGAAGACCGTCCCACATTCCCTGCCGTAAAGGAAGACAGATGTCGCGTAAGTTTATGAAGCTTTATTAGATTACTTCAGTTTTTTAGCTGAAAAGCGTTATAGTTATTATTTATTGTAAAGCGAGGAGGGAGATAAGATGTACTTATTTTATTGCCACTGTAGGTTAATTTTAATAAACTATTATGTAATTTAACATCGATTTTTTTACTACAGTCAAAGACTGAAAATTTTGACTTTTTAACATTCAACAGCTAGGATTTCTGTTCGTGTATCGTTAACAAAATCTGAACAGATTCACTGATTATGTTAGACGTTTTAAAACATTCGATACATTTTTCACTCCAGATGAAAATGTAAGAAATTTTTTTCCACGCGTGCCCAAAAGTAAACAATTTAAATGACGCTGAATTACATAAGAAAATAAGCAGAGACACAAGACAAACAGATGTTTCTTTTGACAGCTGCTATGTGTTTTAGTTCACCCACTGAAAGATTAGTTATACAGTCGGTTCTTCATATCCGCGCGTTTCGTATCCGCGGGTTTTGTATCCGCGATTTCAAACAAAAGATGATTAAAAAAATTTTTAAATTTTCATTTATTGTAAAAAAAAAAAAAGCTTACATTTATTGCGTACCAATCACTATGCTGAATCCACGCGAATGAAGGGGTGTTAAGTGACGTTAGTAAATTGTCAACAGAGCCGATTTATATATGGGTTAGTATGGGCTGCAGGGTCCTATACTCTTAGATCCCTGATAAAACTAAAAAAAAAATTAAAGATATATAAGAACTGAGGAGAGTTGTTTATTTTCAGATACAATGTGACTCCTTTGTGTGAAAAGTCATTATTTTTCATTACAAAGTGATACGATCCAAGAATCTGTTATTTTCTATCTAGTCTCCATGATTTATAATTACCAGCTTGTCTATTTGAAGTTGGTAATTTTAACAACAAATATAAACACCTCCACAGATTCGCGATGCCTAAATGAATTTATAAAAATGAAAAATCTTTCTTGAAGCTTATATTTTAGTTTTAATTTCAAGCTAAGAGATTAAATTTAATACTTCCAATAAGAAAAATACTGTGCTGGATTTTAAAACTAATTTAAATTGACTGGAAGAAGTTTTCGTTTTGAAATTGCTGAAATTGTTAATTTTAGTGACATTTTTTAAAATATACATTTCTGGAATTTTATTTGAGGAATATTAGCTGATTTAAAGTTTAATTAGTCTGATTTGAACAAATATTACTTACTTTAAGTTTAAAATATCGCAGAAATGCATTTTTTATCACGGCGGTGTTGACATGAAAATTTAATGTTTTTCTACGGTGGATACATCTGTAAAAAAAAGTAATTGTAGAATATAATGTGAGAGCCTTTTTTATATAATTTTTAAGTACTCAGTAATCTTAAAAATTTAGGAAAAATCTAATTTTCGTAATTTAATGTTTTATTGAATTTTAGATACCTTGGTTCTAAATTTACTATAGTTATCGCTCTTTTTTTCTGATAATATTATGTATGAACATCCGTGTTTACAAAAATTGGCATGTTTATACACAGAAAAAATTTATAACTTTTTTTAAATATTAGTGTTCGATGAATTGTAGTAAGCTTTTCGATTTATGATTACTAAATATAGTTTTTACTTAACAATATCAACTAAAAGGCACAAATTAATACATAATTTTTAAAAGATTTAAAACTTTATAAATAATTAAAATTAAAATTTTAAAAAATGAAAATGTTCTTGTAAAAATTCATTATTCATCTAAAATGATTTCTTAGGACAATAGTATGTATAATATATCTTATTCATAAAATCAATTAAAAGCTTTTTAATTTAAAAATGTTTTAGTTTTATAGCATTTTTTATTTTACGATTCAGAACAAATATTCGTTAACTATTTTACTTTTACAAAAAAAAAGATGGTGATTTAAATTCTCAAAGGAGTTCTGCTTTTAACTAATATAAACATAAATTGGCACAAAATTTAATTTCTTGAAATTTCTTGAAAGTAAATAAGTGTGTGTTGTAGGGGGGGTGCAACGGATATAAAAAAAAAATTTTCCAAAGATTTTCTGAAAAGAAAAACATTTCTAAAATAATTTCATTTATTTATAAATACGTCCAGAAAGTTTCATTAAAATCCGACAATTATTTGAATTTTGCAAGAATTTCCAAATCAATATGTTTTTCACCGCAAAAATACGCTAAAATTTCCTATAGTAATCTTTGGTTCCCCCGTGGACGCATGGAAAGCAAGATTTTTAACCAAAATTTCGAAGGTTCTAAAAAATATAATTTAATAATCAAAGAATCCTTTGGTCTTTCTCTTGATAACATAAAGATTTTGACGATAAAACTTTGTTTTTATTAAGTTTGGGGCATTTTTACATTCATAGTATGCTATTTTTTTAGCAAATCACTGGAGGTACTTAAACAATTATAATTTTTTTTTCAGCTGTGGTGTTCTAGGATTACAAGGCTGTAGAAAGTCAGAATATTCCTGCTCCATCATCATTGTTTTTTTAGGATGCCTTGCTACTGAATTTGAATACTAGCATTACAGTGTAATACAGTCCCTTCATTCGAGATACATTTCTTTAAGATGTAAAGTTTGGATAAAAATATCATGAAGTTGCTAATGAAATAAATTGGATCAGTTCCAAGATTATTAAAAATTTTAGTTGAAATGTTTCGCATAATAAAAGGGGTCTCTCAAATTCTATTAGCCCTATTAGCCCAGGGGCCTCTTAAGGCCTAAATCTGACCCTGTCTGTCAGAGTCACAATCTGTATTATAAATAAAACTTCTAGTAACTGTGGTTAAATTAAAACATGCAAAAGTGTGTATGTAAAGTGATTTTCTGTTTGTATGTGTGTGCACTTTGCTTCTTCTTATCCTAACTGCTGAAAGTTGTTAAGTTTTTGAATTGTTCTTCTCCTAGACTGGTTGCCAACCACAGTTAGAGAGCCCATCTTACCTTGCTATTTAACTCATAGCTGTGGGAAATAGATGGAGTCATACCTTTCCCAAGAGTATTTGCGAGTCAGTGAATGTAATGAACTCGACTGGAATTCGAACTCTGATTTCTCATTCCTAGCCACTATCCATTATACCACCTGCACATCTTTTTGTCCATGATTGTCACTAGGAAAAAAAATGAAGTCGATGGGTCCCGAATCCTCTTCCGACCATTACTGGGAAGCTGGCTACCAAGTAGCAGCTGACCCACTCTAGTCACAAAGATGAGGACAGTTGGACACTTAAAGGGTTGCCATCAAAGTGAATACGGAACCCCATCTACTTCGGTTTTAAAATCAAAGTAATCTTTCTCCTAGACAGACTGCCAACCAAGTCTAACTAGCTCTGTCTACTATTGTGGACGTATCTTTGCATATTAAAAGACTTATTTCGTAAATGTTATAACCCAATTTATCGGAGAAAAGTTAAGTGCAAGAGTATTTATTGACTTAAAGAAGCAGTCATGTATGTTCATTTGTTTCCACAAGTGAAAATTACGTGGATCTTTAGAACTGGTATTTGCTACCTTTTTCAAGCAGTTGGCCGCATGATCTATGGCTCGTCACAAGGCGTGCAGCGCTCGTCACACGGCATGCAGCGCTACTAAAATGAGTTAAAAAGTTAATATTTCGTAGTAGTTACTTCAGTTACTTTCACTACAGAAGACGGTATACGTAAGCATATATCTTCGAAATGGTAGGAAGGTTTTATTCTTTAGAAAAGTTTTTTTTATAATTAAAAACTTGAAATCTTGGCATATGTTGTAACTAACTTATTAAAAAACAATAAAAAACCGGAATTGGTTTAACAAGTTTATTACCTTTTGGTACAGGGAAACATAATATAGAATAGAAACTAAAGAAGAGAATGTTTAGCCGTGAATGACTAACTGTTTCAGCAAAAGCTACTGCTGCTGCTGTTCCTCCTGCTACTCCTCTTGATGTAGGAGTATTTTTATGTATTTCGTCCAACGACGAGTCCAAACCTGTAGGAAAATATTCACCCTCACAACAGTATAATGTTATCACTAATGGCAGTGTGATTATAATATGTCACTGCGTAAGATTTATTTCTAATTTATCCATTTAAAAATGAAAGCATTTCGTTATAGAAAAAATTATTATTAACGTTTTCTGTTTCAAAAGCAAACAATGTTTACACGTATGATCTTCCTTAGTGAAAATCGTCAATGGTTTAAAATGCTGAGAACGTTACTTTCCCTGAAATTTTACAAAATTCAAGAAACATTTTAATCATCGTTTATATATTTGGTTATGTATGAGAGAGTGTGTGAGTGAACAAGTGAGAACGAAATAAAGTAGCATTTTAAGAAACGTTATTTTCTCATTAAATTAAGCGTGCCATTCAGAAAGACCAAACCGGTTGCATGTGGCCAACGGACCGCAATTTTCCCCACAACGAGAAATGACAGCAATAATCATTTTCCATATTATTGGTTATTGATTCACCGATTCAACTGACACAATCTCGGGATAGGCATGTGACACTTGCTACTTTTGTCACGACAGACTAACGTACCAGATCTTACCTTCGGTCCGACTCTATATATTTCCTGCTTTAATTGTTTCCCTCCGGTTACTAACTGCTGAATCTAACCTACTCTCTCACCTACCATCTCTTCACGATGTTCGGCTTTCTGCCTCGGCCTCTATCTCGGACGTCCTCATCTCCAACTATGACCTGCCAGCCGACGTTTATTTCGAAATCCACTCTCAATTCTAACAGGGACTCTGCTTTTAAAAGACAGAGAATGGCAACTCCTAACTTGATCCTAAAAGTTTTCATTTATTCCATTTCCCATCAGTTGGTGAGTGGCTGCTTTGAAGATCTTGCTTTTAGATTAATTTTTATTTTCACAGCTTATCAACCTCTTGCAGGTTATTTAAAACCAGAAAATATTTTTAGTTTGTAAAAGACATGATTTACTGATATAAGTCCTACTAATTAACCCATGGCTGGGGAGAGAAGAGGTGTATTCATAACTTTCCCAAGAGTATTTGCGCGTAAATGAATATAACGAACCCGGCTTCAATTGAAACTCAGCTATCCGATTTCCAATTCCGAGCATTTATCCATTACACCGCCCGCACATACAAGCTTACAGTATCTGGGAATCCCAAGCAGTCACCCATCTAGGTACTGACCAGGCTCGACGTTACTTAACTTCGGTGATTGTAAGAGAACCGGTGTTTCGACGTGATATGGCCGTAAGCCCTTACAGCTAAAGTCTACTTTTTGCGCAGTCATAAGATTGCAGCGTTTTGGGTTCAGATAAAATCATTTACGTCTTACTTTACTTCGTGTATGTTCTATTCATGGCCGAGTCTCGTTGTGTTACACTCGAATTTATTCATTTTTAGTGGATATATATTCGAAGTTTTTTGAATTTACTCAAACCAAGATTGATTGGTTATGTCCGCAACATTTTAATCTTATTTAAGATTGTATTTTGGGGGCTTTTTTCCTGAATTCTGTTGTTCATATTTTGTCCTCTTTTAGTGCAGCGTTTTAATATGCTTCCGTGATCTTTACACACTAGTTATTTTAATGATTACATTTCTAATATTACTAGAATAGTTCCCGCCTAAATTGCTGAGCAATTTCTGTATCATTTCTAATAGTAAACACAAATCATCATTTGTTTCCAATTTACTAGTCTCTCCCAAATATTAACTATTTAGTAATCTCTCTCTCTCTCTCTCTCTATATATATATATATATATATATATATATATATATATATAGAGAGAGAGAGAGAGAGAGAGAGAGAGAGAGAGAGAGAAAAAACTCTCATCTACGGACCCACCATCAACGGACTTCGGATACAACGGACAAAATCTGCAGGCAAAATAAAAAAAAATCTGCAGGATAAAAACTCCCAAATCGTCAGCGATGTATATATGAAACGAGTAGTATTAGTTCTCAAAGTGACCACTTGGCGGCGGTAGCGGGCCTTTCAAATGCAAACAATGACTGGTGTACAGTATACAAAGTACGATACATCAGTGCGATTAATATATCTATATTAAGTATATATTTACTTATGCCATATATACATGTTTATAGGATGTACATTATGATTACACCTACTGGTAGTTACTATAATGGTTTTCTAACACAAAAATAATCACTTCCCATCTACAGACAATCGACTTTAACGGACCACTCCTCCTTTCTATTATTGCGTTGATGAGAGCTTACTCTACCTACACTAATGAATAAAATTCATCATAAATCATACTTATGCCATTCCCTTGCAACGTAAGATTTCTTTAAAGCATAAATATATTTCATCCTTTAAACAAGTTACTGAAATCAAATTGTAGCATGATTTTATACAAATTCTAAGTAGACTTACTGTTTTCATCATCATGTGGTACCCCTTGCTGTGGAGAGACCATTGAGTTATGTCTCATCTAATGGCGGCGCAGCATCTGTTATATACAGGCCCACACAAGAGGGACAGTTTCGGTTGCAATCGATGCATGTGAAGAAGTTCTTCTGTTGTGCCCCCGTGTTGTTTTCTTCGGGCACGCTTTTTCCGAACGACAAGCCTCCGTTTCTTCTCTCCTCGCTCCAACGCTGGGTGTAAATCTCGTTTCCAGCCTGAGTGATTTTTTGGCTATGTCTTCCCACCTCTCAATGTCCATGTCCATCTCCTGTATGTCCCTTTTGCAGACGTCCTTGTAGCGAAGATGAAGTCGACCTCATGCCCTCTTGTCGGTAGCCAGTTCCCTGTGCAGGAGGATCTTCGGAATCCTCCAAACAGTAGACTGCTGCTTCACGTATTTTGCCGTCGCGTTGATGCGATGCTAGGATGTCCTCTCCCGAGCGCAGTCCTGGGCAGGTTGTTATGAGAGATCGTTGGTTACCCATGCAGCATGTCTCCCTTCTCCACGCCACTGATGTTGTCCAAAGGAAAGGTAGAATCCAATACAACTTGGTATCGGCACTACTGTTTTAGGCATTATTTAAATAAAAACTGGTCTACTAGTAACAAATGGCAAAACAGTTCTTTTAAATAATTTTTTGTAGTTTAGCATACTTTAGAACTTTCTGAGGCCGCGACATTTGCCAGAATCGAAAAAATATTGAATTTTCTATCGTTTTAGAAGTGGGGGATCCCATTCATAATATCGATAAAGTGTCAAATCGATCACAGACTTTTTACAGAGATCTGGATTTAGCCATTCTGTATATGTAAAACTTTTTTTGTTTTGTTTTGTTTTTTACAAAAGCATTTATTTTAAATAAAGAACAAACAAATATGTACATTTCAATTGAAGAAAAATGCACGCAAATTTACTGAAATCATATATCTGTCACAATTACAAATCTTGTCCATGTATTTAAAAAATCATATTATAATTCAAATTTTCTAAATTAGGAATCTTAAAAGTATAATTAAGAAATGTTGTTTTTATCTAAAATTTGAAACAATATTTTAAATTATTTGTATGTGCTACTCCATCACCATTCGATATAAGGATATCATCTAAAAGTATAAATACAGCCCACATTAGCACACTTTCTATATAGATCTGTCCATAGGAGTAGATAGGGTTGCCTATCTCCTGGTTCACACTCCTTCCCCGTCATTTGAGCAGGGGTAGAGGTTTATCTCTTGGTTCCTGTTTAAGATTGGGTTTCCAGTTCCTTCACCTAAAGTCTTCTCATTCTCTTTCATTTTTAGTACTTGCGTCTTAGTGGCATTATCAACTTGCATAGGGTGAAATGACTTTTAAAAAGTACCGTGTCAATTCAGGACATGAATGATCATGGCTCTCCACAAGTATCCTTTTCATTCTCATAAATCTTTCTTGTTGCTTACACGCTCCGCCCATGATATTCTCAGCATCCTTCCGTAAAACTACATCTATATTGCCTAAAGTTGTCTGTGAGAAAATTGTCTAGAATTGTCATATATGAGGATTGACAGTTCAGTAATCCTTTCTTTATTTCTAACGAAATTTTCCTGTTCCTTAGTACTGTTTAGTATTTGGAAGGCATCGTTTGCTATTCCAATGCGCCTTTGGGTTTTAGGGTCATTTTGTCCGTCTTCTGTTAAAACACTTCTCAGATATTTAAACTTCTGTACTTGTTTGATTTTAACTTCTCCAATGTATACTTCGCATCTTGCTGACAAATATACATTCTGTTTTCTTATGATTGATTATTAGTCCTTTCTTCTCGCTTTCATTAGCAAGTGTCTTGTTAAAGCAATAAAATGTTGTTGTCGCATTTATTTAATCAAAAGACATAGGATTATATTCAAACAAACTGAAAGATGCAGTTACTGCTGTCTTAAAAGTTGAAGTTTATTTTTGAAAAGAAACGTTTGTTGGTAAATTTAGAGGCAAATTAATTGATATTTAGTATCGGATTTCGATCACTTCACGTGATACTATTCAGAACACAGTAATCACCACAGTATCAGTCATTTAAAACAAAATGGATGCGCCATTCAATTCCACTTTTAGAAGAAAACATTTCGAAGTTCTGATTTTTGCCTGTGAGTGTTGCTTTTAATTTTCCTACAGAAATTTTGTTTGGTTTTAGAATAAACAGGAGTATGATTTCCTGCATATATTCTTCAGAGGTTTGGCTTAGTTTGCTTGTTAAACAGCATATCAACACTTTATGGGTTATTTAATGCCGAAATTTTATTTTATTATGAGGTTTGGTATTTTTTTCCAAAAATGTATTGCTGGTATTTTTTTATTCTTTTACTATGAACATGTATTGCTGGTATTTTTTCTAATGTGTTTTTGTATTTTCATGTTTTATCCCCAGTTTGGGTGTTTATATTTATCCATAGTTGGGACCCTAACAGGTGCTACAACCCGGGGTCAGGGTGAATCTGGGAACAACAGCAATTAAGAGGTATATTCTGTAAAGTATTTACCAACTGTGACGTAACATAACTTTGTGTATTTTGTTTTTTTATTAACTCATTCAGAAATGAAGGAAGACATGTAGAGAGAAGGGTCATATTGTTCATAGCAATATTTATCGGTAACTTCGAAAATAAACGAACAGAGTCAAAAGTATAAACAGATAATATATCTGTATTTATTTGATTTCGATTGGAATGAGTTTCTTGTAATTCGTGTTGGCGAAACTCCGTTCGGATCGGTAGTTGATGGTTTACATGTCGGACTTTGGTAGCAGCCGAGAGTGTGTTTATTTCGGACGTCAATCTGCTGTTTTCCCGGTCCTCAGAAGGGGAGAAAAATGCCTTAAGCAGACAACAGCTTAACTTCTTCACGTGACACACTGGGCTGGTTTCTCTGGTGGCCCAATCTCTTCTCCTGTCTGTTAATATCCCTCAGAATGTCAGTGCTCCAGACTGCTGGCGCGAAGCTTGGTTTCGGCTAACATCATAAGTCTCTTTGTGTTCATATTTTGATTGGCCAAAATTATTTTATTTTCCGGCGTTCTTTTCTTTTTCATTTTTTATAGCGTGGAGCCTCTCTCGTTTTGTTAGATTTCTAGTCACTAGAGCCTGGTCCAGCAAACTTCTGCCATTTTGCAGCCGCGTTCATTCTTTTCTTCTTCCTCTTTTTATTTGAAGGTTGCTTTCTCATTAGTTGGAAGAGAAGTATATAGAGAAGAAGAGTAGAAAGAGAGAGACAAAGAGATTTGGGTTTTAAAGGAAAGCAAATGCCTTATTTTTATTTTTATTCTTTTTTTCTCCGGACTCACTATAGTAAACGTCGTTAACATATAAATATAACTAAGTGAATAAATTTATTAGATAATATAGCAGCAAGGAGGATTTCCTTTCTGCAATATTGTAATTATAAAGATAATTTTACAGCAGGCACGGCGACCCTAAATAAAAAGGGAGACACTAAATTTTTTTTTTTTTTTGAGAATTACCATTTTTCGCGATGCTAGTGCATTTTAAAACTCTGGTTTCAGCTGAAAATTTAAGTTACATCCTGTTAAGTTTTCGAATATTTATGGTCAATAAGTTAGTGTTAAAAAAAAATAAACCAATGAAAATGGATTGTTTGGAAATAATAGATTTCCTGGAATTTAAAATGTGAAAAGCTACCGTATTTGGCGGCATATAAAATGCACGAGTGTATAAGACGCAAACCAATTTCAGCAGGGTAACTCAAGAAAAAAATTCGTGATTAGTAAAATTAGTAATATTATTAGTAAATGGTACAGCCTAGGATATATTTATGAGGTGTTATTTTGATTAAACAAGCCATGATTACAATTAAACGAAAAATAATCGGAAAAAAGAACATGACCCTATAAAAACTCTATTATATCCAAAGGTAAGAAAACAAAATAACAATGAAGCAATTATTATAATTGAGTAAAACAATACAGTTACCATTAAAATTCAGTCAAAAACTTTCCTTTATATGATCTGTACAACCTGAGTCTTGTAAACGTCTTAGTGGAATAATTAAGATATAAAAATTCTGATTGTATTTATACCAATGCAACTGGAAGTTATCACAAGAAAAATATTAATGAAACAAATATATTTTACAAATATATAATTTGAATTTAATGCATATAATTTTAGTGAAATAAAGTACTAATATTAAACGTGATGAAATTAATATAATGAATATTATCAATGATAACACTTTTAATCTGCATAATAGCCTTTTAAATAATGACAATAGGTATATGAAATTTCCATAAATATTTTCAATCATTATGTTCAGAGCCGTGTTTGGCTCGCGAGCCGCGGTTTGGCGTCCCATGTTATAATAGAATCTAATAAATCCTAATATATAGCTCGATATTGATCACGATATGTTTCGGGATAGAATCCTTCTTCATTATTATTATGGTCATCTACAAAATGTAACATTAAATAATTATGTGCCTCCATTTTTTCTTGGTTTCACTGACTCTTTAATAAATCCATAGTTTTTGAATTTTGACATTATTTACGATAGCATCATGGAACGAAATGATTCTTCGTTTTTGAAATCCTCAAGAATATACAACATCTATTCTGCAAGCCTCTTACTGCTATATGCCGACATTTTTTCTTGCTTTTTAATATATTTATCTTTATTGATTATCAGTGTGCGAATAAATACAATGGGTAATATTCACCCATCCCCACCCGCAATAGATCAAAGTATTCCATTTGCTTTTTATTCCAATTATTCGGGTTTTTAAATCAGCTTTCAGTTGAACCTTCTGAAAACAATGTTTCCAAAAATTCAACAATGTGCCATAAAGAATGAGGCACCGTTTTGCATCTAACAACTTTGGCTCTCGTGATTACTGGTGGCTGTGTAATAGTGTATTAAATAAGAGCAAGTTTTATATTCCTTCTCGCTTCAATCAGTTTAAGGTGTTAACATCTTCTGCTGATAAAGCAGAATATTTCTGTTGAATGATATGCGTATAACCGTGGTGGCATCTTACCGGTTCGCACAAACCAATTCTTAATATTATAAAATCTGAGTGAACCGGTTGTTGGATTATCCAAAAATAATCTTACATCCATACAAGGCCTCTGAGAAGGACGTTTTGAGGAGCATGGAACCACCCCTTAATTGCTGTTGTTCCGAGGTCCACCCTAATCCGGAGTGGCAGCACCTGTTAGGGTCCTATTTATGGGCAGTTACGCCCCAAACTGGGGTCAAAACACTATGAAAGTATAAAAATAGGATTTATAGTAAAAGCACACACAATAAATTTTTGAAAAAAAATATTACCAGCAATACATTTTTGAAGAAAAACAGTATGACCATCAATACATTTGACTCTTGACAAAAACCCTCTTTACAAAAATACTTCAATGAAACCTTATCTACAAACTGATTTTTAGAAAGAATACATGTTCTAATCATATAAAACTATCCTAAAAATCTTATCGGCATTGAGGTTGATATGCCGTAAAACAAAATAAACCAAATCAAACCTAATAGACACACGTACCTACCGTTTTGAAGTTAAAAATGTGGAAAATATTCTGGTCATTAATTTGATAAGTCTTCCTTTGGATCTTTGGGACTGAAGCGATTCACTTCGAATGTGGCTAAGTAACCATAACACAGCTGATGACACTAGAGTCAAAAAGCACCATACTTCTGAACACAAATATTATGAGAACAGAATTTCAATCTGGAAATACCTTAATAAATAAAAGTTTTCTATTAAATTATCAAAATGGTTTAATTCTTTTTGATAGTATAAAGTAATTTGTTTCCATTCTCAGACAGAAAAGAAAATAAGCAGAAGAGGTTCCTAAAGATTACTTGCCTTTATAAAACTGGTTTCGGGAAATTTAGGATGCTACCAGTGCATATAACCCCTTCCATGGTTTCTGATATTATCTCTAATCTGGATCATCTCAAAGCATGTAGACCTGGTAGTATCACTGTAATAGTCTTTAAGAAGTGTGCTCCCGAACTGGCTCCAGTTCTCTCTAAAATGCATAATAAATGCCTTGCTACCTCTTGCATTCCTGCTAGTTGGAAATCCTCATCTGTTGTTCCGGTCTTTAAGAACTCAAGCAAACCGTCCGACCCTTCCTCTTTTTAGTAAAATACATATCTATAAGTCTACCATTCGTCCATGCTTAGAATATTGCGACCACATATCGACAGGTGTTCCTGCTATATATTTAGAGATTCATTATAAAATCCAAAGAAGAATTAGCATATTATTAGTCCTGACCTGGCGTCTCGGCTTCAGTCACTTTGTCACCGCAGCAAAATTGCTTCGCTGTGCCTTTTCAATAAATACTTTCATGGTAATTGTTCGGGTGGGTTCTTCACTATGGTACCTAGACTTTATGAATTTAAGCGCAGTACTAGATTGACAATAAGGTTTCATTAATTTGCAGTTGAATTGGCTAGATGTATCCGTAAGTTCTATGCTAACAGTTTCTTCTCTCGCTTGTGGAACTCACTTCCGGTTCCATGCTTCAAAGATTTAAATGCAATGTCAGTCGTTATCTACTGTCTTTCTGGTTACTCTTTTATTGTTCTCACTCTTTAGTAATGTTTCTGTTTTCTAATTTTTTCACACTCAATAACCTATTGTGTTTTAGTGGATTTACTACCTTGCTTGAGTTAAATCCAATTAAAAAAAGGAATTGTTCATAATTCTTTTAAAACAAATAGCTCGGACTGTCCATCACGTTTCTGACGGCTTTAAATTGCTGTCAGTTTGATAAATGTTGCCATCTTGATATCATTTTAGTTTAAACTGTCTAGACTTTCTCTGCTGCTTGAATATTAGATTAAAACAATATTTTCCACACACCCTCTTAGTATCTCTTAATATTTTTATCTTTTTGCTTCTCTCTCTCTCTAACTGACAATGATAATGAATGTGCATAAAAGTAAGTGTAATAAATTCTGGACTGAATAACTAAGATCTGTGCGACAACACCGGAAGATTTTCCCGGCATGTTGCTAGCACGACTGTAACATTAACCTCGGTGCATGTCCAGACTGATTTCATATCTTGATGTTTGGAACTTAATAAAAACTGAGGAAATTTTCGGATTGCTCAAGATTATCATTTACCCTGCGTAGACAAAATTTCAACTGTCCAGGATGACATATATCAGTATACTTGTCATGCATTAAAAAGATTAAAACTTAACTCCTTCTGGATCCAGAATACGAATAATTTGATTGTGACCTTCATCTTTGGGTTTAGGTATCCCCAAAGATTCGCTAAATATGAATATACCAACTTAAATTAAATGCCGCATACTTAATAAAAACAAAATTTTATCATCAAAATAATGGTGATATTATTAAAAGGAAAGATCAATGGATTTTTTGATTATTATTCGTAAATTTTTCGAAAATAAATATTCATTGTAGATTTTTCCCTGTTAAATCTGAGAGAAAATAATTATCTAAATACCGAATCTCGATAAAAAATATTTTTTTAAAGTTTTATTGAATAATTTTTATAAGGCTTCAGGACAAATTGTCAAGATTTTCGGATTTTATATTACAGTTTGTTTGTTTTTATTATTGAAATAGTATCTTTCGGGATTTTTCTTTATAAAACTATAAAATATATTTATCATTACGCCCAACCCGATTTTAAAAGTATTCACGATGCATTGGAATGGAGGGAAATTGTACCAACCCACAAAAATAAAAAATAAAAAAAAAACATTTCTCCAAAGTTATCTAATAAAAATAACCTATTCAGATTAAAATTCATTTATTAATGAATAAGTACTGGAACTTACACTTAAATCGGATAATTCTCTGAACTGTGGTAACTTTCTAAAAACAGAGGGTAGCTTTTTTGCTTTCATTTCGAAAAAAACGCATCCATTTGGCTGCTGCCTAAAAATATCTGTATTGTATACTTGTCACATTAAAAAGTTAACTCTTTCTAGACCACTAAATTACGAATAATTTGATGTGACATTAGAGTCGCAATTTCAGTTTGAAATTTGATTCTTATCGCCATCTTGACGCATGACTAAACATTGACGCGCTAGATATTGTAAAGTTTACAGAATTAACATAAAACAACGGCAATTACTTTCTCTGCTTTTCTTTAATTTTTCTCTATTATTTTATTTATTTAATTTGTAATAATTTCAACAGCGTCATCAAATTGTGAAAGTATGGCTTCAAAAGTAAGAAGAGCAGTTTTCTGACACTGGGATGCTGGATGATTGTTAAATTTTTCTGTGGCTTTCTTCCAATTTCTAAAACTTGCTTTTATAAATGTTTCCTCTTTGCATTGTTCTACATTTTATGCTTCCTTCCTTGCATCTTAATGCTTTTTACGTGTTCTTCCTTGCATCTTTCTGCTTTCGTTCTTGTAGCTTTCTATTTTTATGCTTTTTTCCTTGCATCTTTCTGCTTTTTATACTTTCTTCCTTGCTTCTTTCTACTTTTTATACTTTCTTCCTTGAATCTTTCTACTTTTTATGCTTTCTTCCGTACATCTTTCTGCTTTCTTCCTTGAATCTTTCTACTTTTTATACTTTCTTCCTTGCTTCTTTCTACTTTTTATACTTTCTTCCTTGCTTCTTTCTACTTTTTATACTTCCTTCCTTGAATCTTTCTACTTTTTATGCTTTCTTCCATACATCTTTCTGCTTTCTTCCTTGAATCTTTCTACTTTTTATACTTTCTTCCTTGCTTCTTTCTACTTTTTATACTTTCTTCCTTGCTTCTTTCTACTTTTTATACTTTCTTCCTTGAATCTTTCTACTTTTTATGCTTTCTTCCATACATCTTTCTGCTTTCTTCCTTGAATCTTTCTACTTTTTATACTTTCTTCCTTGCTTCTTTCTACTTTTTATACTTTCTTCCTTGCATCTTTCAGCTTTTTATGCTTTCTTCCTTGCATCTTTCTGCTTTCTTTTTTGCATCTTTCTAATTTTTATGCTTTCTTCCTTGCTTCTTTATGCTTTTTATGCTTTCTTTTTTGTATCTTTCTACTTTTTATGCTTTCTTCTTACTGCTTATGCTTTTTTCCATTTATCTTTCTGTGGACAAATATACTCTCTTCTTCTCGAGTCTTACTAACGTAACACGTCACAGAGTCACTTTGAATATTAGAATGCAGCCAAGCACATTTCGCAAACTAATAATGACGTTATTTACACTATTTATATTCAAACTATTATTCTCATCTTCGCTGTTGTTATCTGTTGTGGTAGGATCCACCTAATTTGCATAGGTGAGTACCGACTATATAAATATGGTTGGTACCGGGAAGACTGAGAGGCGAATCAAGAGATTCAACTAGAGACTCTGCCCGACTGCGACTTAGTCAACACATTCTCCAGGAAAGGTCTTCCCAGGAATATACAAAAGACTATATGTAAATATTGTGTACACTTTCTTGTTTCAATACATTTTGTTCTAAGTACATTTTGTGTTGCATTATTATTCCATGCATTAGTCAAGTTTCAACAATGGCGACGAAGTAGAAAGAACCATTCGAAAAAAAAAAAGAATTAATAATTGAGAGTTTTCAACAATTGGGACAAGTCATTGAAGAACCCAGGCTGAAAAAAAAAATTATTAACTAAAAGTCCAACAGTTAACGTAACGACGAAGGATTCTGAACTTCTGGATATGTAGAACTCGTTAAAGGACGACTAAGCATAAAGGAACGTTCACTCAGAAAAATTTGAAAGGTGTCGTAAACGAATAACGGTGATTTTAAATTGAAAAATTATCTACAACGAGACACCCGCTAAAAAGAAAAAAAAATGGCCGACTACAAAACATGCATGGAGTTAAAAGGTGCACAAATACACTGTGTCGACTTTGAAAGGTAACGAACTTTAAAAAATTATTTTTTTTGTTTGTTCAACAATATAGTGACAAATTACCTCTGATAATAAAATCAGAAGTTGCCATTAAAATACGCGAACAGAAGTCGAAAACGAAAAAAAAAAGTCCGACGGTCTCTGTTCACAAAAAAAAAAAAAATACCAAAGTTGACTATCACGGGCGTGAATGTAAAAGCAAGACATAAAATTAAAAAGTCGTACGTTGTTTCGATTTTCTGGTCAGCTTATATGATATCCGTGGATACACAAATTAAAAGTATATTCTTTGTTGCATGAACACTATCAGCTAAAAATGGATGAATTATCCAAAGCCATATCACAGTTTGCCTTATTAATAAGGGAACAACAGATAGCACAGCAAAAATATCAAGAAAAGCAAGATGAAAGACAGCAAAAATATCAAGAACAGCAAGAGGAAAGACTTTTAGAAATTCAAAAGTTAATACTGGAGAAATTAAACAACTATCAGGCAAATGAAGGAAATTCTTCATATTCTAATAACATCATATTTAATTCGCTGGAAACTTTCAACTATGTGCCAGACGAAGAAAAAACGTTTGAAGCGTACTTTAAACGATATGAAGATATTTTCTACACAGACTGTAAAAACTGGTCGAATTCAAGAAAAGTCAGTCTATTACTAAGAAAGCTAGGTACAGCAGAACATAGCAAATTTGTAGATTTTATTCTACCGAGAAAAACAACTGAATTGGAATTCTCGGAAACAGTGAAATTGCTAAAAGAGCTGTTTGGAGCAAATATGTCGCTTTGGCATAAGCGATGGTTATGCATGAATGTCTCTAAATCCGACGATCAGGATTACTTAACATGCATCTATAGTGAATAGACATTGTGACAATTTCAGATTGGCAGAGATTACGGTTGAAGAATTCAAGTGTTTAATTTTTGCTCAAGGATTGGTATCCAGTAAGAGTGCCGAAATAAGACGTAGAGTTTTGTCTAAACTCGAATCTGAACAAAACCTTACCCTGCAAAAGTTAGCAGAGGAGTGTCAACGGGCCGTAAGTTAAAGAAAGAGTCTCAAAAAATCGAAGAAGCTGGAATTGCTTATATTAAAGAAATTTAAAAAACAGTCAAATTACCCATCAGCAAAAAATTGGAGTAAAAACTCGGCGTATTTTTAAAATAGACAAGAAAAAGTAAATAAAAAGAACGAGGATGGAAAAAAGGTCCCACCATATAATTGCAGACGTTGTAACGAAAGACACTTGGAGGTAAATTGCCCATATAGAAATAAGAAATGTTTCGTGTGTCACAAGAATGGACACAAAGGATCGTGTTGTAAAACGAAAAAATTCAATAACCGAATTAGACAAACAAATTCGAATATCAAATCAGATAGAGATTTGAGGAAATATGTGACGACTGAAATATTTAAAAAGAATATCAAATTTCAACTCGATTCGGGGTCAGATTTAACAATAATGAACTATAAAACATGGAAAATTTTAAAAAGGCCTACAATAATGAAGTCAACGAAACTCGCTCGAACGGTAACTGGAAAGGAAATTAACTTCGAAGGCGAGGTTGTACTTCCCATGAAATTGAACGGGATCGTTAAAAAAGTAAAAGTTTTCATTCTGAAAAATGGAGAAAACTTGATCGGTACAGATTTTATTGAAACATTCGAATTGTGGGATAAACCGTTAAACTCATTCTGCAGAAAAGTAGAAAGTAATACGCAAACAAGACAGGACATTAAAGATGAATTAAAGAAAAAGTTTCCGGAAACCTTCACACCTGGTCTTGGAAGATGTAACAAGTTTGAAGCTAAATTTTGAATTAAAGGAAAATACTATGCCAATTTTTAAAAAGAAACGTAACGTGCCTTTCGCAAGTGTAGAGAAAATTAACGAAGAACTTGATAGGTTGAAAAAAATGGGAATTATTTCGAAAGTAGAATCTAATTCATGGGCTGCGCCGAGTGTGTGCATAAAAAAGAAATCAAACTAAATCAGAGTCTGCGTTGATTTTTCGACAGGGTTGAACTCGGTAATTAAGGACTACCATTACCCGTTACCGAGTCCGGAGGAGATTTTTAACAAGCTAAATGGCGGAGCGATTTTTTTCAAAAATCGACTTATCAGATGCCTATCTCCAAATTCCCGTCGAAGAGAAATGTTCGAAGTTACTAGGGATAAACACGCATAGAGGTTTATTCAAGTACAACAGGTTTCCTTTTGGTATTAAAGTGGCACCAGCCATTTTTCAACAAGCTATGGACGTCATGTTGAATGATTTAGACTTTGCGTGTGCCTACTTAGATGACATCATAATAAGGAGTGCAAACGTCAACGAACATCGAGAGCACCTCAATCAAGTATTTAAAAAGATTCAGGACTTTGGATTTAAAGTCAAAGAATCAAAGTGTGAATTTGGTTTGGAGGAAATTAAGTATTTAGGTCACATAATCAACAAAAATGGCAGATTTCCAGATCCGGAAAGGTCCATTGCGATTAGAGACATGCCGACGCTCACTAATGTGGCGACGCTACAGAGTTTTCTGGGGCTCGCAAACTATTATCAAGCGTTCATTAAAGAAATGTACAACCTAAGAGCTCCGTTGAATGAACTACTAAAAAAAGACAAGGCATGGGAATGGACGGTAGAATGTCAGAAAGCCTTTGATGAAATAAAGAAAATGCTTACATCCGACCTCTTTTTAACCCATTGCAATCCAAAACTTGATATTGTAGTGGCAAGTGACGCTAGTTCATACGGGGTAGGAGCGTGTATTCAACACATAATGCCAGATGGTTCTAGAAAACCAATTGCACATGCTTCGAGAGCATTACTCCCAGGGGAACGAAGTTACTCACAGATAGAAAAAGAGGTGCTGAGTATCATTTTTGCCATAACAAAATTTCATAGATACATCTACGGCAGACATTTTATGTTAGAAACGAATCATAAACCACTGATCACTATTTTTGGTTCAAAGAAAGGGTTACCCGTTTATACGGCAAATCGGCTGTTAAGATGGGGAACCATTCTTCTCAATTATGATTTTCACATAAAGCACCTATCATCGAAAAATATAATTCATGCGGATACTTTATCAAGACTCGTACCGAGTCAAGAAGAAAGATTCGAAGAATCAATTATTGCAAATATCAGAACAGATTATGAGGTGAAAAGCATGGTAAATAACATTGTAAGAGAGCTACCGGTTACACCAAAGGAAATAAAAAAGAAGCTGAAAGCGATGATTTCATTTTAGAAATAAAAATCAAAATGGTAGCAAATGACCAAAAAGTGCAGGAGATTTATTCAATATGTGATGGAATTTTATTATATGGTGAGAGAGTAGTAGTACCAAAAAAGTTGCAGAAAAGAATCCTACGGGACTTTCATATGGGTCACCCGGGGATTAATAGAACAAAAAGCTTAATGCGAAGCTTTGTATATTGGAAAGGAATGGATGTGGATATCGAAAACATGGTTCATCGATGTAAAGGGTGTGCGTTAGCAGCTAAGGCACCACCTATAGTACACAAACCATGGCCAAAGACGGATCATCCGTGGACAAGATTACACATTGATTTCGCTGGTCCAGTAGAAGATTATTACTACTTAATAGTGGTAGATAGTTTTACAAAATAGCCGGAAGTACTACGCTGCAAAAAGCCTACGTCCAATACCACAACAACTTTTTTGCATGAACTATTTGCACGGTTCGATGTGCCAGAGTGTATTGTGAGTGACAATGGTACACAATTCACTTCTGAAGAATTTAAGGAATTTTGTGAGTTATATCAAATTAACCACATAACGACGCCGCCGTATCATCCGAGATCCAATGGACTCGCAGAAAGATTTGTCGATACGTTAAAACGCGCTCTGAAGAAAGCCTCAGGAGTTCTAACGGAAAAGGCGCTTCAGCAATTCCTACAAGTATACAGAATCACGCCAAACCAGAGAACACAATCAAACATGGCACCAGCTGAACTAATGTTCGCTAGGAAAATTAAGTCAGTGTTTGACAAGCTTTTGCCAGGGAAAAATAGAGTAAAGAACACTATGTATACAGCTAGAAAAAGATACACTGCCGGAGAGAAGGTGTTTTTCAAGTGCTACAGAAACAACGTTGAATTCTGGGAGCGAGGCATAGTGGACAAGAGAATCGGTGACCTGATTTACATAATTAAAGGGCCGAAGAATACTCATAAAAGGCACCAGAACCAACTTAAAAAATGTTACGTTCTAGAGCATGAAGAGAGTATACCGGATGAGGAGGAAGATCCCATTGATGTAATGTATGATATTTTTCAAGTAGAACCTCCGCAGAATACTCCTGAACCGAGAAGATCCGGTAGGAAACGAAAGTTCACGGACCCATTGGACGTGAATCCAAAACGAAAAAGATATTCAAATTAAGCGGATTGACATATACATATGAAGTATGCAAATGGGATCTACAAAGAAATAGCCATAATCATCATCCCATATAAGAAGCCAGTTTGAAATCCAAAAGGGATTCCAAGGCTTGGGAGGGGGGTGTTGTGGTAGGATCCACCTAATTTGCATAGGTGAGTACCGACTATATAAATATGGTTGGTACCGGGAAGACTGAGAGGCGAATCAAGAGATTCAACTAGAGACTCTGCCCGACTGCGACTTAGTCAACACATTCTCCAGGAACGGTCTTCCCAGGAATATACAAAAGACTATATGTAAATATTGTGTACACTTTCTTGTTTCAATACATTTTGTTCTAAGTACATTTTGTGTTGCATTATTATTCCATGCATTAGTCAAGTTTCAACATTATCACAACGTTTCGGTCTAGAGATGGTCTTTCTCATGTGCATATCGATCTTGATAGCTTTCAGGGAATTCTAAACTGAATTCTTTATTTAATCTATGTGGTAGACTGTTCTTGCTCCACTGCCCATTTCGAGGGATATCGTCCCTGTAGTTAACAGATTGATATGCACCTAATGAACGCCAGGGGCACCACGATCGAAACGTTGTGATAACAACAACAAAGATGAGGACAATAGTCCAAATATAAATAGTGTAAATAATCATAATTCGTCATCCCAGAAATCCAGGCAGAAATTGTCGTGATGATTTCTTTTGTTTTTCGAATACAGTTTCTCGGAATATAAAACTTTTGGTTTTCTTGCAATTGATATTGCTAGGAAAGTTGTGTCTTTTGCAGAATTTAAATCTTATTCTTCTTGAATAAATGATCTTATTCCATTGGTGCTCACATGATCAAATTATTTAGACGGTTACACATTTAAAAAGAACGATCGCTTTTGTTGGACATGCGCTTGAAAGAAAGAAGGAATGTATGACTAAAGGTGAATTTTGTTATTTTATAAAGCATTTTAATAAAAACCCCGAGAATTAGTTGAAACAGAGAAACGAAAATAACAAAATAAAATACGATAAAAATAACGATTTTGATACGAAATTTATATTGTAAATGATGCATTTGAATAGTTTGGCTTTAGGAAAATGGTGATGGTTGACAAGTAAGGGACAAAGTCATAATTTCGACACACAGAGTAGAAAATTTTCATAAAACAACACAGATAATGTTTACATTTTAAACTGGTATTTAAAAAATTATCTTTATATCCTCACATAAATACGTTAATTTTGTTGATTACGATTAAAATATCTGTTAATAATATTTTTATTAATTTATTTAGTATGTGGAGGTTGGCGCAAGATGTTGGTTTTCACATGCAAAATAATGAATGGACGCTGAGCGGACGTTGTTTTGGAAGTTTTACTTTTCTTATGAATACAAATTGTGTTTTTCTCGTGTGATAGAATTCGTAGCTCTCGTTACGTTGTAAAAGAGTGAGTAAAACCTCTTCTTCTTTGTAACAGGCAGTCGTTCTGGTTAGATCTTTGTTGGTTAGAGAAATGGATCAGCCTGCCCCACTTTCTAGCAAAAAGGTAGAGAGAACTGACATCGAGGTTTTCTTTTTCTGGATTTATATTGAGGTCTGTAAGTGGTCAGTGCGTGTGGTGAATGCGATAGGACTGCCATTCGCTTTGGTACAGGGTCGGTTTCAGACACGAAGTTAGCTGACTGCCGAGTCCTTAAGAATGACGCGGTTAATGTTAAGTGTTAAAATGATAAGTAGGTGATATTTTTCAAGTGATAGTTTATAGTGATAGTTTATTTTATTTTATCTATTAAAGTTGGCCTACTAATACAAGTATAACGTTATGGAAATGTCATATTTCAGTTAATGTATTTAATCCAAATCATGTAGTAAGTAAATACGTATTTTTTATACGAAGTTTGTTAGTATTCTAGTTTACTCTAAGAGAGGTGAAATTTTATATTTTTATTTATTTAATATAGCTTAGGTACCAGAATTACTTGAAAACTTAAAAACGCATTTCAGATAATTTAATATAAATGGCTTTTCTTTTAAATTAGTCTACAGTTAAATTTTGGATTTGTTTGAAAGAGGATGGCCATTTGAACTAGATGTTCAGTTTTAAAGATTATTGATTCTCTGATTTTGATTTGATTCTGTCAAGAAATAACATTTTTTTTTAGATCTGTTATTCTACTCTTAACATTTTATTTTTTTCTTTAATCTATTTTAAATATAAATTCTTTTTATTTACAGTCTATACATCGTTCGGACTGTTGTTCTCATTTTTATTGTCATATTCACGACGTTTCGGCCGTTTTACGCTCTGGCCTTCTTCACGTGATATACGTTGGAATTTCAAATTTATTTATATGATGGGGTAGAATGATGCTAGTTCCACGTGCCATGCCTTTTCTGGATATCTCAGTTTCATCTAATTCCATTTAGTAACTCAACTCTCCAAGTTTTTTGTTCACCTCTATTTTTTTCGCATATAAAACTTATATAAATGTTTTAGAAGCTAGTATTTCGGAATTTAGTTTTATGATTTATTTTAAAATTTAATTACAGTTATGAAATGAAAAATAATTACAGTAATTTAGTCCAGCCCAATACTATTGTCGTAGATTGAGGCCAACGCGATGAATTTAGTCTTCTTTGATTATAGTGTTGTGCGGAGATATGTAACATAGACCTAGTTTAAGGTGTATGAAACATACGCCAACATAAATATATGAAAAGTTTAAATAAAATATAAAAATGTCTTCGTATAAAAACACTTGTATATATATTTTTTTATATTCGAAATTCTTAATACAAGGTTTGCATATATCTACTTGCAAAAGACTGCGTACCAAAAACAATATAAATTTTGTACTTCTAGGTATGTTCAATATTTCGCTGAAAAAGAGCATACCCTGATGAAAAAAGGCCCCAAACTTGATTAAACAATTTTTTATCGTCTAAATATTTATTATTAAGAGGAAAGACCAAAGTGTTTTTTTAATATTTTCTGAAAATTTTGTCTTTTAGTCAGCAAAATTTATATAAAATCGATCATGTTAGCCATTTTTGACAACTTTGTAAACAAAAGTGTAATTCTTCGTTTACAAATCTTGTAAAATACTTTTTTCAAAAATTATTTTAGGAAAATTAAAATTTTAAATACTTAATGTAATTGGAAACAACATTACTTAATTTTTTATCAGAAAAAATTTAGCTGGAAATAAGAGGAGCATGTCTAACAGTGGTGATTGGTTTTGGAGGTGGGAATTGACGCTTATGTCAATGTATCGACAACTAACGTCAGAGCAATTTATCAGACGGAAGGGCAGAAGAGACCGTATTTTCGAATTTTGAGTGAATTTGCTTATTTAACTATAAAGTAATTCTTAAAATTAAATACTTTAAAAAATCTAATATTTTATTGACTTTTTAGGTACTTTTTAACGAAGCCCGCACTGTTTCCGTCCCTAAGATTAAATCTCGAAAAGAAAAAATAATTGCGGCATGTCTCTCACTGAAAAAGAAAAAATTGATTATATTTTTTTAAAAAATGGAATGAAAATATTTATTGAGATATGTTAAAAAAAAAAAAAAAGGAAATTAAAAATTTTGAAAATGCGACGATGATGGTCAGTCAGTCAGTCAGAGAATTTGACACGAAATCAACGCAATTTATGAGACCGGATGCTCACTATCAGGAGAAAAAACTCTTAAAACATGGGACATTATTTCTGAATTGTGCCTACACAATTTTGCCGGAAACTTTTTAATACATTTTTTGACATATTAAAAAATTATTGTAAAAATAGAAACGCTTCGCAGATTGTAATAAGCTTTCAAATTTAATATCTTTAAAAATAGATCTTTTAAGAAGAGCATTTCCAGAGATACACATATTCAAACTTAATTTTAAAATGTTTAACAAACTTTATCAAATTTTGTATTTAAAATTGAAAAAAGAAAACAATTCTTGTAAAAATACATTTTTCATCGAAAAAATATTTTGGCTTCAGGCAATAATATTCTTAATATATATTATTTATAAAAGCTATTAAAAGCTTTTTTAATTAAATAATGTTTTAGTTTTATTGGGTTTTGTATTTTACAATTCAGAGATAAATTTTGGGTACAAACGCTTCGATTTACAAAAAGTCGATGATTTATATTCTTCAAAGTCTTCTGCATTTAATTAAAAGATGCACAAAGATGCACATATTCGAGTTTTCATAAAATCAATTAAGGATTCGGTAACAGATCTAAAAAAAAATATTTTTTACCATGACTTTCTAAAAAACAAACATTTCTAAAGTAATTTCGTTCATTGATAATATATGAACACTGAAGAATATATGGGACTTGTTTTCTGTTCGAACAAAACATTTAAAATTACATTTTACGAGGTCACCATTTTATTGCCGGGTTAATGATTTCTCATCGTCACACTGTAGTAAATAACTTTCTAATAATTGTGGTAAGATTTAAAACTAATTTATTTACACTTTTGTAAATACAAAGTTTTTATAAAAGGTGCGTGTAAGTTTTCTGTGGTTGTAATTTACATATTAAACATGCTTATTTGAAATGTTTGTAATGTGCCTGATATAAATAAAGTTCAAACACTTTATGTTATGAAGTAGAAATACATTCAAATTTTATCAGTCCAGTGGTAGTTATCTCGTATGCAGAGAGCTGTTCTACCCTTACTGCTTGGGCATTTGTATAGTTTATGCCTTAGTGGTGATAGTAGTAGTCAATACTCAGCTGCAATAGTATTATCTTCTTCCTCCTTGACAATTATCCAGGACTACTTATCATGAATGGATCAGTCCATTCATGATAGTAAGGAGGGTAACTAGCTCTTGCCACAACAAAAAGAAATGTTATGTATAGACAAATTATATTATAACTGAACACATAAAAATTAAAAATGCCAATACTGACAATAATTATATTCAATCATTTCAAGGAATATTAAACTGCTTTTTTTCTTCTTTATTCTGTTTCAGGTAACATAACAAGGAAAAAAAGATGAACAATAATTTCTACAGTCACAGGTTATCACCATAAAATTTCATACGCCTTTGATTCTGAGGAAGTTTCATTTCATAGCTGGATGGCAAAATGAACCAAGTAATTATGTTTAAATTTTTAAATTATTGTAAATTTTGATCATAAAATATTTACTTTATCAATTTTAATCATTTCAAATAAATTTGCAAAAATGATTAAAATAGTGATTATATAGTGTAGTAACATTTTTATGAGTTTTCAAATGGCGTTGAAATATAGTTGTCAAGAACTCAAGCTCAAATATAGGTTTAAAACAGAAAAGGCTTTATTTAAATTGATAAAAATATATTGGATTAATAAATAAAAAATTCATTACTTTTTTAGAGAAAAGCTTTTATTAAACAATAATGAGAAAGGGATCTCATAAAAGAACACAAATAGCAAATACAAAATGGTGTTTTGAAAGAGCTGCACAAATATTCCTTTGTGCACCAAAAGTTCCATTTTTATAGGTAAAACGTTCTTTAAGTCTTATTTTAGAATATATAACTTACTTAAGGAGAAAACACAAGAAGAGAATTAGAAAGATGATTTGAAGAGGAAGAAAACTGAGTTAAAGAAGAATTGAATTTGGACATCATATGTTCAAACCAGTGTCCTTTCAACCAGGAGGAGTATCTAGAAGTGAGTTTGTGCTTCTCCTGCTGCTGCCATTGAAATGATATACAGTGGGTCTTTCTTCACCAACAAGGCACATTCCATTTACTTGAAATTTTTTAACTGCTGGTCACTTATATATCCACTGTCATACAATGCTACACATTCTTTTAAGTCTCTGTTAATGATTGTTTCGGGCATGCTTTCCAGTTTATCTAGAGATCTTTATTTTTGGCAGGTTTCTCAGATTCTACTTCTTTTATGTGCCATGTCCCTTCGGGAAGTAGGCGATGATGGCTCTCCACTCCCCCCCCCCACTTTCCCTTGTAGCTCTCAATAAGTTTTGTCCTTCTGCTACTTCTCTCGGACTCTGTTCTACCATCCACTTGCTTAAGCTCGCTAAGTATGTCATGAGTTACTTTTCCTTGTCTCTCTTTCCCTCTATCTGCCCTGTGAGTATCAGATTCTCCAAGCCTCTTTTTCTCATTATGTGTCCCAGAAATTTCAGCTGCCTCTTCCTGATGTTAAGTATACTTTTCCTCCTTCTTCGCATCCTCTTCAAAACCTTATTGTTGCTCACATGTTTGATCTATGATATCCTCAGCATCCTTCTGTAGAACTATATCTCCATTGCCTTAAGTCTCTTCGTCTTTGAGACCATCCAACATCCGCTGCCATAAAGGATATCATGTAGCAGTTCAGTACTCTTTTTTTGTTGTTGTTGTTACTAATGAAATCCTCCTGTCTAGTAATACTCTGCCTAGATTTTGGAATGCATCTTTGGCCATCCTAATACATCTTCAGATCTCAGCATCACACTTACTGTCCTCTGTCAGAACACTTCCCAGATATTTAAATTTCTGAACCTGCTTGATTTTAGTGTCCCCAACCTGTAAATAGCATTTCAGGCTAATATTTTCCTTTTAAGTTTCGTAGGATTTTTATTTTTATTTATTTATTTATTCATTGTATTTATGGATGTTTGAATGTTTAAAAAATACAAAACTCATAACAACCATTGCACAATCACACAAACTAATTAATGGAACAAAATGACTATAAAACATGAAAATTTCAAGCCTAATATTCTATTCCATAATAGTTGTTTTAAATGTAACAGTTTATTGAATAAAGATTGTATAGCTTCTGTTTTGGAGGGTTTTTTTTTTAGAGGTAGATGAGGTGGATTATAAAGTTTTAAATCCTATACAAAGCATTTTTTAATTTGAGATCTGTTCATTTATTTATCCAATAGTTATATGTCTGTACCTTATTAAAGGATGTGTGGATGGTGCAACACTTAATGGCATGGTAAATGGAATCAGTGAGCAGAGTTCAAATTCTGGCCTAGCCTGTTGCATTCACTCTCCCCAATCATGGGTTAAATAGCAGGATAGATACAACTCTATAGACTTGGATGACAACCAGTTTAAGAGAAGAAAAAATTCTTAATTCCAAACCATGTCAGTGGGTATGGCCTATGAGAAGGAGTATCCAGCCAGTACTTTGTTGTGGGACCTAAGAACTAAGAAACGAAGATAGAGACCCCATAGTGACCATGCAACACCCATCCCTCCTAGAGAACAAACACTTTCTATTACCCCCAGCCCGACATACATTTACATTCACCTACTCAAACATCACTATACTTATCACACCACACTTACTTCTTTTTATTAGTATTTATTATTAATTATTGCAGGCCTAGTTACATAAACATATGATAACACCAAGAGTATCTTCCTAAAACATGGGGTAGATGCATAAAGAGGCATAATGTGACTAGCACACCAGAACTTTTGTGTCATCCGTCAGTTATGTGCCATGCGTGATACATGCTTAGGCAATCATGTCTCTTTCTATACATGACTAACGAGGCAGATTTTTTCCCGCAGTAGGTTGCCATTTCTTTCTGTGGTAGACCAGTTGCCATCCAAGGCTATAGAACCTGGTCTGTCCTGCTATTTACCCAAAGATGGGGAGAAAAGGATTCATACCTTTCCCAAGGGTATCAGCACATAAGTGAATGTAATGGATTTGACTGGAATTTGAACTCAGCACTCCGATTTCTCAATCCGAGCCACTATCTATTACTCCACTTTTGTTTCGCAAGGACTTTATGTATTGTAATTGTTAGAGAGTTCAAGATCTTATTATTATGAATGTTTAAAAAGCATTTCTCTATGACAAAACCTAAAAGGCAATTAGTGAATGTAACCGCAAATACTGATTTATGTCGCTGCATTAATTGAATATGTTTTGTATATTATGCTATATCTGATCATGGAAATAAAGCATTTACAAGAGTTTACATGCAGATTTACTGGACATAAAATCTTCAATTTTGAGAAAAATCATTGCCTGCACCAGACAAAAGAGTCTCATACTATCTTGGAAAATTTCTCTTGGAGGCCCTGGCAGTGGAAAACTACACCACTATCTCTCGTAAAAAGACCAGAGGGTACATAGCTGAAATGTTGCAAGAAAATAGTCAAAGAAACAATTAAAAGTCTATGATATTAATCTGAACAAACAACATACAATGATTTATTATTTTTTTATTAGTCTTACTCCATATTATTATTGTTGCTTCTTATCAACTGAGAGTATTTTGATAAATAAAAGTAACAGATATAATAAAAATAAAGTTTCTAATAAAATAATTAAAATAATGAAAAGGCTTCATCTAAAAATATAAAAACAGAACCATATAAACTAATTTAGATATTGCTGCCATATATAGTTCAGTGCCCCTGCTATTTTCCTAGAACTCCTTGATAAGATCCAAAGAATCTGATCTGGTAGCTTGGCTTCAGTCACTTACCCACTGCCATGAGGTTGCCTGTCTGTGCCTTTTTTATAAATACCTTCATGGTAATTGTTCAGATGAGCTCTTCGCTATGATACCCAGACTTCATGAATTTAAGTGCAGTAGTAGAGCCTAGTACAGTACTAGACTGGCGTCGAGATCTCATCAAATTACAGTTGAGCTGGCTAGATGTAACTGTAAGTTCCATGCTAACAATTTCTTTTCTCATACATCTTGCTTGTGGAACTCCTTTCCAACTCCAGCCAAATTTAATCTGCAAAAATTTAAATACAATGTCAATTGCTATCTACTGTCCTCCTGGTTACTCTTTTCTCTTTCCACTCATCATTATTGTTTCTGTTCCTAATTCTTCTACACACTGTAACTCCTTGTGTTTTAGTGGCTTTACTGTTTTGCTTGGAGTGATACCAATTTTTAAAAAAAAGACACTTTTTCAAAAGCAGTAAAAGTTCTAATTATTTACCAGAGCTTAATAAAAGAATTATCAAAATTCTTCCTGTAATAATGTTAACAAATATTAATTTTTAAAAATTTAAATGATAAATTCCCAGTCTTCTTGCTTTGACCATTTTAACTCTCCTCATATTTTTTGTAATCATTTCAGCCCAAGCAAGGTGGAAATTCCACTAAAATGTAAGGGGTTACTGGGTCCAAAGGAAAATGAGAAAACTTTAGAAGTAACTGGACACACAATCCTAAACAGGAAACAAGGAATAAACATGTACTCCTGTTCAAAAGACTGGGAAGGAGTGGGAACTGAGTGATAGACAAACCTATCCACTCCTATTGAAAAATAATAATAATAAACAAAGAAATCTAATAAAACATAAGTAAAAAATTAAATTAAAATGGAGGTAAGGTTAGAAATAAACACGAAAAAAGATGTTTTTACAGTTTTCCAAAAAAATTCACTTTCAGACTTTAACAATAATCATTATTATTACAGCAACATGGTTTTCCCAAATTGATATTTATTTACCATGTGAATTTATATTACTGGCTTTTGACATTCTATTTTGAAGCTCATTTACAATAAAGTTAGTGAAAAACCTGAAGAATTTTGTTGTTCATTTTATCCTAATGTAGTTTGTTTTTATGTTTATAAAATATATTAAATTTAAAGTTAATTTAAATTTTTAATACAACTTTTACTTTTATAAAATTAATTAAATTTCGAATTGAGAGTAAAAGTTTAAATGTTTCAATTTCATATTTCAAAAAAGATCTGTTGAATCAACATTTTGATAAACCAATTAAAAAAATAGAACAAAAAAAGTAAAAATCAAAAAAGCACTTTAGTCGCTGAGTTTATACTTCAATAAAAAAAAAAGTAAAACTATAAATTTCCTATCAATTTTCGCATCATGAAATTTAATCTCTAAAAATGATCAAAAATAAAATTTTAATTTTTAATTATCCTATGATTTTAAGCAATAATCTACCGATTAAAAAAGAACTGTATCAGGAAGAAAGGAATACCATATCGGTTCCTCGGTTTTTGACTTTGGTATATTTTCCTTGTCAGTGGCGCTGCCGGTACTTGACAGTACCCATCTCCTCTCTCCAGGTATGCGACAATGTATAATTCTGGATTAAAAACAAATGAAATCTTGTTAGGAAGTAATTCTTGACCTGGCTTAGGAGAGGTGACCCACCACAACTTAAAATATGTTTCCCAAGGACATAAGTACATAACTGCTGTAGGCATTTTAAAACTAAACTTGAATTTAATTCGCAGATTCTATTGAGGAGGGGTGTAACTACCACCTCTTTTAAATTTATTTTTACTGAACAGAAGTAGTGAAAACGTTCGTTTGATGCTAAACCTCTTCTTCACCATTTGACGCACCAGTACTGAGAAAAAAAAAATCAGTTTTCCCTGGTGAAGATAATAAAAAAAATGTAAAAAGATATGTTTGAACTTGCTATTTTAACAAATGTTTAAGGTCAATCAGTAGCACTAAAACAGCATAGGCCAATCAGTTGTTTTCATTTTTTAAACTGTTTTAGTTTTATTAGATTCTCTTAAGGAAAAACGGAGGCAAAAGCACCGAGTGATGTATGGAAACAAAAATTGAATTTGCAACACGCCGACAGACGGCGCTAGTGCGTTGTATTTATGTGTGCGAGTGCTGTCAGCTTGATAATCACTCTTGTCCTTCTTCTGTTGCCTTCACACGGGAATGAGAGGCCGGCCAACTCTGGGCCTGGTCTCCCGTATAATCTGCATTATAAAAAGAAAAAAGAAAAGAAAAAAAAACGGGATGCTCATGTGCCTGATGCCATAACTGGATGGGCAGAGTTTCATATCGGACCTTGACTGACCAATCCCATAGCTGTATGAGGCCACGACAATAACAATATCACGCAAGTGTTTTCTAACAACACTGTGTAGTGTGGCCCAATAAGATAAATGCTCACTGACTCTGCAAGTTCTATACTGCTTCTTTTTTAATTTATTTTTTTATTTTATTTTTTTTTCATATATTTCCTGGCTGTCATGTACGGCTGTCTAATAGTATTTCTGGACAGTGGTGATCACACAAAGACTTATACCTGCCAACTTGCTGCTACCATTTTTTCTCCTTCCCTTAAAAAAGAAAAAAATAACGACATCCAAGAAGATATACACACGCTTTAAAAAACTGGCCCGTCTGAGAAAATACATTATTTGGCAGAAATATTATATCAGTATTCCCGTTCTGTTTTTTTTACATACGTATTTTAAATTTTATTCTTGGTTATGTGACTTATTTTTGTTTATCTTTTAGGTAAAAATTGTCAGTAAATAAGTATTTTTTGAGTTAACTAATTAAAAAAATCTATATTGGCAGCTCTCTAAAAGAAAAGCGAAAAATAAACGCTTTTTCACATAACTGTGTACGGTACCTATCTCATTTTGGAAAACCCAAAACAATCAAGTTACTTGATTGTTATCTCTTCTTATTCCTGCCATCCGTTAATTCAAGAAATTGGACGGCTTATATATCCATTATTATTACAAACGCAAATATACTCATAAAATTACCAGTTCGTCATCTGTACCATCGGGACTCTTTAATCGTTATTTTCAATTTTCTTTGACAGTTCTTACTTGTAAACCCCAAGAATGCGGACCGATTTGGATGATGGTGCCTGCTCGGGCCACAGTATGGTTGGTACCACAAAGAACTGCTGTTCTGAACTTATTACAAACAATCAAAGAAACAAAACTAAAAGATATCACAGTTCTCAATACCAAAAACATTTTTTACCATACAGTCAAAACATCCATTATAAAATCTCACATCTTCCAATTTGTCAAGGCATTCTAAAAAATATGCTCTTATTGTGCCTTATACTGTTAATTGTGTGTGTGAGAGATTCTGTGTGTACTTATTTGAACCAAGTAGCCGTACATGTTGAAGGAGGCCTCTCTAAGGCTGATGAAGTCGCTTTCAGACATGGATTTATCAATATGGGAAAAGTAAGTTAAAAAATTTTCAAAAGCTAATTTACAAACTACAGTGCATGTTATATGACATAAAAATTTACATTTCATTATGTCGTTTTTACCAGCCAAGTTCTTTACAATGTTATTGTTACTTACTTCGTTATCTTCAATAAAGAAAGTTATGTTAAACAACAAAGCTCTTTAAAAAATTGGATTTTCTAAGATCAAAGAATTGTTGAATTTTTATCTTTCGCTAGATTCGAACACCAGCCGATATCACCCAGCAACGCAAACACTAACAGTAAAAAACACTCACCTTGTTAAACTTATGAACTGAATACTGAACAGTACTTAAGGAAAAAAGCATTTTAATAATAAATGTTATTTTTTAAAAAAAAGAAAAGGATAAAATTTAGTTTATTTCTAATTAGTATTTAAGGCTTTTTGCGTGTCGGATCAGTATGGCACTTAAATCAATAATCAATTGTGACTGAATTAAAATCGCGATTTTATATTTCCACCCTGTATTCGATAATCCATTGTTACGTTAATTTTATTTTTTGTGGATTAATGTCTAAATACTACAGAACTTAACCAAAATTTATTATGTATAAATTAAATTTAAATGAGAATAAATCCGTCCGTTTATGAAAAATGGGTCACGCAGATTTCTTATGTGATTTTTTTATTCTTTGTTCCCAGTCAATTTGGTTCCTTCCTCCTTGCAGATTCTGATTATTTAAGAATCCAAATTTCAATGAATTCAACTTTATTATTGCTCCTTAGACTAATCGATTAACAAAGCAAAACAATCTCATACGTAATTGTTCGATTACTGTTCTATCTTCTGATAGTTGTGCAATTCCTTCTTCTTATCCTAAAAAAACTGTGTGTAAACTAAAAACACTTCTATTTCCATCTTTATTTAGCAAGCTTCTTTTCTTTCCTGTTATGACAACTGCGATCAACACAAGCTGTTTTTATTTTCTTTTTGGCTCGTGCTTTATTTCTTTCTTTAGGATTGAAAACTTTTATTTAAATCATCAGATTTAAGACAAAATCTAAAATGCTTTTCATTTTTCAATGTTGAAATGAACTTAAAACTTGTATTTTTTTTAACAAATACTCTGTATAACTGGAAATTCAATTTTCCAAACACTTTTTGTGGGGATAGAGCGGAAATCTTAAAGCATTCACGAAGTCTTATTCATCTTAAATCTTTTTCTTTACTTAATATTTCAATTTCATGAATAACTCAGAATTTTATTTTATTTATAAATACAACTTTTTTTTTTTATATTTACAAAGTTATTACAATTTTTTATTGTAAATATTGCATAAGCATTCTTGCGATAACTAATGTTTTTTAATTTTTTTTTTTTTATTCTGTATCCTGTTTAAATTATCTTTTTATTTTATGTAATGTACATGTACTCATTTTTCAGTGGGTGGGGGGAGAAGCATCTTGACTGAAAAATTCAATTCGTTGACAGCACAATTCGTTATGGTTAATTAATAATTTAAATTTTTAATTTAAAGTAAACAATATTTTTTTCCTTTTCTGGACTATTATTTCTTTTTTAAATTTACTTCAGTCGAACATTGAATTCAATGTTATTGTTATTGAATCAATAATAGTTAAAAAATAAATGAAACATTTTTTATTTCAATTTCAGAAAAAAATTACGTAAACAGTTCGTCTGAATATTTTTAGACACTGGAACATCATAATGATTTTTAAATTTTAGTACTTTTTTTTTTTTACCGTTAGCCTTGATTTCTTTGTTTTTTATTTTATTTAAGAAGAGCCATAACTAGTGAGTGAGGCGTTTGTTTTTCATTTCAAAAGGAGTTGAGAATAAAGAGATATGATCAAAACAAAAAATGATTAGACGAAATTTAAATTGTTTATTTAGCGTACTAACAACGAAAAAAAAAAAAAAAAGATGAAATTACTCCTACTGTGAATAAAGTCAGTTTGTGAAGAGAATTGTATTTTTGATCGATCCAAATTTAAAAACCATTTTTATTTAATTTTTGACGGTGCCAATTACCGGTGACCTCTCAAATATCGTCCCACCTTCATAGGTAGTTAGAAAATCATTACCGTGATTCTTTAATTAATCTTATGCTGCTTTAATAATTGAATAATTTAAAAGTAATTAGTCTTTAATTGCACTAAAAAGAAATAGTCTCGTCACGACAACGGCAAAACACGTGAAATCTCTTAAATTTAAACAGCAGTGAGTGGGTGTTTCCTTGTATTAAACTACACTACAGACTCCTGACTTTCACAACGATGCCGTTTTCAAACTTTGTAACATTACAGTAATGTCCTAGAGAGATTAATTTCTAATCTGACATACAAAAAGTTAAAAGTACGATCTCTAGTTTTTTTATTCCAAACTTGTAACGTTGACTTTTTTAATAACCGCCTTTTGTGATTCCTGACCGCAATCAACCGAAGCGTAAAAGTTTCTCAAGCATTAACAACAGAAAAAATGTTTACATAGCTTCAGTTGCTATTTTTGCTGTGTAATCATTAAAAGAAATTAGCTTTCTGGAAATACTCGTAGCAAAATAGATTTCACAAATGAGATTTTAAACCGTTGTTTTCATATGATGATGCAGCCTTATTTATTTATTTTTTAGTACATCACCTTTAAAGAAATTCTTTAAGTTTTGTTTAAAAATTAACTTGAACTTTTTCTGATTTAAATAAAATTTATTCAAAATCAATTTAAAGGTCCTGGCTGTGCAATTAAGTCAATCAATACTCAATTTATAATTGGATACTGTTCAAACATTATCGATTTACACATTTTATATTGATTGTTTTAAAGTGTTTCCGTTAGTGCTAAATAATTTAATTAAGTTTCTAAATTCGTCTCCTAAAATAGTTAGGAACAATAATGATTATGACATGTCTATTGAATATGAACTAAACAATACATTAGATTTTTCAAAGGTTTGAAAGAAATTCATTCTTTATAGTTTTCCTACCTATGTGAAATATTTTTTAAGGATTTTCATTTCTTTCATCATAAACTCATTCAAATGATTTATTGTCAATTTTTTAGAAACTTTGGAATGAAAAGCATATTGCATGTAAAGTTGTAAAAGAAAACTGAAGTATTTAATTTATGAGCAGGATATTGGAACATTTTCAATCTTTCTTTTTTTCTTTTCTTTTTATTACACAATTTTCTCATCCTGTTTGTGCAAACGTTCCCAGCGCATCTTCTTTTTTCTTTTTTAATTAAATTAACAGATCACGACATTTATCAGATGAAATTTAAATTTTTATTATTGCATTTTAAATGCAATAATAAAAATGTTAACGCATCAGCAGATGGCTATTTAAATGTCAACAACTGAGCACAAATAGTTACTGATTTAAAAAAAATTAGTAATTATCCATAACTACAGTAGTAAAATATGCGTATATTGTCGAAAATTCCTTTTTCCACGGTGCATTAGTCTAAAAATAATAATACTGAATAATTTTTTAAATATTATTTAATAATCACATCTCCCTAATTAATAGCTGTCGCGATATGTAGTAAAAACTTTTCTTTTAATAAGGCTAAAATCTTTGTATACAATTTTATTTCAGAAATTGTGTCCTTTAACATCCGCATTTAACTTTTTTGTGAGGGTGGGGGGCTTCTGTTGTAAATAAATTCAATACATCGTATCACAGAATTGATTGGTTTTCTTTTCTGTTTGTGATGACGAAATTGGCTTAGTCAACAATGTAAGATTTTTCCTCAATTCTAAGTAAGAAGAAACAATCCCAAATTAGTTTTTTCAAAGTAAAGACAGGTTTACAACTTCACAATACTTTTTTTTAAGTCTAAAGTAATTTTCTTGTATCTTCAAAAGCTCAATTTAAAGTGGAAATTCCAATTTCCTCTTTTTACATAGAAACCGGATACAACGTGTAAAAATGACTCCTTGAGGGCATGGGAAAACTTTTCTTTATTAAAAGTTAAAACGATTTCATTAATGAGGAGTAGGTTATGAGAAAGATGTAGTTTACACGCAAGCACAAAAATATTATTTAACGGAGGCTCACAAGGTTGACATATCCCGTCTCATGTTCTCTAATACAGTAGTTGCTTTTTTTTATCTTTGGTGAACGTCTTTGGACATGACTGATTTTCCACTTTGATATCTAACTTGACTTGATCAGTAGCATCTTTTTGAAAATTAAATTTTATTTCAGAAATTGTGTCCTGTCTCACACACACAATTATAGTCCATAAATTATTTGTACAAGAAGATTGTACTTCTCTTGAAGTGTTGTCGTTTTCATTAGAAGTCAGGGATCGATAAGCTTAAGCACTTTTCTACCCGAAGACAAACTTATGGTGAATTAAAATAAAAAGAACAAACTTTATATAAATTAAAAGTTAAAACTTGTATGATATTTCTTTAACATACAAAGAAATGAATTGATGGATCTTAAACTCGGTATGAATGGATATTTAAACTGGAAGTTAGTTACCCTATATAAAAATGACAACACTCCAAGGAAAAGGGCAATGTGTATATCAAAGTTAATTTATAGACGCTGTATGTGTAAAAAAAATAAACTGAAACTTGTGTATCTTCCTTAGCCAATTCGGAATCTACTCGAGTTCCTGGTCAATGTTTCTGGAAAAATACTGTGTGTGAATATTATGTCATATAAAATCTTTTAAACTTGTAAATAACCTGGTTATTTTACTTGAAAAACGTCTTAATTTCTAACATAGAAAAAAGGATTTGAGAATGTAAGTACTGTACTTAAAGTACACCATCCCAGATTATAAAGTTTAATTTTATCAAAACTTTATTTTTATCTATTAAAAAAAAAAAAGTTATCATTCCTAAAATGTTTCAATATACTTTTAAAAATGCATTAACAAAAGAATGCAATATTTTCGCTGAGTGACTAAATCAGGCATTATTTATTTATTTTTTTTTTTTTTTTTTAAGTCAAATTTATTAAATTATTAATAAAAAATTTTCTTGGGTTATATATATTGGTATTCATGCATAGAAGCAAGACTAATTATTATAAATGATTTGTGCGTGTAATTTAAAAATGTTTAATTTGGGTCTCTAGAACTTTATTGAATTTATTTACAGCTGAGAAATCATATCTGTAACAGTGTAAAAAAAAAAAAAAAAAAAAAAAAAAGTGTAAATTAAAAAACTCTATATTGCTATCAAGACCTTGAAAAGTGAATACTTCCCAGAAACTAAATACAGACATGAGTTGAAGATTTACTTTTAATGCCCTCTCTTGATTGAGTATTTTATTTGCAGTGACTGTTTGCCTTTCTCCAGAAATATCTTGATCACTGTTTTTTTGTTTCGTTTTTTTTTTTTTTTTTTTTTTTTATCACTGTGTGTTCTGTTCGTGTTTAATTAAAAAACGATTAACAAGATTTTGCGGTTAAAGATTTTTATTTAATTTTTCCTGTCGTATAATTTTCTTTTCCGGATGTAAATTTTATAGAAATTGTCCAAATTTACGTTAAGACGAAAATTATAAGAACACGTGAAAAATTAAATAAAAAAACTTAACCGCAGTACAATATTGTCAATGTCAGTCGTTTTTAATGAAACTCTTATAAAAGAGGGATTGCTGCCTAAGTAGATATATGAAGAAAAAAATGCTGGTGCAACAGACTACCAGCCAAAAGACCTAAAACTTAGTTTGGGATTTTTTCTCGTCTAAGTGGGGTGGGGACTAAAAGGCAAACACCTACCTAAGCAATAAATAACAGAACTGAATATTTAGGCTATCCAGACAGTAAAAACACGACACACAATGTCAACCCTCAATGAGGCACAGCTCGAGTCACTACATAAGTTCCATGCTTTCATGAACTTCATCAGCTGACTAGAACACAAATGAAAAAAGAGACCTAGCATGTCCCAATTACCGTAACTTATTACATCATAGAAAAACGCTGTGTATATCAATTGCCCTTGTAGGCGGGAAGAAATAAGCAAAGAGAAAAAAAAACCCAAAAACTTGACTTTTTGCTTATTGCATGAAACTACTAATCACCAAGCAGTGTTGATTTCTATTTCCACACTGTTTTTCTACAGATGATCAATCTTCAATGTTGAGGTCTCTTATACATTTAAAACCATAGTTTAAAAAAAAAAATACATACACAATAAATATGAACTTACTCTAGTAGTCACCTTATTTAGTGTGAAACATGTGCCTGGTGTTTTTATTTGTTTTTTTTGTTTTTTTACGCGATTTCTTCAATGTTCGGTTGAATGTGCATAAGCAAAAAACCCTTTCTTCTTCACTCTTCAGTTAAGAAGCGTAGTCTCTCATTTCTTATTTTTTATGTTATTTAGGGTTGAGAAGCATAATTCACATAAATAAGTAGAAAATTGCAAAAAGTGATAAATAAAGCCTTTTTATTGAAATCCCCCCCCCCCAAAAAATATACCATCGAATGTTTTGTTTTGAGCCCTTAAAAAAATTACTTTTTAAAAAAAAAAATGAATATTAAAACAAAGTATTTAAATAAAATAATCGAAGGAAGAGTGAAAAGAATTATTTGAAAAAAAAAAAAAAAAGTTTAATATTTATTCATTTATTCAATTGCAACTAACGCTATATCATTTTACTACCACACGCACGCGCGAGCGCGCGCCGTGACAATATTTTATTTTTGCGGCACATTAGTGTGCCACGGTACGGTGGTTGAGAATTACTGCTCTATGTATAAGTTCATTTGTGCACATTATTATTATTATTATTTATTTATTTTTTGTAATCCCTCTATCACTTGTAATGCCATTAAATATTGAAATGTTTGATTCTTACAAAATGGACTTTCTATGGCAAACTCGGGAGAAAATAAACCCGTGTCTGCTTTAGAAGAAAAAAAAACATTCTGTTCATTGCCAAATTATTTCAGCTTTCTTTTTCACTGGAATATGCATTCAGATCAGATCTACTTGAAGTAAATTCTATTGTCATGCCCATCTTCCTCCTTTATAAAGTATTTTTCATGTTATTTTTGTCATTTTTATATATTGATGGCTGCCATCTTGTATGACCTTAACACCTCGTTGTACCATCATGAATAGATATGGCTCTTTAAACTGGACAAATTTTTAAACCTTCTTGCACAAAGTTGACCGTCATGACACATTCTGTTGTCATTAAGTTTATTTGGTTAATGTTTGCATGTCTTTGTAGTCCACCAACTGATTTGCACACTTTTCTACAAATGTGAAATGAATCGTTATTATTTAAATGCCTTCTTCTGGTTGATTGGTACTCTAGTACAATGACTACATATAACTTTGATTTTCCTGTTTTGCTCAAGCAAAGCATACCACAAACATTGCAGATGAGATCATGCCTGTTGTCATCTACATGGTTGGAAAGTTCCACATCATGACCTTTTCAGACACTTCAGTTTGTGTTCAACTTCCTTTTTTTTTCTTCTTTCCATCATGAATGTTCTTCTGCCAAGTTGCACAATCATTTTGATGGAACTCTGTCATATACACATATTTACAAGATTTAATGATTCTTTCAGACCATTTTTATAAGAAGCTGCTAAGGAATCACTATATTGACAAAGCTATATATATATATATATATGTATGGCAATATTTTTATCATTTCATCTTATACGTGCAAGGATATTTCCTATTGCTTAGGAAGGAGAATGTCAAATGTAATACAGGAACTGTTGCTGATCAAGCAAGGTCTTAAACAGTGCCTTTAAGTGAAATCCTTCTTGACATAGATTCATCAAAATTATATTTGCTCAGTTATGTAAACAAAGTAATTTTCTAAATAATGGATTTTTTTTATTTATTCACACAGATTTTTTTTTTTTTTTTAATCACTTTAAAATTTATTTTTAGTGGATACTCATATTTGAGTAGATGCTCCACTTATTTATTAAACAGTATATTTAATGACCTGTAATAACCTTACATTGCCTGTCACAAGTGATTATAGTGCATCTTCATGCTAAAAAATTACATCACTGGGCCATGTGATTTAATCATGATCATAATGTGAACCCACACAATCATCTAATATTAATATAGATAATAAATATAAGGCAATATACAAATCTTTTATAACTCCTACATAAATACTTAAATCACAAATTAAAATTTTTATAGAAATAAAAGTGAAAAGTTTTTCCTGTAAATACTTTATATGATGAAATTTGATTCATAAACTCCATTTCTTGAAGTCTGATTAATAACCATTTTGATTTAATGTTATTCTTTATATCCATGTCTTCCATGTGACAAACATGTCAAGGAATTTGTTAATCTGTCTGAAGATATAATTAACAAAAGTACTTTGCATGACTTAGAATGATTATTCAGATATACAACTCTTAAAAATTATTTCATGTCATGCAAAACCTGTTGTTACTAACTTCTGGGTGATCTTGTATTTTTTTTTTTTTAATTTGTTTATTTTAACATATTGGAAAACGCAAATGAAAAAAAAAAATAATCAATGTTTTCCCCAGAGATACTATTGTTTGACAATAATAGGACAATTATAGCAGCTGGATCATCTTCCTAAAATATATAATTTTCTTTCATTTTGGACTAATCTCAAAAACTTGCCAGGTATAACAGGTGTTTTATACAGAGCTTGTAATTTAGCAGCTAAAATTTAACTATTTAAAATCTGTAAAAATAGGACCTTTTGTTCGACCATTCGCCCTTGCATGGAGTATTGCTGCCATATATGGTCTGGAGCCCCTGCTGTTTGCCTCAGGGTTCTTGATAAGATCCAGAGACGGATATGCAATGTAATTGGCCCTGATCTGTCATCTCATCTGCAGTCGCTCTCTCACAGACGCGACGTTGCCTCACTCTGTCTTTTTTACAAATACTTTCATGGTAATTGCTCCGATGAGCTGCTTTCGCTGGTTCCTAGGCCTCATGAATTTAAACGTCCTACGAGGCTGGCATCCCGTTCCCACCCCTTCACCGTTGAAACTGTAGACGTCTCTTCTACTCCAATAGCTTCATGTCTCGTACATCTCACCTGTGGAACTCCCTTCCTTATTCCTGTTTCCCTGACAATCTCCAACTATTTAAGTGTAATGTCAATCGACATCTCCAGTTGCCTTGATCTATCCACTTCCCTTCTCCACGTCCTTTCACCTTTCATTCCTATCTGCTCTCGCTCCAAATCTTCTGTAACCCCCTTGCCTTGATCAATCCACTATCTTTCTCCACATCCTCTCCTTTACCACTCCTATCTGCTCTTCCTCCAAACCTTCTGTAACCCCTTGTGTGCTAGTGGCTTCCAGCCTTGCTTGGGGGTGATAAGCTTAAAAAAAAAAAAAAAGTACCTTCCATATATAATACAAATACTTTCTTCAAGAATGTCCATTGATTTGATTTAAATGTTGTTTTAAAGTTAGGCTATGTTTTTTTTCTCTAAACCTTTTCTGATAATAAGCTTATAAAAATTGTTAATCTATCACAGTGTGCAGCCCCTTTGGAAAGTGACAGAAAACCATACAATGTGAGTGAAATTAGGTAGATGAAACTGTTCGGAGACCGTCGATGGTTGTGCTAGCATGAAGTCACAAGTTTTTGTGATCAAGGATTTGAGCATACTAACCTTGTTCAAATGGTTGATCATGCCAGGTTAGGCACTCTCTCTCTCTCTGAAATTTTAATTAAGGTTTACACAGCATAGTTGCAGTACAAACCACAAGTGGTTTCTGTGAGTGTTAAGCAAGCACAGATATGCCTATGCAGGCGTCTGCAACAGGGACTGGCTTGCTGCCCTAGCAGACAGATATACCTGGAAGCAAGTAACCAGCCATGTGTGTGTGTGTGTGTGTGTTAAATATGACTGACTAGGAAAATTTTATTAATAAATAGATTAAACATCTCTGTCCCACAATCAACCACACCATGTTTAACAATGGGAGTGTCTGAAAGTTTGTTTTTTTTTTTTTAAATATAGAAAGACTCTCTCTCAAATTACACAAAGACTTGGGATAAATGCTCTGACTAGTTTTTAAAACAACACAAAAAATACATCTCAAACAGTCAAAACCTGAAGAGAAATTAACACTAAAACAAAACCCAATTAAAAATGGCTAACGAAGTGGTTAAAGCACTTTGAACAATGGATAGTATAGACAGTTTTTGTACTCCCTCATTCCCATCAAACAGAAACATTTAAGAATGCTGGAGAAAAAAAAAATGAATAAAATTTTTCTTTCTGTCATATTTAAGGAAAGATGTTTAAAAGAAAGGTTGCTGTCCAAATATACATCAATCATATATATATATATATATATATATATATATATATATATAATATATATATATATATAAATGTACGGGCCAGCATTCGTATGCAAATATATACTAGCTTAATAGCCACCCTATTGGGCAGAATTTAAACTAGCTCCTGCAGAGGGATTTTGAATCGGCCTTCAGCTTGTTCAGGAGTTTGAGAGTCCCTAAGTCTTTGCATATTCTCAGTACTGGAAGCTGTCCTGGCTGCCATTTGATCTGGGTTTTCATTTACACTGGACTTTCTTTTCTTCACTGCAGCTCTTTTGATTGCAATCTGGTCCTCTGTTGGTAGAGGCTTTGTTTGTTTTTTTTTTTTTTTTTTGTTTTTTTTTCACTGCTGCCATATGTGATAGGCAACAATAAACTACAGAGGAACTCAAAATTGATCATTGTATTTAAGTATTATATTTATATTTAAGCTTACCTTTTAAAAGTTCAATGATAATTCTTCTGCTGCTATTTAATTTAAAGACAATTTGATGCACGTAGGTCCTTACTTTCCATACAAACAATTATTTTTATTTCATAGGTGACTTTTGCTAGATTTCGCAATTAATTTCAATTATTCCCAAATTTATTTCCACATAATTGTTATAGTAAAAAAAAAAAAAATATCTGGATCTGGCCCGAATGTTTTTAATTTGCTCAATGATTTGGCCTGATTCCAAAATGTTGGACTACTGCGTCTAGGAGTAAAATTTAAAAATTATGACACATTGACATTTGAATTTATTTATATAGACATAATACTTTCTGACAAGTGGTATGTTTTTAATGTTTCTTTTAGGAAACACCTGAGATTGGTTTACCTTGAATATTGTTTTTCAGATAACCCACTGCTTATTTTGTTACTGCAGGAAAACAAAAACAAAAACCAGATTTAAAAAAACAAACTTGTTAATCTTACAATAAATAAACTTTTTCCTCAGTTCACAATTTCTAATAGCTATTAAATTTTAATTTTCAACATCTGCAATGCGTTGACCTGAAAATGCCTGTAAACTTTGGCTATATTTCTATCCAGCTATAGAAATGGCAAGAGTTTTCATAGACATGTAAAATCTTTGATACCGACTATTATAAACATTTCTTCAATGCGATTGAAATAAGTGGATTGTAATTAAATTAAATCTTTAATTTATTTCACAAATTTACTTTTTGCATAAATGTGACAGAAAATAAACAAATTAAACAGTTGATGTGAAAATTAATTTTATGCCTTTTTTTTTTTCTTTCCATTTAACAAAGTTGGTTTCTGTCTTATCTCCACATTTGTTTCTAAAACTATGAAGATTCAGTAAACTACTTCAGTTGAAAGTTTACATTTGACTCATGCCGACATTTATACTTGTGATATTCTCGTCACATTGTCGGAATTTGTTTAAGTTTGGTTCAAGTGGTCTACCGCATGAAGAATAACTTGCTGTTACCTCAAGCCTTTCAGGCAGGCCTTTGTTCATCTGTCTGAATTAACAATCACTGTATACATAACTTTTTATGAAGGACAAATACTTCAGCAACTTTTTATATATAACTTCTTTTATTGTATCCATTGACATTGGAAACACATAAGCAATGAGGCACTCCTGTCATGGTGTTTTATTTACTTTTCACTTTATCTCTCTCTCCCCATTCTCTTTTATAACCCTAAGTCATTAGCTTAAGTACAGCCTTTCCTACAAAAGTATCATCTGCCTGTAACTCTTCTAATATCATGTGTATATATTCCTGCTTTGTCATAATCTCCAAAGACCAAATATATATTCATTCATTTATTCCACTCTGTCTAAAGACCAAACTGATTCTGCCCAAAGAACAAGGAAAAAGTAAGCTATATCTAGAAAGGAAAATGTCACACAATATTATCAAAATATAGAAGAAATTCCAACTGGAATTAATGTTTTTTAATGTATCTTTGCAGTACCTTTTCTATAATTACTTTCTATAGTATGCAGACTTGATGAATTTAAATGAATTACTAGATTGGCAGCGAGTTCTCATCCTTTTACAGTTGAATTGGCTAGATATAACAAAGTTCTTTGCTAACAATTTCTTTTCTCAATTGTCTGTGAAACTCTCTTCTGGCTTATTTATTCCAGTCAACTTGGATCTTCAAAAATTTAAATCCAACATCACGCATTATCTACCGTCTTTCACACTCATTAACCACTTGTGTCTTAGTGGCTTTATTGCCTTACTTGGGAGTGTAATGATAAAAAAATTAGATGAATTATTTTAGGATCATTTTTTTTTTTTTTTTACAAGAACATGCAGAATTTATACCAGAGTATTTGTGATCATTATTAAATAATATTCTGAAAAAAAATTTTTGAAACTTAAAGACTAGTATTTTTTTTGTTAATAATTATTTACATGTTTACTTTAGAATAATGTAAATTTAGAGGAAACCTTTTAACGCTTATTTAACCTTTTTAACTCTCTTCCCACTTGCTGTGTATATTCTCAAGCAACATAAACATTGATATATAGAAATCTTTAATAACATACCAGTCATACCAACATTCTCCCTTCCAATACAACAATACTAATTGGACTATAAATATTTGTAAGTAATTTTTCTTCTTTTTTACATAAGTCTTTGTCTCTTGCAATTGGGTTGGCATTTTCAGTTACTGAAGGATTTTCTTCTAACTTCGTAATCGTCCTGCCATCAACAGGACTGGCAGCATCACAATCACCCACTTTTAGACAGTTGGTGTCAATGATCTCTTGAGACCAATGGTTGCAAATTAACTCTGCATATTTCTTATGTCCTCATTCCACATTTGAACACTTGGGGAAATTAATTACTTGTAGGTGTTTTAAGCTACCTGCATATTTTTGCAGTTTTATCACATGGACATTTTTTTTTATGTGCATTACATTTCAGAATTTCATCTATTTTTATTTAATTTACTCAATTCACCCCAAGCAAGGTGATAATGTCACTAAGATACAAGGGGTTGTTGGAAGTGATAGAGAAGCAAAAGATTTTAGAATGAGCTGAAAACCCAATAATAGTATAAATTTCAAAGTTTAGACAGAGACTTTAGAAGGAACCAGAAACTCAATCCTAAACAGGAGGCAATGAATAAACCTCTACTCTTGTTCAAAAGGTTGTGAGTTATTTTTATTTTGTTATGACTACATACTTGGAGTTGTATAGCAATCTTTTTTTTTCCCCCTGCAATTTATTACAGGATTAAATCTTATTTGTTTTCAGTCATGTACTGTGCTAACTTCACTATAGTATTAAACTAGTCGGAGTACAATGACTGATTCTGTAGAGAAAAATCTTTGTATTGGTAAACAACCAAACTGCATATGTAATCATTATTGCTATCACTCACAAGAAAGCTTTTTATACCCTACTTTGTTTTTTTTTGGGGGGGGGGGTTAACCTGATCTCCCCACTCAGGCAAAATTTTATGTGGGGAAGGACAAAAATTACCCAGTCTCATCACTACTGACAATTTGACATTGATATTACACTGACCCCCACCTCTGAGTTCAATGACAAAGGTACTGCCACAGAGTTGGTTTCCTTGGGATCAGACACTTTTCTCAGTTTAAAATGAGAAGATACCACACTTTAATCCTGGCCTGAAAGCAGATAAGTGATTTGTTGTTGTCTGTAGAAAAGTTTATTTTTGGTCATACCTTCTTCTAGCAATAATTCAAAACCAGGCACATAATACTGTTTGAACTTGGCAAGTACATGCTTGAGAATTAAATGAATTTTGTAGATTTTTAGGTCTTATCTAGAATTGTTTTCATTTACAAAGTGTAATAATGACCAAACGGCAAGAAACCTGTTCTGAGATATCAGTAAAGAAAAACCTACTATACAATGGTGTCAAGTCATGGGATAACGGTAGGTAAAAGTAATGGTAGATGGCACCACAAATACTTGATATCAAGGAAATACCCAGACTTATATCAGTTGTGCCCTGACATCTGGTGAGTCAGTATAGCTAAACTGCTCAGGAAATACCAGATGCATATTGATCATATCTGTTCAGCCTTCTTTAGCTTCCATGGCCCTTAACTTGATAACATTCTCAAGTTGGAAGCTTTATTTTTAAAGTTTTGTAAATGATTGAAATTATGGCGAAAGGTTAAGTTGCCGAGGGCATGGGAACATTGTAATGTTTATAAACTCTTGTTTATTGTGTACTAGAAATACCCATGAAAATTTTCAGTTTTCCTATTTTTCTGATTAAGCTTAATTCTTAAGTTAATGATTGAATAAGCTCATGACAAGTTCTACAACAATAAAATATCTATAGAAATTCCCCTATTGCATCATTAGTTATTTGAATGTTTTTTTTTTTCATTTCACCCCAAGCAAGGCAATAAAGCCACTAAGACACAAGGAATTATTGAGTGTTAGAGGATATGAGAAAAGAGTGGACAATAAAATAACAAGAATTAAGACAGAAGATAATAATTGACATTCCATTTAAATTTTTGAAGATCAAAGTTGACTGGGAAGCAAGTGGAAAAGAGTTTCACAAGTGAATTGCAATAGAAATAATTGTTAGCATAGAATTTAGTTATATCTAGTGATTTCAAATGTAAAATGATTATACCCTGCTGCCAACATAGTACTGTGCTTAAATTCATAAAGTCTAGGTACCATAGGAGAAAGTTCAGCAGAACAATTTCCATGCAAATATTTATAGAAAAGTCACAGGGAAGTTACCTTGCAGCAGATATTCATACTGACATGGTTAATACATGGGGGTATGAAGCTCCAGCCCTATCATCAGTGTAAAAGTGGGCAGCTGAATTTAGGAGGAGAAGGGAGTCTTGAAGATGACCCAAGGTTTGGACATCCTGCAACTGTCACCATGGAAAATTCTGATCATGTTGATGACAGGTGATTGACTATAAATCAAATAGCCAATACTATTAGCATATCCTGTGAAAAAGTTGAGAATATTCTGCTCAATGAACTTGGCATGGCGAAGGTTTCTGCTCGGTGTGTGCCACATCTTCTGACATCAGAAGTGCAGCAGTCTGATCACAGGAAAATCTGACCTTGTTTGAGGCAGATCCAGCTGGTTTCTTTGAACATTTCTTAAACCAGGATGAGTGTTGGGTTCATCACTTTGAGACAAAGAAACAATCCTTGTATTAAAAACATTCCCTCCTCACCTGCTCCAACGAAGGCCAAGGCCATTTCATCTGCAGTTTAGGTGATGAACTCGGTCAATAAACACAATGCCTCTTGCATCCCAAAGAACTATCTTCAAAAGGGCCACACCATCAATGGAGAGTTCTATGCCAACTTGCTGAAACAGTTTAAAAAAGGATCAAATACCCAAGAAAACTGATGAAAGAGGACTTGTTTCATTAGGATACCGCTTCAGCTCACAAGTCCCTGGTTTCAATGACTGCTGTGCATGACTGTGGCTTTGAATTGGGTTTTCTTCTTTTTTGATTATTATCTATTCCTTAACATGAAAAAATAGTTGGCTTGGAACCAGTATTGCAGTGATGTCATATCTGCTGTTGATGACTTTTTTGACTAACAGGATGAACAGTTTTCTTTGAACAGTGAGATGTCAGGTTACCTGGAAAGAAACAATGCAGTTATTAATAAGAGTTGAAATTAATGCAAGACATCACAGCTCCAGCATCACTCCTTCATAGTCAGCCTATGAACTTTTCAGCCCACTCTTGTAATCATTGCAAACAACTACACAGCCTAACCTGTAAATAGAAGGCTGTTTTATATGAGAAATTTTGTACTGGCCATTTGCTGCTATTTCTTGCTGATTTCTTCTGTTGCATGGGCTGATCTAAAATAATCAAATTTACCTAAAATGTCCAGGGCATAGTGTGTTGGCAGGTGGTCAGATCTCTGGAACTAACAGATTAATATCTTGTGTACTAATCTCAGTTGAAAATGACCAGTAGATTCTGAAGCCTCTAGAGACTTATTTTATATTTTTTTTCTCTTTTTTACCCCATTAAAGTGAGCTATTTTTTTATGTGGGAGATCTTGCTATATAATTGAAGTTTAATTTTTTTGATTGAAGACTTTGTGTTTCACAATTTGTATTGCATTTTTATTTGTTCATTAAAAATGCATAAAATAGAGAAATTTGTAATAAAATTTGAAGTGGACATTGGGCAAGGATATAATATTCTGAGTTAGCACAAAAATGGAAAAATTATTGATTCCAATAGGCTTTTAATTTAGGAGAAAATTTATTCAGCCTAATCACGTAAGGCCAGTGTCAAGAAGTAATTAGTTGACTAACTTTAAAATCAGTACATGTACACTTCAGAAGACAAGTGGCTTGCCGCCAATGAAAATATTTATCTATCTCTCTCCATATTCTCTTATCATGCCCTCCTTTGCCATGTGAAATTTTGACAGCTGAGAAATGTCTGCTCAGTTGATGCTATGATCTTGAGAATTTAATTCACATTTTTTCTCTTTTTCTCTCTTTTTTTTTTTTTTTTTCAAATGCTTCATAAGCATGAATAGAACCTAATATAGCAATGGCAGATAATGTGGGGATTATTGGTTGATGACATTAACTTGTCTGTCTTGCATATTTTGAAGAAAAAATAAATTTTGAAATAGTTGATATTTGAAAGCAATTGATGAATGCTCCAGGTTTTTTGGGGGTTTTTAACTTTTTTTTTTATTTTATTATCAATTTACCTGTGTCATAAAAAATGACTGTTATATTTATGTAACTTTGTAGAAGCTGTGGTTATGTTTTTCTGCATGAGTAATCTAGGATTTCCTTTCTCTCTTTTCCTCTCTCTCTCCCTTCAGCCTGATTACCCTAATTGTTAATGAGATATTCCATTGTGATAACAAAATGTATGTTTGCTTAATGATGTTTACTAATGTCTCCTTTTACAATAAAATTGGAATATCTCATTAGTAAGTAGGGGAGATCAAACTCATAGACAGTCATGTATCAAGTTTTAGTTGATTGTGTATTTATCTTTTTTTAATATTTACAGTACCATGCAAAAGTATTAGGATATTTTAGATTATTGTAAATTTCTAATAATTGCCATCTTATAAGTGGATGTTTTTAATGTGCTGTCTGCAGATGAAACTTACTGGAGTCCTTTTCACACCTAATTATCATATTTTTAGTAAGGATTCTAAAGGAGTGTGAAAGATACAAGATACAAAAATGGCTGTGCAAAAGATTTTGGCCACTTCACATAAACCAAGTCAGATGCCGTTTTTTTTTTTTTGTTTTTTTTTTTTTAATCTTAAACAGAAAAATATCTGCAATTAAAATTTATTATAATTTCCAGAACTTAATGCACATTGTTAATATTTTGTGTGACTTCCTGTAGCTTTTCTAATTACCTCAATGTGCCTGGGAGGGGATGTACAAATCCTTCACAAGTATGACATACCATTCTCTGTAGTAGGGCTCCTACAACTCGGTCATGTGGATTCTTCTGATGAATTTTACGCATTAGTTTTTGTCAACATTTGATCCATGATTTAATTCTCTGCTTTAATCTGGCCAATCATTCAATACATTGACACATTTATCAACCAGTCTCTCTTGTGTTGCATGCAATTTGTTATATGGTGCTCCACAATGCTAATCACTTTCATCCAAGTTTGGTATCAAATGTTCGTTTAACACTATTCAAGCTATTGTCAATTTTAACCAAATTTCTTGAACCGTCTCTTATATGCAGCCTTAAACCATCAGATTCTGACAAATTTACACTTATTTGAATGCAATCCCATCTCTGTTTTATGACTGTGATCTTATCCTAAGAATCTGCATCCTACAGTTCATACCCACTTTGATCAACTTAATGTTGCCTTCAAATGCTTTGTTTAAAACTGATTTCTTCACTGAAATAAATCAGTTCATGTTCTTGAAGGATGCATTTAGTGTTATCTACTGACACCAAATTGAACTTGTCTGTCACTTGTCTATTAGTCAACATTCACTGAGCCTTTTTGCTGTCCTGATCAGTCTCCATATTATCCTATGCTTTAGCTTTCGAAGGCAACCTTAGTTTGGTTGATTCAAAACACTTTCAATGCTTTGAGTCTTAACATCTCGAGTTTCTTAGCATTTGCTCACTGCTGAAATAGTAAATATCTTCATCCTGGTTTCTTTGGAAACTTTTACCATGATTTAAAGTAATAAAAAAAATAAAGTTATTTGATGTCAGAACTTATCCTATATGTAGAAAAAAATCAGAAAAATATTTGCACTTCTAGCAGTGGAACAGAAATGAGAACGAAATGGTCAGGGGTGGCCATAGAATTTTGCATGACTATATTTGGGTGTTGTCATACATCTCTCCTCATTCAGAACCTTTGCTAAAATGTGTGAAAATGATTCCAATGTGGCCAAAATTTCATTTGTAAACAGCACAATAAAAAACTTCAATTATTAGAAATTTACAATACTCTAAAATTATCTAAGCCTTTTGTATGGTACTGTTTTAATTTTTCTTAAAAGACCAAATGTTAGGATTGTTTTTTGAAAATTTGAAACCTTATCTTTAAGCTGATTTTATTTAATTAACCAATTTTTACTAGTATTAAATTGTTCCAAGATCTTTTTGACCTTGCTGGACCCATTAATTTTGTGGTTAGGAGTTTCCCCAGCCCAGCTACCATAGTCATAACTCACCAATTTTTATAAACATTATGCCTAAAGTCATCTTAGTTTTTTTTTTTTTTTTTTTTTTTTTTATATCAATTTAAACCTTGCACATATTTATTTTTTTGTCTTTCAAAAATAATTTCAGTGATTAATATTAATATAATTGCCACCAGAAATAGTCTAACAATCACACATCACAAGTCCCATAACCAGGGTTAGTGCTTACTACCCCACGAACCCTCCAGCCAACAGGAGGCTCAAGCCTAATTAGGGACTTTGGGCAGTGCTTTGTTACCCTCACTATCTTATCACCAGTTGCTTTTTTCTACCTACATTTATGTTACAAATTAAACTCTGCACAACTATTAAAGGGTGAAAACTTTTCACAAATTTTTACATCATTCTGGGGGTTTTTTTTTTGGGGGGGGGGGTATGCAAATCCATGAATTTGTTTTAATCATGCTAAGTCTTGAAAAAACACATAAAATCACTATTTTTTTATCCATAATATTCAATGTGTTAAAATTATTCAATTTTTTAACAATAAAAGTCTCGAGTAGGTGTTAAAAATTGCCGCAAAACATTGTTGATTTATTTAAGATGGTATGATCTATTATGACGTGTCTCTAATTTGTATTTAGATACATTGTATTTATTTTTAATTTTTCTAGTTGAATTGTTCACCTATATTGCATATGATCCATTATTGTACGTAATTAGGTTACACTAAAATTTGTATTTTATATGAATACTACCTTGCCTGACTGTCAAAAAAGAATATGACTAAAAGGATAGATAGATGATGGCTTTTGCAATCATATGTTGAAACTTTGAAAATAATTGGATTATTATAGATGACTTCTTTTTGAGAAAATATTTGGAAAAAAATGTAATTTCTAGAAATAAATTGCTAAACTTATATCCCTCTCATATATAAAATATAGTTTTATGATATGCTATATTTATTGGTGAAAGTGCTCAATATCAGGTATAGAGTATATGTAAATATAAAAGTGGACACTGAAGTCGGCACCCAACAGCAACTGTTTCATGCTTATTTGTAATCATCAGTCTGTGTTGTACTTTTGCTCGACTATATATATATATATATATATATATATATATATAATGTCAGTGAGGCATTGTGGGCAGTCTATTGTATTGTTCTAATAGTTGTTTTATTAGGTGGTAATGGTTATGTTTCAAATTATTCTAGGGTCTATTGAGCAGAAAAAAAACTGTATCCAGATCCACAACCATTTCCACCCATTAGCCCCTAGAATAATTTGAAATATAGCCATTAACCCTTTGAGCCCTGATCACCTCTTTATCAGTGGTAGAGAAAAATGACATAATGCCCAGTCACTGGTTGAACAGTGGGTAAACACTTGCATTATGTTTTACTATTGGCTTTCTTATTTTAAAAAGCCAATCAAAAACGCCGTAATATTCTGATGTCATTGAACATTATACCAACATGTCTGCGCCTTTTTATTGTGTTTTCTGCATGTATATAAAATATTATATTGTATATAAATAAAAAAAAGAACGTTTTTACCATGAAGTGTGCAGAGTCTCAACCTGGACTGTCAGGGAAACAATCGGGAAGTTATATTTTTGTGACTATTTTTATATCTACTGTGAAACATTACATACCAATTACTTGTGAATTTTAACTTGGAGCTCAGGAGAAGAGTTAAAATTGATCAGGAACACAGGGATCAAAGGGTTAAAACTATACAATAAACTACCCACAATACATTACTTATATATATATATATATATATATATATATATATATATATGTATGTATATATGACGACACTGCAAAAAAAGTAATGATATCTAAAATAATTTTGATTTTTCTGAAATGACTTGAAATTGACTTTTGTCAAGGTAAGAATTTAATTTGAGAATTTCTTTAAATTAATGTTTGGAAACAAATATTTGCTGCCTTCCTGATAACTTCTTGAGTATGTTAGAAAGCTTCTCAATAGGGTTTTGATCCAAAAAGCATGGTGGCCACACTATAAGCTTGTCGTTTTAAACTCTTGATTTACTTTATAATTGCTGAACGAATAACATCTGGTGGAATGTTAACTTTTCATTTGAATGTCGCTATCTTCTTCTTAGGCTATGTTGGAAATTTGGTCTGTAGGATTTCAATAGAGGTAGAAGAGATCATTTTAACGTCTTCGTCTAAGTTCTAGGGGATAACCAACTCATTACTGATGATTTCCACCAAAAATATACCCACTCTTTCTCAGTCAAGTAGACTTGAGTTCCTTAGGTTTGTCAACTGTCATACCATCGTTGCCCTACACTCATCCTGGCAATCCCGTTTCATATAAATTTTGCTCAGCTGATCTCTCTCTTTTGCCGTTCTCTTTTTCTCTCGTATATATATGTATAGAAATCAACTGAAAGTCTCCATTAATTACTCAATTCTTAATACTTAATTGCTAAGCAATAAAGTCATAATTCGGCTACTACTATTGATCATTTGTTTACTTAAATCTTTACTGTATAAATATGAAAGATTTGCAACTCTTTCATTACTTCTATTTAAATTGGTGCTGTTGGACATAATGTAAATATAAGTTGGATTTGTACTTCAAATCTAATTGATTTTATAATTAATCAAAGTCAGTGAAAGTTAAGTTTTACTTTTTTAACTTTTTTAATTGTCAGTCTTATAGAAAGAAAAACATCTGATCTGTCAGCACTTATGCTGACAGATCAGATGATTCTCAGTTTAATTTAACCAGGGCACTTGAACACAAATTTTATAAATATAAGTGCATAACTTCTTTTGACCTGGGGTGGAGATAAATACTTTATTAATATATTCAAATTAAGGAACTTTACTTTGGTTTTTATTCTTTTTTTTCCTCTACTGGTGATGTTGGCCAAAATAATTAAATAGACATTTTGCATACTTTAACAGTTACTGAATAATTCAGCCTGTAATTTTGGGCTTCTACTTAAAGTTCTAGATACTAATGTCTTTGAAAGTAACATCACTTTAATCACATCTAGAAGATAATTTACCAAAGTAAGCATTGCAAATTCAATATCAAACTTGCAAAGTAGTTGATGTTCTTCGTTTTTAATGGTTAAACTAAAAAATGTATTCAGAGTTTAAGACAAGATGAATTTCTTTATGGAATTATATGTCTTGCAATAAATCTTAAATCCTGCAAGCTGTTAACCTCTTAATAATATCTTAAGTAATAGCCACTTTGCTTGTCATAACATGTATTCATTAATCTTGAGTGTAGACACTTTTTATGTTTTATTCATTTTAAAATACCCTGAGTTGTTTGCAAAAAAAAACTTTGCATTACAGACTGAACCAAAAGATGTTTTTTTTTGTTTTTTTTTTTGTTTTTTTTAATCGTATCACCCCAAGCAAGGCCGGAGGCCACTATCATGCAAGGGGTTAAAGAAGGGTTGGAGGAAGAGCAGATAGGAGTGGCAAGAGAGGGGATGTGAAAGAGAAAGACAGTGGGTCGATCAAGGCAAGGGGGCCACAGAAGATCCGGAGCGAGAGCAGATAGGAATGAAAAATGCAAGGATGTGGAGAAAGGAAGTGGATAGATCAAGGCAACTGGAGATGTCGATTGACACTACACTTAAACCGTTGGAGATTGTATTTGTCAGGGAAACAGTAATAGGGAAGGGAGTTCCATAGGCGAGATGTGCGAGACATGAAGCTATTGGAGTAGAAGAGACATCTACATCTAACAGTTTCCACGGTGTAGGGGTGGGAGCGGGAGCGGGATGCCAGCCTCATGGGGCGTTTAAATTCACGAGGCCTGGGGACAAGCGAACGCAACTCCTTTGGGAATTCTGTTAGCTTTTACATCAACTAGTTACAATTTTAACTATTTCTGAGATAGGCTTTGTTAGTTGAAAAAATTATTTACTTGCTTAAATAAGATTTTAGTTAACATATATTTTTGTGCATAAGGCAGCCTTTAAATCTTAACAGTTACCTCCCAAAATAAGGGGTCATCTCATCCAACAGTTACAAAAAATAACTTTAAATCATTATTTTTTGTAGTAGCGTTAAAAACCTTTATAATGGCATACAATCTACAGTGTGTCCACTAAATTTGACCCCCTTTTTTTAAGTGAAAACAAAGTGAATATCTAAACCAAGAATCAATTTATTGGAAAAATAGAAAAGTGGCATACAGGTTATAATAATCAAAAGACAATTCACTCAAAAAAAAAAACACCTTTTAGTATCTACCATGGCTGCAGTCCAACTCCAGTATCTGGCACATGTGGCCTTCACGGTGTCCCTAGGGAGTGTTTCAAACACCTCCTTAATCCTGTCGATCAACTGTCTCTTGATGTTACAGGTAGCATGATTGGTGTCTTTCTTAACCGTGCCACACACATAATAATCCATGGATTTATGATAAGGGGAGTTAGGAGGCTTAAAGTTGGGGCTGTTGAAGTCGTAAAAATTATCTGACAACCACTTCTGACTCTTTTTTGGGGTGTGACAGGGAACTTAATCTTGCTACCACATATATGGCCTTCCAGAAGCCACCCTCACTAACCCAGGTTTAATTACAGTGTTCAGCAACTCCACATACCCATCCAAATTGTGCATGTGACCCTGTTCAAAGATGTGAGGTGGTATGACACCACCCTCACTGGAGGCACAGCCAAAAACCATCGCAATTTAAGGAAACTTGAACTTGACACTAGGAATGTCCTGGATTGGAGGCAAGCCATTTTTTCTGGGTGTGGTGTAGCTGGTCCTGACAAAAATTCTTTTCATCAGAAAAGAACCATATTGTTCCTGTTTCAACAGGGTTTCACATTGTTCTGGAGTTTCTTTGCCTTTGTCAGATGGTTTTCTCAAGCCTTTTCTATAAGAAGTTGACCTTTACACCTCTTGTATGACTGGTAGCAGAGGTCCTCATTCAAGGCCAGCTTCATGGTGGAAATTGCAACACCCATTTCCTGTGCCAAAGCCCACTTTCTCTTGCAGTTGTTGGATGAATTCTGGTGTACGGAGGCAATTAGAACATCTGCTGTGTTCTTTCCTACAAGCTATGGCCTCATAGTCTTTGTTGCAGCTTTCCATTTCCTGTCTCTTGTGTTCAAAGAGCATTGAGCAGCTGTCATGATTCTGGCATTTTGATGCCCAGCACAAATCATTGATGCAGATGGCTTCCCTGTCAGTTAACTTTGATACCTCTAAAACTGTAGTGATTAGGTATCACAATGCCATTCACTGTTTACAGATTCGAAAAAATAAAAACATTAAAATCTGTCGAATTGTAATTAAAATTCCTTATCAGTGTGGTATTAAATAACTACGTGCAAATCCTTTTTATTTTTTTTTGTTTCTTTATGGTGATAAGCAACTTAAGATGCCATTAAATCTTTTCTGCATTACAGAATAAAAAAAACAGACACCCACTTACATAATTAAAACCATACTATGATCATCATCTGATGTAAAGAGCTCATCATAAACAGTCATTTACAGTTTCGTTATATGGGACCCAGTTGGTCATCTTATACTATGGATATCAGATAAAATCATGAAAATTTACCTAGATTTTTGTTTCTTATCTATAGCTCACCTTATATGTGGAAATATACAGTATATAAATATACATACTCATGCATGATTAATAAAAATAGATAGGCTCGCCTATCATCCAGTTAACACTCCTCTCCAATATTTTGAACAGGATTTATTGTTAAGGATTGGATTTCCAGTTGCTTAAGTATTCTCATTCTCTTTTACTCTCGGTAGCCCCTTGCATTTTAGTGGCATTATCTCCTTGCTTGAGGGATGAATTGATTTGGGATGAAAAAAAAATGTTATTCAATAGTAATTTAGCTTTTAGAATAAAATCTGGATGTCTACACTGTGTATTTAGAGATATCCCAATGTCTGAGCTATGTAATGGGGGACATCAAAATACAGCAGGTACAGAAATTCAAGGGTTTGCATTGTAAAGTAATGAATTTTGGAAACTGTGACACAGAAATGTGAAGGTGTTTAGGAATAGCAAAAGATGTCTTCCAGATTTTAAGGAAAGTATTAAAATATTGGAAACAAAAAAAAAAATGTTCTGAATTACTATGTAATATCTAATCTCCTACATGGCAGTAAATACTGGACAATCTCTTCAGAGAAGATACTTGAAGCAACAGAGATGTCTTTCTACCAATGAATGCTAATTATACCAAGGACAGAATATGTGTGTACTTTCTATTTAACTTAAAACTTCTACATTGCAAAGAAACTGATAGAATCAGAAAAAGACAGTTGAACTCTCTGGGAGGCTTAATAAGAAAAGAGTCACTGACATGACGTATTGAAGGTTTGGATGTATGGAAATAGTCACCCACTCTGATGGCTTTGTATGAATGGCTGGTAGAATAAATACAGGGGAATGTTAAAATGGAAAAGGTTAATTAGAATGATAAGACCGGTAGTTGTGGACAACTATGTTGGCATATGCCTTGAGAGATATAGCGCATAAAAGTAGATACTGTATATATTTTTGGTTGCTTGAGTTTTTTTGGGTTTTTTTAATGAAAAGAAAAATTGATTCCTTTATTATGATTATTGATCAAAAAAGTAGCAAGCATCTCAGAATTTTTTGATAGGCTATCCTAATCTAAATTTTATTACTTAGCAAAGACCCCCCCTATTCACTTTTTTTTTGTCTCATTTCTAGATATATAGTTTCTGCTGACAGTCTGTGCTATTTAAGTAGATATAAGATGAAATGTTCTAACTACCCATGACCAAAGTTTTAACCCCCCCTCCCCCTGACTACCACTGTCAATCATGATAAGCCTCACTCATCTACCAAACACTAGATCTCAACAGCATGTCCCATACTCAAATGACTAAGCTAGTCTCTTGCATCAAGTCAGAATAAAAACATTTCTTGATAAAAATGTTGTTTTGCTTTTGTTTTGATTCATCAAGAAATATCAAGGTTGGTGTTAGAAATGTTTAATTCTATGGAGTCCATAAGTAAGCATTGTTTCTTTTGATTGTTGTAAAACGTATTTTTTTTTTTTTTTTTTTTTTTTTTACTTACAAAGTTTTGCTTAGTATGATACAAAGCCACGAATTGGTTACATAATAAAACTGGAATATCCTCTGCACGTGGGAGACTTTTTTGCACTTTATGATACATTGCTTTTGACATAATTAACATAACATTATGTGGGTAGGGCATATTAGGAGTTTGCAATTTTTTTTTTTCTTTAGCATTTTTCTTTTTTTTCTCTCCTTTCTCATTTTTCTTTATCTCTCTCTCATTTTTCTTTATCTCTCTCTCATTTTTCTTTATCTCTCTCTCATTTTTCTTTATCTCTCTCTCTCTCTCCTTTCTCGTTTTACTTTCTCTCTCTCTCTCCTTTCTCGTTTTACTTTCTCTCTCTCTCTCCTTTCTCGTTTTACTTTCTCTCTCTCTCTCCTTTCTCGTTTTACTTTCTCTCTCTCTCTCCTTTCTCGTTTTACTTTCTCTCTCTCTCTCCTTTCTCGTTTTACTTTCTCTCTCTCTCTCCTTTCTCGTTTTTCTTTCTCTCTCTCTCTCCTTTCTCGTTTTTCTTTCTCTCTCTCTCTCCTTTCTCGTTTTTCTTTCTCTCTCTCTCTCCTTTCTCGTTTTTCTTTCTCTCTCTCTCTCCTTTCTCGTTTTTCTTTCTCTCTCTCTCTCCTTTCTCGTTTTTCTTTCTCTCTCTCTCTCCTTTCTCGTTTTTCTTTCTCTCTCTCTCTCTCTCTCTCCTTTCTCGTTTTTCTTTATCTCTCTCTCTCTCTCTCCTTTCTCGTTTTTCTTTATCTCTCTCTCTCTCTCCTTTCTCGTTTTTCTTTATCTCTCTCTCTCTCTCCTTTCTCGTTTTTCTTTATCTCTCTCTCTCTCTCTCCTTTCTCGTTTTTCTTTATCTCTCTCTCTCTCTCCTTTCTCGTTTTTCTTTATCTCTCTCTCTCTCTCCTTTCTCGTTTTTCTTTATCTCTCTCTCTCTCTCCTTTCTCGTTTTTCTTTATCTCTCTCTCTCTCTCTCTCCTTTCTCGTTTTTCTTTATCTCTCTCTCTCTCTCTCTCCTTTCTCGTTTTTCTTTATCTCTCTCTCTCTCTCCTTTCTCGTTTTTCTTTATCTCTCTCTCTCTCTCCTTTCTCGTTTTTCTTTATCTCTCTCTCTCTCTCTCTCCTTTCTCGTTTTTCTTTATCTCTCTCTCTCTCTCTCTCCTTTCTCGTTTTTCTTTATCTCTCTCTCTCTCTCCTTTCTCGTTTTTCTTTATCTCTCTCTCTCTCTCCTTTCTCGTTTTTCTTTATCTCTCTCTCTCTCTCCTTTCTCGTTTTTCTTTATCTCTCTCTCTCTCTCCTTTCTCGTTTTTCTTTATCTCTCTCTCTCTCTCCTTTCTCGTTTTTCTTTATCTCTCTCTCTCTCTCCTTTCTCGTTTTTCTTTATCTCTCTCTCTCTCTCCTTTCTCGTTTTTCTTTATCTCTCTCTCTCTCTCTCCTTTCTCGTTTTTCTTTATCTCTCTCTCTCTCTCCTTTCTCGTTTTTCTTTATCTCTCTCTCTCTCTCTCCTTTCTCGTTTTTCTTTATCTCTCTCTCTCTCTCTCCTTTCTCGTTTTTCTTTATCTCTCTCTCTCTCTCCTTTCTCGTTTTTCTTTATCTCTCTCTCTCTCTCTCCTTTCTCGTTTTTCTTTATCTCTCTCTCTCTCTCTCCTTTCTCGTTTTTCTTTATCTCTCTCTCTCTCTCTCCTTTCTCGTTTTTCTTTATCTCTCTCTCTCTCCTTTCTCGTTTTTCTTTATCTCTCTCTCTCTCTCTCCTTTCTCGTTTTTCTTTATCTCTCTCTCTCTCTCTCTCCTTTCTCGTTTTTCTTTATCTCTCTCTCTCTCTCTCCTTTCTCGTTTTTCTTTATCTCTCTCTCTCTCTCCTTTCTCGTTTTTCTTTATCTCTCTCTCTCTCTCCTTTCTCGTTTTTCTTTATCTCTCTCTCTCTCTCTCCTTTCTCGTTTTTCTTTATCTCTCTCTCTCTCTCTCTCTCTCCTTTCTCGTTTTTCTTTATCTCTCTCTCTCTCTACTTTCTCGTTTTTCTTTATCTCTCTCTCTCCTTTCTCGTTTTTCTTTATCTCTCACTCTCTCTCCTTTCTCGTTTTTCTTTATCTCTCTTTTTTCTCGTTTTTCTTTATCTCTCTTTTCTCGTTTTTCTTTATCTCTCTTTTCTCGTTTTTCTTTATCTCTCCTTTCTCGTTTTTCTTTATCTCTCCTTTCTCGTTTTTCTTTCTCTCTCTCTCTCTCTCTCCTTTCTCGTTTTTCTTTCTCTCTCTCTCTCTCTCCTTTCTCGTTTTTCTTTATCTCTCTCTCTCTCTCCTTTCTCGTTTTTCTTTCTCTCTCTCTCTCTCTCTCTCCTTTCTCGTTTTTCTTTATCTCTCTCTCTCTCTCCTTTCTCGTTTTTCTTTATCTCTCTCTCTCTCTCTCTTCTCGTTTTTCTTTATCTCTCTCTCTCTCTCTTCTCGTTTTTCTTTATCTCTCTCTCTCTCTCTCTTCTCGTTTTTCTTTATCTCTCTCTCTCTCTTCTCGTTTTTCTTTATCTCTCTCTCTCTCTTCTCGTTTTTCTTTATCTCTCTCTCTCTCTTCTCGTTTTTCTTTATCTCTCTCTCTCTCTCTTCTCGTTTTTCTTTATGTCTCTCTCTCTCTCTTCTCGTTTTTCTTTATGTCTCTCTCTCTCTCTTCTCGTTTTTCTTTATGTCTCTCTCTCTCTTCTCGTTTTTCTTTATGTCTCTCTCTCTCTCTTCTCGTTTTTCTTTATGTCTCTCTCTCTCTCTTCTCGTTTTTCTTTATGTCTCTCTCTCTCTCTTCTCGTTTTTCTTTATCTCTCTCTCTCTCTCTTCTCGTTTTTCTTTATCTCTCTCTCTCTCTCTCTCTCTCTCTTCTCGTTTTTCTTTATCTCTCTCTCTCTCTCCTTTCTCGTTTTTCTTTATCTCTCTCTCTCTCTCTCTCTCCTTTCTCGTTTTTCTTTATCTCTCTCTCTCTCTCTCTCTCTCCTTTCTCGTTTTTCTTTATCTCTCTCTCTCTCTCTCCTTTCTCGTTTTTCTTTATCTCTCTCTCTCTCTCTCCTTTCTCGTTTTTCTTTATCTCTCTCTCTCTCTCTCCTTTCTCGTTTTTCTTTATCTCTCTCTCTCTCTCTCTCCTTTCTCGTTTTTCTTTATCTCTCTCTCTCTCTCTCTCTCCTTTCTCGTTTTTCTTTATCTCTCTCTCTCTCTCTCCTTTCTCGTTTTTCTTTATCTCTCTCTCTCTTTTCTCGTTTTTCTTTATCTCTCTCTCTCTCTCTTTTCTCGTTTTTCTTTATCTCTCTCTCTCTCCTTTCTCGTTTTTCTTTATCTCTCTCTCTCTCTCTCCTTTCTCGTTTTTCTTTATCTCTCTCTCTCTCTCCTTTCTCGTTTTTCTTTATCTCTCTCTCTCTCTCTCCTTTCTCGTTTTTCTTTATCTCTCTCTCTCTCTCTCTCCTTTCTCGTTTTTCTTTATCTCTCTCTCTCTCTCTCTCCTTTCTCGTTTTTCTTTATCTCTCTCTCTCTCTCTCTCTCTCCTTTCTCGTTTTTCTTTATCTCTCTCTCTCTCTCTCTCTCCTTTCTCGTTTTTCTTTATCTCTCTCTCTCTCTCTCTCCTTTCTCGTTTTTCTTTATCTCTCTCTCTCTCTCTCTCCTTTCTCGTTTTTCTTTATCTCTCTCTCTCTCTCTCCTTTCTCGTTTTTCTTTATCCTTTCCTTAATCATACCCAATATGATACCACAAAAGATCTCAGTTAGTAAAAATAAGTAAGTAGCCTAGAAATTATTTTTTCTTCTATTAGATATATCTTCAAAATGCACCAATTTCTTATCATAAAGGAAATTATATAATTCCTAAAATTATACATGTTTAATTATAAATAGACAATCTTGTAAGTAAATAACTTAGATTAAACTTTACACAAATGTATATTTTATTTGTTCAGGTAACTGATTAATGAATGATGGCTAAACGTATAAGATCAAGTCAGCAAAATTTAAGCCTGATCTCCCCAATCTTATCAAACATTAAAATTTAAAAAAAAAGAAACTCTTCATAGTCAGACCAAGACATTTCAAGGTCCTCCCATGTAAAGCAATAAATGCTCGTTGCTTTTTATTTAAATTATAATAGTTGAAGTATTTTTTTATTTTATTTTATTTTTATCTTTTTTTACAATCTTTTTTGTCTAAAACTGTAATTTAAACTAGTTCTTAAATTCTTCATGTAACCTATCAAGTAACATCAAATATAGGTTGTACTTCAATCTGGTCAATGATTTTCCTATTTGAATTTTCTGATGAATCCTATTTTAGCTAATGATTGAATAGTCTCCTTGAAAGTTCCATAACTATAAGATACCCATGGAAATTCCCTTATTCTATCATTAACTATTTGAGCATAGCATCTTTAACAAAATACTGTAATAGAAATCATAAGTACAAATGCAGGTGATTAGTTATAGAAGTAAAAGTATACAAATGAAAAGATTCAAAATTGACTGTTTTCCATTTCACAGAAGACATAAAACACATGTTTTATCACCCCCCCCCCCATTATCTTCCTTTTTTTCTTTTTTTTTTCCTTTATGCATGTTTTTTTTTTTTTTTTTTTTTTTTTTTTTTTTTTTTTCACTAAAACTAAATGGCATCTCTGATATATCTTTTTCTTCAGTCTTTCCTCACGATCAAAATGGAATGGGCCATAATTTATCTGAAGTAATAGCAGAGCATAACACAAATGCTGGCTTACTAATGGATCATCTAGTAATATTATATATTTTTTCATGCTTAATTTAATGATTTTCTAATTTTAATTTTTTTTAATGGGATAGTAAATATTTTGATATAATTTATATATATTAAAATTATTTCTTTGTTAATAATTTTTGATTGTTTGTCTTGAAGTTTTAGGAAAGCTTGACCTACATAGAAAATTATCCATAACTTTTTTTTTATCCTTTCACCCCATTCAAGGCAGTAAATACACAAGAGCTGAGTGTATAAGAAAAAGAAATATTACTAAAAAGCAAGAACAATATAAGAGTAATGTGGAAGATGATCGATAATGATTGAAATTGCATTTAAATTTTTGAAGAACAAAGTTGGCTGGAAAGTATTGAGCCAGAAGAGTTCCACAAGCAAGAAATGCAAGAAAAACTGTTGGCATAGAACTTAGTTACATCTAGCCAATTCAACTGTGAATTGGTGAGAACTTGTCAATCTAATACTGCGCTTAAATTCACAAAGTCTAGTTACCACAGTAAAGAGCAAACAGCTTTCATGCAGATGGAGAGCAAAGTAAATATGCAAAAATAGAAAAAGAAGTACGACAAAAATATATTTTCTCACTACTAATTAACCTGTGCAGCAAGAGGATTCTATAAGGAATGAAGAATTCACCAGAATCTACTATCAATGGATATAACCAAACCTCCAAAACTCCAAAGGGATTTTTGGATGTTTGGTGCATCAAAACTAATGGATACTTTTAAAAAACTGAGCAATTCTTAAGGAACTTAAAAAAAAAATGTCTTTAGAAACAAAAGTGCTTGAATACTTCACAATATCTAATCTCCTTTATGGTGCTGAATGCTGGATAGTTTTGTTACAAATGAAAGAAAAACTTGGAACAACAGACATGCTTCTACAATACTATGAACAGATTATGTGAGAAATAATGTTTTAAGATTAGAAACTGCAAAGAAATTACTACTAAAAATCAGCTGAAATTTTTGGGAGACTTCACGAGAAAAGAAGGCTTGGAGAAATGAACACCCACTAGTCACATTGAAGGCAGGAAAAATAGCAGGTACCCTCTTGACAAGTTTAAGGAAACAGATGATGGAACAAGTAGAACAACAAGACAGAAAGTTGTCTCTCTCACACCCTGAAGGGAACATGGCTCAGATGTTAAAAATAATTTATAAGATTCAGAAAAAAAAAAAAATTAATTTTATGTTAAAATCAGCATTTGAAAGTTGTCAAATTTTGTGCTCTTGAATTCAGTTTGAGATATACAAAAACTCTTGTAGCCAGAGAGTTGGTCATGTCAAAATCCAGTATGTTTTAAGGTTTACTACTGTGATGATGTCTACTAAAATTTTGAAAGTATTTTGGTACATGTGTACTAAAATAACAAAATATTTTAATTTTTTAATTTTAAAAAAATTTTAATTTTTGTATGACAATCAAAACAAAGGAAATAAATTCACTATACAGAATCAAATAAAAAAGAAACATGCAAAGTTTGAAATGAAAGTTTACATTAACACTGTGGGAGGCACAATCAAACATTTTAAGCAGCTTCAAGAGCTGTTTTAGCCCCAGCCACAATGTATACATATTTGCATTATGAGAAACAGCAAGAAAATAGTGACATTTTCCCCGGTGTCTGTGGAAAAAAGTGAAAGGCAGCCTCTAGATTGTTTTTAATTTTTAATAAAATTGAAAAACTAAAAATTACAGAAACCTATGCTTACCAAAATATATGAAATAAAGAAATAATTTGTGATGGTACTCAGATTATGATTCATGAATAAAACTTAAAATTTGACAAGTAGAACTGATAAAAGATGTCTTTGTTAAAGCATTTACATGAACAGCAAACAATGGCCAATATCATGTCACCCCACCCTTATTGAAAATAGATTGAAAAACTAAAAAAAATCCAAAGACCTACCTTCCCAAAACATACTGAATAAAGAAGCAGCTGGTAATGTGTGCTCTATCAGAACTTAAAATAATAAAATTTAAGTGGATATCAAAAAATTGGTATACAGATACTTAGTCAAAATAGGTAAAACACCATTTTTTTAGTACCTGGATACTTTCTGAAATTTCAGAATTAAACTGACACCACCCACTGGCCATGGGACCTGTACCTTACTTGTTACCCACTTGAGTAGGAATTTATTTGTTTAAAGGGTTGGACACTGTTTGTGTGATTCATCCCATTAAAATAGGCATATTGGACATGAGGATACAACAAATTGAGAAATACAGGTATTGTTTCATTAAAATAGAGCAAAACATATTTTAGACAGGTGTCTGAAAATACTAAATTTTGAGCCAAGGTGGTGGTATGAGGAAATTTCTTCAAAAGTACGATAGTATTCATTACGAATACTATCTTGGATTTTGTTACTGCCACTTTCACTTAGTTGTGGCAGTCAGATCCACAGAACTAATGGCAATAGTCATTGAACACTTTCAATTTAAATTTTTTTTTTGTTCCCTCTGCTATGGCCAGGTATTGAACTCACAACTCTTTTGGTCAAGTCATTTTTTGGAGATATATATGAGATACACATTATAGGATTGTAGTATACGGAATAAATTCCAATAACCAACAAATACTATTCTTAAGAGTGCTCTTTACAGAATAGAGCAAATATAATCATTTATACGAAAATTATAACATAAAAATGTTATAAAATCACTACAAAAATAGCCATTTTGTTTCAACACTTCTGGTGTTTATATATCTAAATATGTCTGCGTGTTTGTGTATTATAATCTGATTATGTGTGTATTGTCTTTTGCAAGATTTCATCATCCCTAATCCATATCGTCCATTCAAATGTATCTAAGTTGTAACGGAGTTCAGAGCAGCATTAGATCTTAATGTTTATTCCAACTTAATTTCAATAAAAACAAAATAAATAAAAAAAATATATTTTTTCCTCAGTTTCTTCTTGAAATAATTTTATGATTTTAAACTTAATATAGATTAAATTTAAAATTGGTAATCTTTAATTTTGAATTTTATACTATAATTTAATATTAGTTAGAATGAATTCGATTTTAGTCTAACTCTAATATTAATGCATTAAGTAATTATTATAATTTAAGTTCATTGTTAAGTTTTTTGAATTCTCATATACTTGTATTTTGATTGGTCCTTCCAGCTTATGTAACAGCATTTCCCCTAATGAGGGGTGTTTGATTGACTTGAACCTTTTAAGACCCTTTATTCTACATTCAACACCATCACTTGAGAAGACACCAGAAGTGTTGAAACAAAATGGCTATTTTTGTAGTGATTTTATAACATTTTTATGTTATAATTTTCAAATAAATGATATATATATATATAATATATATATATATATATATATATATATATATATATATATATATATATATATTCAAAGGGCTTCTTTAAATTTATAAAGATATTTTTCTATATTTAATATTCTATACATTTTCTTATTTTTACATATATCATAGTTAGGTTTAATTACTATTTTAATTGCTAGCTGTTTTTTGTCTAATTATATTTGTGTAGGGTTAATTGTAATTGATATTTCCCCATTCAAGGAGATTCTTTGAATTTAATCTATAATTAATTTATATGATTTAATTATATTTCACTTATATTGTACTAGCTTTGATTTGATTTTTTTTTTATTCCATTTAATCTATTTAATTAAAATTAATATTTAATTTTAATTTTTCCTATATACTTATAATTTTTTTATTTAGCTTAGTTTATAATATTAACATGTTACAACATTTTTACACATTCTTAAAACCTTCTCATTATTTTAAAGATTGTAATTCCTTATGTAATTTTTCCTATTTGAACAAGTGTTAACATTTGAAATATAGGTCAAGGTTAATTTTTCTGATGTTAATTTCCAACTGTCTTTAAACTTTCGTTTACACTCTAGACGATTCTTTATTTCTCCTCTTCCTTCTCTACCCAGCTCTTTGTTCTTTTCTTCTCTCTGTTTTTTTCTTTTCTTCCTTTTAAACCCCTTTTTCCTTTATTTGTAGTTTTTCCTTTCTTTTCCTCCCTTTTTTTCCTTCCTCTTATTTAAATTTAAAAAAAAAAAAGTTACGCTTCATATTTCTTTTTTCTTACTTTTTATTGTTGACAAGCTCTTGCAGAGCAAAATGGTCATTCAGATGGGGTATTTTTAAATTTGCTTTATTTGTAATATATAGGGTTAGGTAAATGAGATAACAAGATATTAGCGACTGCATACACATATGCTGGCATGCATACATTGGTAAGCAAATAAATAATTATCAAATTTAGCCAGGAGGTTTAGACATAATAGTGCTCAATGTGATTAGACAGAGCTATGAAATATGTTAATAAATAAACATATGCCTACGTTTAATGTGTGACTAGTTTCGTTGGTTACCCAATTCAACAGGCATGAGATATCACTTATTGTTTATTAAATAAACAATAAGCGATGTCTTGTGCCTGATGAATTGGGTAATCAACGAAACTCAAGTCACAATTAAATGTAGGTATGGTTATTTATTAACATATATATGTAAGTGAACATTTGAAGTCAACACTCGGAGGCGACGGACTGTTTCATGCTAAACGCAATTGTTATGGCCTGCCAATTGCGTTTAGCAAATGGTCTGTTGTCTCTGAAAGTTGACTTCAGTTTTTATATTTTTATATTTACATACAACTAATCTGATATAAATATAACACACACACACACACACACACACACACACACACACACACATATATATATATATATATATATATATATATATATATATATATAATTAATTCTGTGACTTCCATTCATCTGTCTGTCGCACCCTCTAAAATGACTGATCGAAACCAAATTTTGGAGAGTAGTGCAAACAGTTAAGACTGGTACAAAGTATAGTTGGTTTTACAAGAGTGTGTGTAAAAACCTTAAAGTAGGGTTTTTGTCAGTATTTTTCAAAACAAATCAGCTTATTCAAATTTCATCAATTAGTTTTGCGAAATTGAATGAAACAAAGAGTTTGTAAATCTCTACAAAAAATGTTAGTGATAACTTCAACAATACTAAATACCGTGAGGAATTCAACATTTTGTCAGCTTGTTGCAAAAAAATTCTAGTAATTAATAAGCTTTGAACAAACCGAAAGCAGATAAAATACATAATACTGTTTTTAAAGTAAATAGTAATTTCTCCTGTGACTTTTGGGATGCATCTAAATTATTTAATGGAACAATTTTCAGTTTTAAATGCTGAAACGAGGCTTCAATAAGATTTTGAATTTAAACTGAAAAGTATACGTTACTTTAATACTCACTTTCCAGCCTTGACAATTCAAAAGTATTTACACAGACTTATGGGTGATGAATTATTTTCGACCATACAGCTCCTTTCCCCATAGATGAAACATTGCAAGTCTTTTGTTACTTCCACATGTTGTACTGTACCAAGTTCATCAAGATGGTGCATCTTCTTTCAGTCAAATGCTTGTGGCTTCAAAATTACCCTTTAGCCACATCATTACCCACCAGTGAAAAACAAAACAATTTCTAACCATAAACCAGATTTTATTCTTGGGTTGTAACCTACTGCTATAAGCAAGCAAAGTTGAGATGAGGCATAGTTGGAGGGTGGGGAAGGTGAACAGTCATTGTCATTCCTCTTCATCTCTCGGTATGTCTTTTTGGGATGCTGGTCAGTTTTATAGATAAAATAGTTCTTTATCCTGTCGTCTTTGTCTAAAAAAAAAAGCAATTTATCTTCATTCAGCATCTTCTCTTTGTCTGGGCTGCTGGTGAAGGCCTCTTCATGATACTAATAACCTTCAGTCAAAAATAAATGTTCTGAATCCATTTTTTGCAACCAGTTCAAATCCATTTTTTGCAACTGGTCCAGCTGTTTTCAATTTAACAAGCTTCTGATATTGCTACACATGACAAATGTTCAGATGAGCTCCATTCTTTAGTTCTACTAGTTCCAAACTTTACAGCTAGGACATGCCATGCCGCATACACAGGGTTGAATCCTCCTCCTCCTCCTCCTGTCTTTTGTATTCCATTGGTAAAGAGGAATTTTCACTTAGGCAGCTTCTTTCTGTGAACTGCTATTTTGCGGAACAGACTCCTGAGAGAATGCTTCCCCCGATCACTGCAGTCTTAACTTCAAGTCTTGGATGAACTGTTATATATCTTCATAATCTGCACTTCCTTCCACCTCGTACATCTTTTACAACAGCCTTACTTGGTCACCCTCTACCTTGAATTGAACTTTTGATCTTGTATTGAATGAACATTTAGCAAAAAATAAATGAATAATATTGTTAGTGCATCTTGTCTAGTGCTGCTGCTATATATTTATAGGTTCTTGATAAAATCCAAAGAATCTGTAATGTTATTGATCCTGACCTGGCATCTCAGCTTCAGTCCCTTTCCTGCTGTCATAATATAGTTTCCCTATGCCTTTTTTTATAAATACATTCGTGGTAATTGTTCTGATAAAGTTTCTGTTATGGTACTTAAAGAATTTAAGTGTGGTACTAGATTGGTGACAAGGTCTCATCCTTTTTACAGTTGAAATGGCTACATGTAACTATAAGTTCTGTGCTAGTAATTTCTTCTATTGCACTTCTTGCTTGTGAAACTCTTTTGTGGCTTCTTGCTTCCCAGTCAAATTTGATCTTCAAAAATTTAAATGCAATGTCAATTGTCATCTTCTTTCACCTTAATTCTTATTCTTTCATTGTCCTTTCTCCTTAATATTAGTTTTTCTAACACTCGGTATCCCCTTGTGTCCTAGTTACTTTATTGCCTTACTTGGGGTGAAATGATTAAAAAAAAAAATCATGTTCAAATACAGACTTGTCTCCAGAGACTATAGAGTTGGTTTCTAGATAATGTTTCATGTGTAACATCCATTTTGGATTCTACTGCATCCTGTCTCTCCAGTGGTTAAGACTGGTTAGGTAGATATATGGGACAGACTATTAACCATGCAGTATATCACTCCTCTCCATATTGCTGAAATTATCTCATGGAAAGATCAAGTGCTGATACCCATTGTTCCAACACAGTTACAGAGATTGTCAGGATATTGCTAAATACAACCACAAACTATGAACACCAATGCAGTATCTATTTTGACAAACTACATAGATTCCCACTGAGAAAATTACTATGGAAAATAACAAGTATCAACAAGTTTCCTCAGGAGCCCTTAATAGTTTATAGCATGAAAAATGGAATTAGCAAACCAGAATTCAAACTCTGTCTAGGAAAGTATATACTCACTTTGCACTCATGTCTTTTAGCAAGGTATGAATCCATTTTCCCCCCACCCAGTTATAAGTAAATAGCAGTGCAGTTTAAACACTTCAGCCTTTTGATGAAATCTGTCTTTGGTGTTTTATAATGTTAGGTTATTGCTGGTACTGTGTATTTCGGTGCAACCTGTCATACATTACTTGACATTACTTGGAAAGACTCTGTCAAATAACCCCCATTGTTCTAAGAGCTTTCATGAAGGGAGTTTACTTCAGTATTGCACCCTGGTGATCTAATGAGTCATCGGAAATAATGTCTACATTCTTTAATTATATTCAATAGACCCTAAGAAAAATCTAGCATTTATAGTAAAGTCAGTATTAATATTTTTATAACCATGTGTAAAATAAATATAAAAAAATAAACAAATTACAATCTTTTCTTTTCTTCTATAATTTTTTTTTTCTTTTTTAATTGAATCTGATATGATGTCATTTTACATCTTTTTGAATACACTTACAAGAAAAAGTATTTCATCTCTAACCTGATATAGTGGAAGATGTCTCCTGTATAAAATATTTAATTTTATAAGTGGCTTTAATGATTTCATGCACAAGTTATTTGGAAAAATAGCTTTGCATAATACCCATGTTTACACCCATGTACAAATGGGAGGTATGGTTAAATTTTTTTTTTTTTTTAAACCTGTTTTGTCAAAGGTTACTAGTTTTCTAGCTCTAGCTTCTGATCATTTTACATGTGTTGGACTTTGTTCATTGTGATACCTTGGGTCACACCCATAATCTCAAAAATTTTGTGATATGCTATTTTTGTTGTTTTATTTTATTTTGTTACTTCAATAATCATGAAGCATAATAATTCTTTTCAATATTTAAGTAAATATTATCAGAAGAGTAAGCTACAAGTTGTCAGCAGTTATTATGTACTGGCAAAACAAAATATGGAATTAAGAATTTTCATAAATATGAAATATTACTTTTAGATAAATACAAATAATTTTCCTGCTTAGAATGAATATATTTTTAAACTTCTTTTTTCTAATGTTGGTTTCTGGAAGAAAAGATAACTTTCTACAAATTTCTGATACATGTATCTTTTTTTCGTTTTTTTTTTTTTTTTTTTTTCAATTTCACCCCATTCAAGGCAATAATGCCACTAAGATGCAAGGAGTTACTGGGAATGAAAGAGAATAAGAACAATAAAAGAAATAGATTCAGAAAGACAGAAGATTTTGTTGAGAATCTCAAGATATAAAGCAGAAGCTCCAAATGAGATATGGCACTAATGTTCAATGCATGGACAAATGGTAGATTTATAAATATGTAAAATGGATTCTGACATGAAAAATTGTTTTTCACAACACAGTGGACCAACTTTCCTAGCAGCAGATTCAATATAACCACTCCACTTCATGCCACTGGAAAACGTCAGACCAAGAAGGTGCAATGAACTGCTCTCCTAGAGGTTAGCATCAGCCATGCTGATGGAAGGCAAAAAAGGTTCTCTGTTGATTAAATGATAGCAATTTCATTTTGGAAACGTGAAAATTAACAACCCATTTCTTATTTTCAATACTTTTATAAATTTTTTTTTTTTTTTTTTTTTTTTTTTTTAATGGAAAATCTGTTTTAATTTCTTTTATAGAAAAGTTCTACTGTATATGAGTTATCTTGAGTGGTTAAAATGAGCTTGAAAATATTGTCTATGTAGAAACAACACTAATGTTATTTGGCAATTCTTAAAGGTAGTATTGCTTGTATAACATTTTAAGTTGAAAAATTTACTTTTTTTGTTTTTTCTAAGATTGATAAATTCTTTGCATTTGTAAATTTCCTAATGATAACCTCCAAAAGAATATCTGGACATAATAGAAACTAGTGGGAAAATTTTAGACTGAATTTTCAGCCTAATCTTGTAGAAGATTTGAGAGTAGAAGAGAAATTGCAAAAAAAAAATTTTTTTTTTTTTTTTTTTCTTTTTAAATCATTTCTCCCCAAGCAAGGCAATAAAGCCACTAAAGATGCAAGGGGTTACTGAATGTTAGAGAATATCTAAAAGAAAAAGAAAAAAGACCATTAAGGAGAGAGAACAGTAAAAGAACAATAATTAAGAAGACATTAGATAACAATTGATATAGCATTTAAATTTTTGAAGATCAAAGTTGACTAGGAGACAAGAAGCTGGAAGAATTCCTCAAATGAGAAGTGCGATAGAAGAAACCGTTAGCATAGAACCTCGTTACATCTTGCCATTTCGACTGTAAAGTATATGAGGCATTGCTGCCAATGGAATTTTAATCTAATTTCGATTTTGATAAAATGACCTGTTGCAGGAGTGCTGCTTCTCTGCAGTACATTTCATACTCTATAATTTGCATGAAATTTAACTCTATTGGATGCAATTGAGCTTCTGTGATGAAAGGGAACTTTTGACATCTGTATGTATTAATTTCATTTGCAACAAGAACATCTGTTGTTTTCCCTGATTTTAGAAATATCAAACTCTATCAAATGTCAATTCCCATTTCTCTTGCAACAGCTGATGCAATTCCTCAACTGTCAAAAATTTCAACATGTTTATATATGTGAATGTCTGCTGAACTGACAATGGCAAAATTGCAATCCTACACCAATCAGTTTTTATTGTACATTCACAGTATCACTGACATTTAAAACACTTTCTCTTAAAAAAAAAAACTTCACAACTATTAAAAGTAATTTTGAAAGTACTAAATTAAGCATTTTATGAGATTTTTATCACTAAAAAGAATCTTGTAAAAGATTTTTTTTTTTCATATCCATACATATAGAATTAATATAACTAGTACACAAGCAAGCACTTTCTCCAATATCGGTCTACACCGTTCGGACTGCTGTATGCTCTGACCTTCTTCAGGTAAAGACATACCACATGGAATTAGAACAATTTATCCCCTGTAGACTAAATAAAGTGTTCAGTTCAAAATTCCAGTGTATATCACCTGAAGAAGGTCAGTGTGTACAACAGCCAACAAATTGTGAATATAGCATTAAAGATGAGGACATTGTGTGTGTGTGTGTGTGTGTGTGTGTGTGTGTGTGTGTATATATATATATATATAATATATATATATATATATATATACCAAAAAATAATGCTGACAGCTGTTGTGCTTGCTTGATACCAATTTGTTTACTATCTAGTTGATGGGATGAAATTTCATTTTATTTTGGTACCTTTTCTATATAATGTTTAGAATTAATCCCTAAGTAAATTACTAAAAGATATTATCCTTCTTCAATTTTAAAACACTCCTCTTTTTAAGTCTTGTTAAAGGTTTATTTTCCACCTAATTAGTCAATATTTAACCATAAATTCTGTTGATTTTATGATCATAGTTCTTATGTGAACAGTACTTTAAAATGGTATATCATTTAGCTTTGCAGTTGAAAAAACAACTGAAATATTGATATTTAAACTTTGTGACTATTTTCCAAAATTCACTTTTTTGGCAAAGGTCAAAGGGTCATATCTCAGGAACCCTTTGTCCTAGAGTTGTAAAATAAGTATTATTCAATTCATATCATGAAGCTCTATAAGTGTACCATGTTTAAAAAAAAATCTGTCGTAATGGTCAGAATCTTGTTGATTTGAAATGGAATGACTCCACAATGAACTTCACTTTGTTATTTTTAATGTATTAAATCTTTACTTACGAATGTTCAAAACAGCATTCTATTTGGCCTACCTTTGTGCTTCTCTATTACTGTCATTAGTTTGACAACATGATGAGTTATAAAATTTCTACCTTTGTTCCATTCTTCCTAGTCACCTAAAAATATGCAGCCTTTCAGGTGGTATGAGCTGCATATCACTTTTGACAGACACTTAAAAACATCCTTTTTTACGAATATGAATTTTAACTATTCTTTCTATAAAATCTTATAACAGAAGAAATGTTTTCTTTGTCTCTGTTCATTTGCCATCTTGACTTCTACTTGTCTGCCTATCAAACACAGGAGTATCAAATCTGCCACTCTTGATTCGGTCAATGTCTACTGATGTTTTCTTACCACTCAAAGATCATTATTGCTTAACTCTCACATGATACCTCAACCTGACTGACTAGTTCCACTAACTAATGTTTGTTTTTATTTTTCCTTTCTTAGTGTAATAGTTTTGTTAGTTCCTTTGTTTTTATTTGATTAGTAGCTGCCATGTTGTGATGTGACTAAGTTAAACATAAATCCAATATTTTCAAAATCTTGCATTTCAAAATAAACCCTGGTAGTAAAATACATTTTAGCAAAGGAATAAAACAGATCTTTACCTTTTTAATAAAAATTATGGCCAACAATTATTAACAGTAGGTATTTAATTCTGTAGTATTAAAAGTAATAGACAGTTTGCCTTCATTTTTATGCTGTGTATAAAGGAGGTCAGTTTTTTGTTTAATTTTCAATATATAATATTCAGTTCATGTGATAACTGGAGAAGCATTAAGTGCACTGACAAAGATGATGTTGGAAAAATATTTGTTGTATAAATAAATGCATATTGCTTGTAATTTTAATGCTTATATATATCCAGCATTGCATTCTTCTGTGCTGTGTCCCTTCAGGATGTTGGTTATGATGACTCTCCAAAATTTCTTCCCCACATACCCCCATAATTTGTTCCTGTCCTTTGTAGTTTTTAATAAAAAAATTTTTGCTATCTCTCCTAAACCTTGTTCTGCCATACATCAAGCTCACTAGGATGGTTATGCATTATTTTCCTATGTCCCTCTTTGTCTTCAATCTCTCCTGTGCATATCAAATTTTCCAAGCTCTTTACTCATGTACCCTAGAAATTTCAGCTCTTTTCCTGATGTCAGTTAAGTACATTTTGTTTCCATTTTCTCTAAAAAGGCTTGCAGCCACATCCTGTTGAAACACCTGTTCCTATACAATAAGTTAAGCAACGTCAAACCTGGTCAGTACCTAGGTGAGTAACGACTTGAGAATACCAGGTTCTGTAAGCTTGGATGTGCAACTGGTGTAATGGATAGTGACTCAGAATTGTTAATCAGAGAGCTGAGTTCCAGTTGGGTTCGTTATATTCACTTTGGAAAAGGTATGGAGCCACCAGCTATGGGTTAATTAGTAAAACTCTTATCACTAAAACATTGTTATTCCCACCCCAAAAAATAAAATTGTGTACAAAATATTTAGATTTCAGCATTAAATAACCCGTAGAGGTTGATATACCATTAAACAACCAATCGGTCACCCATCCAAATTCTCTAAAACTTTATCATTACTCACATGTTCAGTACATGGTATTCTTGGCATCCTTCTGTAGAACCACATTTTTGTTGCTTATTTTCACTTAATTCTTATGTAGGATTGTAGAAGTCTTTGCAAGGTTTGTTTTGGAAATTCATGAAGTTAAATTACTGAGGGCTGAAGTATAAGGTACAAAACTAAAGCCTATCAAGCTGGAACAACTTATTCATTGGGTGGATATTTCAGCAAGTAAAATTTTTCATTTTCCTTTTTATTGTTTGAATAACATTTATATATTGTTACACTTTCTTATTGAAACAAAAATAAAAATCTATACTGAAAACAGAAATAAAAAACAGAATTCCCTAAAACAGAAAATTGGTTTCTCTCACATATATATATATATACACACACACACACACACTTTACCTGTTACTGCACACTTCAACCAACTGTTCTATAGCATTGATGGCATCAGATGCATACTTTTAGCGTCTTCATTCAACAGCTGACAAGACTCAGATCAGAGTTGAAGTATATTTTCAAAATAAAATCACACATTGAGGTATTAAACGGGGATTTGGGTTTACTCAGAGAGTATAATTTCTACAGGGAGCCAACAACATTCTTCAGAAGAGTGAGTCCCACTTTTATTCCTCATATCATTGAAAAAGGACTCGGGTGTGTCCGAAAATTCTAACTTTAAAATTTTTCACTTTGTCAAACTGCTAATATATAATAAATATCAATTTTATTGCCAATATTGTTATCATTTTGTTGGATTTTTAGTCCTCAAATTTTATCGACCAACCTATTAAATCTACATATTTTAAGAAGCACATGTGGACTTACATTTTAATCATATATGTATATTAGCCATGTTTAAATGTATATATTTAAGTAGACATAGATAGTTCAGTTCACTTGAATGTGTTATTCATACCAATAGTATGGATTTCAGATTGAATTTCAATAAAAAAGTCTTTCAAATATGATTGTAACTTTTACAAAAATTTTGTTTTTAAGATTTTTGTCTTCTATTCTGAAAAATACATTACTTTAAGATCTATTTCTGACCATTTTGGATATCCCATTCCTCAATAGGATTAAAATACAGTAATTCCTTGAGATACAAGCATACTGACATATGGGTTTTTTGACATACAAGCTGAGGTTTGGCTGTTTTTGTTTTTTGTCTTGAGATATGAGCAAGTTTCAGTTAAGCATTTGGCCGTTGACCCAGCAAGCACCAAGCTTTGCAAGTATTTCCACACACGTTCAATCTCACTCTGGAAGAATCTCTATTGTGTTGTCTTTTTTACTGTTATTTTGCAAAATTCCTTTAGTGATTCCATGGGTCTGAAGAAAGTAAGTGTAAAGAGCAGTGATGAAAAGCCAAAACATGATTTCGTGTGAGGTAAAGCAGGAAATTATAAGAAAAACATGAGGAAGACATACAAATAATGAATTTGAAGAGACACTATGAGCATTAACTATAACTTAATTTTAAAATTAAGTTATAGTTAATCTTCAGTATCATAGGCTAGGTTAGCTATTTCTAGGCTAGATGTTGTACTTCTCTCTCCCCTCTGCCAGTTGTCCTATGACTCTTCTGAATTTTATGGTTTAGTCCAGTTTATTTCTTTTAATCTTTCTTTCTCTTATTTTATTGTTTGTAAACTATTCACACACTTTTGCTTGTAAGAAACCCACAAATACAAAAATAGGGTTAAGTTTTATGAAAATAAGGGTGATTTATTTATTGGGCAGGAGGCTGGAAAAGATCGTAAATATTGCCATTAATTTCAATGGGGAAAATTGATTTGAGATACGAATGTGTTGAGTTACAAGTTTGATCTTGGAACAAATTAAGCTCTTATATTTGCAATAATAACAAATTAGTTCCATCAGTTCTAACCTACACAGCGAAGACCCAGCATGTAATGCACATTGTAGTGAAACACCCTCATTCCTTTCATATTCCATTGGTAAGATGTATCCTCAACTTAAGCAGCTTCTTCCAACGAACTGCTATTTGTGGGACCTACTCTCAAGTGAGTGCTACACACACCACAATGACTACAATCTTAACCGGTTCAAGTTTAGGGAAACCATTATCTTCCCCACATATCCCCATAAGTTGTTCCTTACTCTGTAACTAGCTTTTTTGAGTGGCTCTTGGGCCTTGTACAGAGTGAACATCAGTGTAAAAAAAAAAAAATTTGATTAACTTTAAAGTTGTATGAGCCGAGTTTGAATTCCAGTTGAATCCATTACATTCACTTACATCCTAATACCCTTGGGAAAGATATGAATCCTCTTCTAACCCCCCCCCACACACACACACACACACACCAGCCCCAGCTATGGGTAAATAGCAGGACAAACTGTTCTATAGCCTTGGATGGCAATTAGTCTACTGCAGAAAGAAATGGTAACCTACTGTGGGGAAAAAATCTGCCTCGTCAGTCATGTATCGAAAGATACATGATCACCTAAGTGTGTATCACGAATGGCACATAACTGAACTGATACAGATCTATTTGTCTATGTTCAGGTTAAAAAAAAAAAAAAAAATTTAAACTAAATTTCAAACGTGCTAGAAAGGATTGAAAAATTTAATAAATTACTAAAAAATGCTTTGGTCATTCTTAATAATAATGTAAACATTTTGACGATAAAACTTTGTTTTTAAGTTTGAGGCCTTTTTTTTTTTTTTCATCACAGTATGCTAAGATGCTTGAAAATATATATTGCAGACATGAATTTTTCTTCAGTGGTGTGGATAAACCAGTCATGTAGTTATTTATCTTTTGTTAGGATGTTGGGTAGGGGATTATATGCTTATAACTACATTTGACCTACTTTGAAGCCCTACACAAAACTTTTTAAGATCCATAATGCATGTACCCTTAACTCTTTTCAACTAACATGTCAGAAAATCTAGCATCAAGGAAATTTAATATTGTTTATTGAAGAACCTGATTAATGTTAGTAATTTTATCACTGGGAAAATAATTTTAGAATATGCTTGTAAGCTGCTAATATGACAAATACTAACTTTTATTTAATGTTTCAATGTTTATTCACATCATCCTTAAAACACATGAAACTCTAAAAATCCAAATTCTCATAGTTTAACAGCAGGTTATCGCTTGAAGAGTATTTCTGGAAAATAACACTTTTAACCCTTCAGCATTCACTATGCTCAAAACCTGCCCTGTAAAAACTGTTTGGGTTAATTTCTGTGTTATTTGCAATGATGTCAGTATACATGGGGCTAGTTATGGTGGGCTGAACATTGAAAGCTGATAATTGCAGGGCGGTTTTGGGTGTGTTGAATGCTAAAATGTTAAAGAAGAGTTTTGTAATTCTAGTGCTGAATACCAAGAGATTGAGCACTTAATAGTAAAATTTAATTTATTTCAAAAAATTATATTTTTCTGTTGATGTGATTTCTTTAAATAAATTTCTTTTCACTATCAAGCAATCTCCATGAAACTCAGAATAAACAGATAAGTGAACATTTAATTTTATTTGATACTATCAATGATCATATCTAAAATAAAAAAATTTTCAGGTATCATTATTGCACTCGACTGTTTCATTGTTTCAGTTGGTCTTTCCTCCTCCTTTTTTATTAAAATGTTTGGGATAGTCAGACATTGAGCCATCTCTTGTGCAATAGTAACGCCAGTGGTAAATATTTGGAGCCAAAAATGCTAAATGTTATCAATAAAAATAACACTTAAACCTATTAGGAAGGATATTACTTTTATCAAAAGTTTAATTATTACTGTTTATCTAATTAATTGACTCAAATTACTGGTGATTAGTAATCATTTTTATTGAATAAAATTAGTAAAGTTGTTTTTGAAGTGACTGTCATTCCTAAATAGTTAAAACAGATCAGCTCCCAGCTATATATTTAACTGCTCTAATAATTTTGTTTTGCTAGTAATAAATTTTAGCCTTGACACTTGATGATATAGAGGTTTTGCATGCACATTTCCAGCAGTTTTAATTAGATTTATATAGAAGTGTTTGTCATGAAGCTTTTTATAGAAATAAATCCTTAACAATAGCCACTGGTTAGTAGATTAGTTTATCTTTTTATATGAAACTTAAGTTTATCTTTTAACCTTTTTAAAAGATGCCCTTGCTATTTACTTGGAGATCCTTGAGAAGATCCCAAAAATAATCAGCAATATTATTGGTCCTGATCTGGTGGCTCAGCTGCAGTCATTTGCCCACTGTCGTAAGGTTGCCTCTCTGTGCCTTTTTTATGAATAATTTAATGGTAACTGTTCGGATGAGCTCTTCACTATGGTACCTAGACTGGATGAATTTAAGTGCAATATTAGACTGGTGTCGAGATCTCATCAATTTACAGTTGAGCTAGCTAGATGTAGCCATAACTTCTATGCTGACAGTTTCTTTTCTCACACTTCTTAACTGTGAAACTCCTATCTGGTGCCATGCCAACTTTAGTCTGCAAAAGTTTAAATGCAATGTCAATCACTATCTACTGTCCTCATGATTGCTTGTTTCTCTTTCTACTCCTTACTTTTCTGTTTTTAATTCTTCCACACCTTGTAACCCCTTACCTGTTAGTGACTGTACTGCCTTTCATGGGGGGGTGATGCTGATTTAAAAAAAAAAAAAAAAAAAAAAAATATATATATAGGATTAATGGGAGTAAAAGTTTGTCACTTAGATGATTGATGTTACCTTCAGCATCCTGACTCCAGAGTTTCATAGGCGGACCTATCCATCCACTCTTCAGTGGGTATTGGCAATTTACTACTTATATTTTTTTCTTTTTACGCACATTTAACTTCTGGTTTTCTTCTGTGTTTGTGTGTGCAGTTGTATGTGTGCAGTCATGTGCCCGTCTCTGCGGTTGTACATTCACTCGCATGCATGGATGTGCATACATATAGGTGATTGTGATTATTTTGAAACCTTCACCTACCTTTTTTCTTATTTTTTTTTCTACTTGCTCATTTTGGCTTACAGTAAGGTTCACCTGTACAAGGCCCAGGACTACTTGGGGTAGAGGGTTATGTTAAGGGGAAGTTTATACAGATACAAGAGGGGAAGATAATGGTTAACTTTAGACTTGAACAGGTTAAGATTGGGGGGAAACATTCTCTTGCGAGTTAGTTCTACAGAACGGTGATTCTCGAGAAGAAGCTGTCTGAGTGTATGTATGTATGTATGTATGTATGTATGTATGTTGCGGCATTCACCCTGGATCGGTTAAGCCGGCTCCTTCCAAGGGATTCACCGCGTCCGGAACGAAGGCCCCGACCAAGCACAGCGATCCGTCACGATTGCTGAAACGAGCGACAGCCATTCCCGATTCCAACGGCGGTGAATTCTTGAAACGGAGTAACAACGGAGTTTGAACTTCACATGTGCCATCCCAGTGGAGGGAGGAATATGCTCTTACTTGCCGCAGAATTTCCACAGACGCAGAGGCAGGAGTAACCAAGAGGCTGCCGGATGCCAGTACAGACGCCGAATGGTTTCGAATTCAGAGTTGACCTTCTCCTAGACCAGTTGCCATCCAAGGCTATAGAACCCAGTCTGTCCTGCTATTTACCCATAGCTGGAGGGAGAAGAGGATTCACACCTTTCCCAAGGGTGTTAGCACGTAAGTGAATGTAATGGATTCGACTGGGATTCGAACTCGGCTCTACGATTCCTCAATCCGAGCCATTATCCATTACTCCACCGTGCCTGAGTGGAATGGAATACAAAGTAAATGTGGGTAGTCTGCTACAATGTAAGTAGAATGGTGGGTCCTAGCTGTGAATGCTAGACCTGACAGAATCAAGGAATATATATATATATATATATATATATATATATATATATATACACATACACACACACACACACACAGTCTGTTGTTTAGTAATGGAGAAACCATGTCTCTCGATATATTCTTTTATTCATATCTAAAAGAAATGACCAGATACTTTTTTATTTTGTATACATAACCTCAAAGTCCAATTAAATGTTTAAAAACAAAATTGATATATTTTTTTTTATTTATTTTTCTTTTATTTAAAATGTAATAATTTAAAATATTTTCGAAGTTTCTGGTTATACATACAAGAAATTAAATTACTTGGAATAAAAATTACTTTTTGCATAACTGGTTTCAGACTGTTTTGTCATCCAAAATTCCACAAAAAAAATTAATTCTACAATTATGTATTTTCCCAAAATAAAGAAATACAGAAATATTGAAATTTGTGAAGACTAGTCAATTACTTAATTTAGAAAAAAAAATTATTTAAAAATATGAAAAATGCATTTGTTCAAAGGTCAACTTGGTAATGAATCAGTTTTTCTTACCCACATGTGATTGAAGGCCTGCTTAAATTCATGAGCATCTCATGGGACAGCTGAGATATTTGTAGCCAAATATGAGAGCCTGATTATCTACAATGGCAAAACACTAGTCTCTCCATAATAGAAGTAAGAATTTCTTAAAGAAGTGCTCAGTCTCACTACAATTTTTCTATTACTTTAAAATTCATAATATTTTAAGAAATGTGATCCCACCTTATAATTAGCATTTCTTTGAGGTGGTGAAAAAATATCTAGACATAATACACTTTTTTTTTTTTTAGAACTTGCCGTCACTGTGTTGGGCAGGTGAAGTGTTAATATCTTGTTACAAAGACAAATATTGTAAACTTAATAGCTACCTTTTCATTACCTCATTATCTATCACATGTTACTATTATAAGACAATGACTAAACTGTTTCTCAGAATTGCTATATTCTCATAGCGACAATAGCACTAATAATTTGTGGAGTGGGGGGGGGGGGCGTTCTAAGCAATTTGAAAATGTTTAGTTTACTTTTCCTCTTTTAAGATGTTTATTATTTCTTCAAAATAAAAAAAATGTACTGTCTGAATAAACATGCAACTGATTTAGTGCATTTTAATTCTGTCTTAATCCAAATCTTTTACATCCTAGTGCAAATTAGTAATTTTCTTTCTTTTCAGGCATATTGAAAGAATCTCGACAGAAGGTCAGTCACTTTGACTCTGCCATTGTGTTGACATGTCTGTTTCTGTCATATTTAGAACTTATCAACCTGTACATGAAAAATGCTACATAATTGACAAAGCTAGCTAATATACAGCACATGAAAAAACCAATATGTCCCTTGCTATTTGGTCAATGGGATTTTCATCTTCATTATAATGAAAAACAGTGCTTAATCACTATCTTTATGCATTCAGATGTCATTATTATCTGTCTCCTGTTATGGTGAGCAATTTACTATCTGGTTTTCTTTCACTTATAAAATTGGCAAGATTGCATTTCCAAACAAATTTGTTAAATTGTTTAAGTATATTCTTTTTTTCCCATCTTTGGAAGAAATGCTTTAAAAATTTATATATGAGGACTAGTCAAAAATTATCTGCACTTTCAACATAACATATCTTTAGTTTTATAACACTGCCTTCTACTTGTGTGTGCTTATAGTTGGCACTATTGTGGTCACTTGATTGCATCTGTTTTCTTGCTGCAGTCAACATAGCCACTCCATTAGCAGTGTGCACCAAGGAGGAAACGAGAACAATGATCTGACTTCTCTGGTCAGAAGGCATGTCAGGGCTGAAATTCATCAGAGGCTTTTAACACAATACGGTGACACTACACTGCCATGTAGAAGTGTGTCTGAATGGATGGAGAAGTTTAAAAGTGGCCAGAAAAACGTAATGCATGAAGAAAGAGCAGGAGGCCCATCAACCTCCACCACTGATGAGAGGATTCAGTAAAAGCTCGAGAGATGGTAATGAGAAACTGGCGAGTTATCATCGATGAGGTAGCATGTTCTCTGCAGAATCGTGATCACTGCTCTTTGTTGCACACTACTAGCAGAGTGGGCATGTTTACACTGTAACAGCAGCAAGAAAGCTGGCACAATCAAGCTCAAACTTCAATCACATGACCACAATAGTACCAACTATAAGCACCAATGAGCAGAAGGCAGTATGACAAACAGTATGTCCTGATGAAAGTGCAGATCATTTTTGACTTGTCCTCTTATTTCACTTTTACTTTTTATAGCAACGCACTTCTCCCTGGTCTTTTCAATAGGAGTAGCAGTTTATCTTGTTTCCTGTTTAGGATTGGTTTTCTAGTTCCTTCTAATGTCAACTCTATACTTCTAATGTCTCTGCCTTTATTTACTAATTCTTTTTTTTTCTCTCCATATTAAGAATAAATGGGTTTGCCAGTCATCCAGTTTACACTCTTCCCTGGAGTACATGTTTAGCTATTGTTCCCCATTTATGATTGGGTTTCCAGTTCCTTCTGAAATCTTTTCATTCTCTTTCACTCCTAGTAACCTCTTGCATCTTGGTGGCATTATCACCTTGCAGCTGGGGAATTCATTAAAAATAACAAAAAAAAATTCCAGAACATGTCACTTTGATCATTAAGCAACTAGTGGAAATTAGGAAGCTATCTGCAAGTCTCGAATTCATTTCCTGTCTTTGATAATATTTCTTAGGGATTAGGTCATGAGACAATTCTTTATTTGTTATCTATTCTGCTTGCCTAAAGAATGACTGTGGGTGTCACAATAAAAAATGACAACTAGTATCAAAGGAATTACTAGTAAAAAATTGACTATACTTCATCATCTAAAACAGTTGACTAATATTTCTTGATGGTTTATAGATTTACAGCCATATCACGTTGAAACACTGGTTTTTATACAATCACCAAAGTTAAGCAATGTCAGTTCTGGTCAGTACCAAGATGGGTGACCACATGGGAATACCAGATGCTGTAAGTTTGGATGTGTGGGTGGTGTAATGGATAATGGCTCAGAATTGGAAATCAGCTGAGTTCCAACTCCACTCAGGTTCTTTATATTTTCATGCAGATACCCTGGAGAGAGCCACCTCTTCTCTCCAAGCTATGGGTTAATTAGTTGGACATGTATCAATAAATCATTATCTCCAAAAGATTCTTACAATCTAAAAATATTTTCTGGTTTTAAATAACCTGCAAGGGATTGATAAGCTGTAAAAAAGAAAAAAAATATAATTTTTATTTTTTTTTTTATTTTTTATTTTTTTTTTTTTTATAGACCTTTATGAGAAAGCTGTGTTTCTAAAGACCTTTTTGATATCATGCAGATTACTTTCTGCTGTATTCTTGCTCATTCTATGTTCACCCATTTGATTTTGCAGTTCTTTAATCTGTTAGGGATTTCTGCAAATACATATCTCATGTTCGTATTAGGTACTTAACTGCTTTGTATAATACTGTATGCAATAGTGAATACAGCATATCTCCTGATTCGTTTTGGTTTGCTGCATGTAAGTTTTTTTAAATATTGACTTTTTACATGGCATTTTGTGCTTTCCATTTGCACTTTATATATAACTACTTCAAGTGACATTTAAAAGCTTGTCTTCTCAAAAATAAAAAAATACTGAAGGATAAAGTTAAGAATGGACAGTAGCTTTGATGGCCTTTTTAAATATATAAATATAGAAACGTCTATGTATGGAATTTGTAGTGAATTATTAAAGGTTGTAATGTTTGAAAATTCAACTGGCATTGCTAATAAGAGAAATATTGTATAACTAGATTTTTATTTTGATTTTTATATTTTTTTTTTTTTTTTTTTTTTTTTTTTTTTGCAATATATTGAAATCTTCACAATATTTACTATTTTTAAAGTTATCACTTTCTCGTTGCATTTGAAACTCTCCCTGTTGTGTTTATATTTACAGTGCTATTACTATGCATTATGTTTTACCAGAATTAAATATATATAAAAACATAAAGCTATGCAAAGGACAATATTGCTTCTTTTATTTATTACTTTATTCATTATTTTATTCATTAAATTGTTTTTTTAAATAGTGGAAGTATTTTATATGTTAAATAATAAAACTTAATTTTTCCAAAAACATTAATGAAAATTTATTGTATTAAGCTATGAACCCTAGTAAAACCAACCGTACTTTGTACTCCCTTACTTGTCTGCACTTCTCCCCAAAATTTGGTTTTTGATCAGTCAATGTATGGCTATTTTAGAGGGTGTAACGGACTAACGGAATCACAGAATTTTACATATAGATAGATTGTGCAGTTAGAACAAAATGTCTGACTAGTTTGTACTTAAACACATCAACAAATGTCACAATAAATTCTTACCTGTTGTAGATTGTTTAGCTTGTTTTATAATCCTCAAATCACTAATTTAGGGATTCAGGTACTGTGGTATTTTCAGAGAAGGCCTCACTTATAAAAGGTAATGTCATTCTTTATCTAGAAAGATACCATTATCTAATCCTTTAGAATGTCTAAAACATTTCATTCTTTCTTACAAACATGGAAATTTACCTTCAGTCATTCAGTCTTTCCACAACCATTCAGATCAACCAAAGACCTGAGTATTATTAGGAAATTTCTTTTTACCATTCCATTATTTGTAAAAAAAAAAAAAAAAAAAAAAAAAAAAGATTTGCAATATCTCTCTCCACAAATTATATAAGTGCAGGTAGATGGTCTTCGCATTAACTTGACCAAAACATTGTCAATAATATCACGTATAATAAAGATGAGATCAAGAATTCAAATAAATTGAAAAAGCCAAAGTTTTAACAATTCCTCATTTCTAAAATCATATTGATTTCAAGATTGGATTTAAAGCCCCCCTCCCCCAAAAAACACTACTGATGTCCTTCAGGATGGTGATGCAGTGAATATAGGCATTGGTTAATCAAGTGTTGCTATCTTCTAGTGGTCATGGGTTTGATCAAGTGGTGAAATAACACGCTCTGGTTCAGAAGGAACAAACAAGAAACAACATTATAGGGACAAAATAATACAATAATCAAAACAATGGACACCTGAAGATGGCCAGAGGGTACTTGGCTGAAATGTCTACTATAACATTATCATAATCAAGATGAGAAATATATTTTAAATAAATTTTTAAAAGTCATAGTATAAAGACATATCATAGTATTATATTTTATTTATACTCTTATCTCCTCATCCAATTAATGTTTTTAGCATTTGATGTCTTCAAACATTCTAAATATCTCTTAAAATCTTGAATGCTTATTAGATGATTTAAGAATTTTATAAATGCAAATAAATTTTAAAACCATTAAGATCAGTATAAAAATATTATTGTTCAGTGTCACTTGCAGCATTTATGTTGTGTAATGATCAAATCTGTTATTAGTATTCAAGTCTGATACATAAATTTTTTTTTTTTTTTTTTTTTTTTTGTAGCATTCTGCCAATAATTGAAATTATTTTTTTTTCTAAATGTTTAAAGAAATCATAACAGAAATTCAATTTAATGAGGAAATTATCTGTTACTTAAATCTGTTCTAAATTGGAAATTACTTAACACTGAACTTAAATTCCAACATATCTTTTGAAATGTTTTTATATCCCCCCCCCATTTTTCCCATCCCCCCCCTTCCTTTATTTTATTTTAATGAATCTAATTGGTGGATTTCAGATTTTTGTATGCCCAGGGCAATATTACTGCTTCTTGAGGTTCTAGTTTTAAATTTTAAAATGATTTAAAAAAAAAAAAAAAAAAAAAAAGAATTTCCGCCTAATTGGACTAATGATATTCTTTTATTTTACAGATTGGGGGACTAACTGACAAGTACCTATTTGAGCATGCCCGAATCCAAAAACGTTCAGCCACACCAAATCATGAGCATGTGAGTAAACTTGCTCATGACTCAGACGTAAGTATTGAACTTAGATCCTGTTTGTTTGTTTGACCCTTCCATCCAAACATAATCATCACCATGATTAGAAGAAAACTGTATGAAGACATCCTGTTTATGATATTCTAACAGTTTTCAGTAGCACAGTAGAAACATTCCCTGCCTATGTTGATTGTCAGCTGCTGCAAATGCTCAACAAAGCAACTCCAATTATTTACTAGCAAGAGAACAAGAATGTATCCACTCAGAAGTTTTTGTTCATTGAATTAAGAACAAAAATATTAATTGAAGTGTTTTTTTTTACCAAACAAAAATCTGGCAAATTTCTTAAAATAGCAACTTTGAATAAATCATTAACTGTAAATTAAGAGAGTAGTGCATTGTTGAAACAAGATGGCCTAAAAAGTTACTGAAGTGTAAAGAGAGAGGAAGGAGGAGGAGAAACAAAAAAAACCTTAACTACTGAAAGTGTCTATGAAAAATGTTACTGGAGGAGGTGATCATTATTGATCAGTTTCTTTTTTTTTTTTTTTTTTTTTTCAGTCAAATATTCAGAAAGAAGTGAAATTTTTTATTTTTTTATTTTCATCCTTTGTCTGATGATACATTTTAAATTTCACATGCTAATAAAATACTCTTTTTTGATGTACAAATGACTAAATTGTATAGAGATTTATTACTGACATAAATAAAAATAAAAAAAATCTCCTATGTTAAAATATGCAACAACTAGTATCATATTTCAATAAATTATACTATGTGAAATTTCCCACTCTCTTTCACATTAAAAATACAAAGAACTTTTCTTGACAGAGGTGTTTCTCATTCTGATGTGTTGAAGACTAACACAAAATCACTTAATATATTTTAAATGTATTAAGGTAATAGAAGTCTCATTTTAGAGGCTGCAAGAATATTTAATATGGCCTCTGGTCAGGAGATTGGAGGTTTTGAGGAGCGTAGAACCACCTCTTAATTACTGTTGTTCCCAGGTCCACCCTGATCTGGGGTGGTAGCACCTATTAGGGTCCCAGCTATAGACAAATAGTGAAGACCAAAGCAAAACACTATGAACGTATAAAAAGTACATTTTTTTATAGTAAAAATACCAGCAATTTTTTTTTTTTCTATGAAAAAAAAAAAAAAAAAAAAAAATGACTAACCATTTTATCTGTAGTTGAAGGCATACAATTGCATCCAAAATATTTAAATTTTGGCATTAAATAACCCATAGAAGTTGATATGCTACTAAATAAAATCAGCCAACATAAAAGAACTCTTTCATGACATTCTTAAATTGAACTGTATTTTAAAATATAGCTTCAACAAAACTATAACCTAAAACACATGTTACTACCTCTAGTAATTATATTTTCACAAACTTGTATATATGCAAAAGCTGAGTATCATCTACCATGCGTTCAATTGTGAAAGCAGAATGACATTTTTATTTCAAAACTCTCAAGAAATTTAAATTTCGGCATTAAATCACCCATAAGGAGTTGATATGCCATTTAAACAATGGCAATTTTCATTTTTCTTGGCAAAAGCAGTTTTATTTATTTACTTTATTTTTAATACCTCATTTGAATATGGTGTAAAATAACAATTAAAAAAGACAAAACACTACAATGATAAACCAGTCAAGTCGACAATATAATGAAATGATTAATTTAGTGTTTGGTTGCAAACAGCCAAACTTCAAAGAAAAATTAGCAGTCCTCAGTTTTCTTTTTATTCTATAAAATTATCTCAGGTGAAACTCTTACAGAAACTGGGAAAATGGACAGCTCCCTATATTATTCCAGGAAGTATTTGAACAGATTCCTTCTACCAGGCTTTATCTTCATAGGAGTCAAATCAAACCAACTTAGCAACCACCTACATATGACTGTTTATGAGTTCATTTGCCTAATCAGTGAATGAAACTCTAAATAACCACAAAGCATCTTATATAGGCTTTGGTGTTATGTGATCAAAGTGCCATTAGACAGCATATCAACACAAGGATTAAAATTACATTAAACAACACCTTTGAAATAATACAAGAATACACTACAAATCTAACTATAAAAAGGCTAAACATTCTTGAAGTTTATATATATATATATATATATATATATATATATATATATATATATGTATGGGAAATTTTATGACAAAATGGAAAAAAAAGTTTACTTGTAACACATTTTGTCCTTCAGGACTTCATTGGACTAAATTTATGTAGGGCTGCACATGTACACGACAGAGGAGTTCTAGGAATTTTAGGATTTTTTTTTTTTTTTTTTTTTTTTCCATCACTTTTGTAAATAAGTATTCAACATTGTGAGATCTGCCAGGAATGGTGAAATGTTGTAAGAAACAGGGCGCAAATTTACTGTAGATGACCTTACGATTAAGGCCCTCTCTAGACATTTATGTCATAGTGAATTATTTTCTCCTTTAATCATAGTAAAAAATTTTATGTCAAAGTTATGGTCAGTCTCATTATGGTGGGAAACAAATGCATTTGATATATTATTTTGTAAAAAGTCCCTTTGTGTTTATATAATCTATTATTTAGATTACTTGAAGTTTCTCCTATGTATTTTTTGTGATAAATATTGCAGGTGATGTAGTGAAAAAAAAAAGTCACAAAAAATATTTATAACTTTCCACAGCAGCAGTGTGTTTTGGTGATTAGTCTTGCGCATTTCTTATATATAGCTGCATATTTACCCATTCAGGATAGTATATATTATTTTGAGGATTTAGGCTTTTTTAACCCTTTATATTGAATGAAACAATGTTTGGAAGCATTATTGATTGTTTTATTTTTAATTTTAAGCTTTGTTATACCTTTTGATAACACAGCAATATATATGTGAAATGAGTTGGCAAGACTGTAGGAGACTGTAAGACATAGGATTTTTTTTTATTTTAAGGGTGATTTTTGACATCCTACTCTTTATAGGATCTGACAGTGGCCTGGTCACAAGGGTACCAGATGAAAGAGCTCGGAGATAGAGATATATATATATATATATATATATAGCTTGCTACTCATGTTTGAGGATGGCTGTCGGCTAGCCAATCCGTAATGCAGATGCTCACTTGGGTACATTTATGTTTGCTCAACACCCACAGAGCCCACCTGTGATTTATACTGCAACTATGCTGAGTAGACCTTAGTTACAGTTTCTGGGAGAGAGCATGTTATCTAGCGTGATCAACAATTTGAACAAGGCCAGCATGCTCAAGCCCTCGGCCACGATGACTTGTGGCTTCATGCTAGCACAGCTATTGACGGCCCACAAAAGTTCGATCTACCCAATTTCACTCACAAGGCTCAGGTTAACCATGGTATGTTTTTTTTTTCGGGCACTTTCCAAAGGTGCCGCACGCTGGCATAGAGCTCGATCCAGGCAAATAACATAAGGAAGTCGCCTTCCTGACAAATCAACCATGGTGACATTCGAAGCCATGCGCCTATATATATATATATATATATATATATATATATATATATATATATAGGCGCATGGCTGAGTGGTTAGAATGTTTGCTTTCTGACCATGAGACCTGGCTTCGAATGTCACCATGGTTGATTTGTGTGTGTGTATAGATATATATATACGCACACACACAGAGCAGGCAGTGTAAGTTTTGTGAAGATATATAAACACATCCTCAAAAAATGAAGAATTAATGTGTCTTAAAAGAAAAAAAAAACTTCTGCATATATAGTTGCAAATAAAATGTTCAGTTATTTGTCCCATCTTGGAATTTCATGGTGATTACATCCACTTATCTGGTAGTTTAATAGTAAAAAAACAAAAACAAATCTAACTTTTAATACTAATTGACTTTGCTTCAAATACTCAAAATGCTATTGTAAATTGTTCATGATGTACCAGGTATTTGAGTATATACCTTAAAATGAGTTTCAAATGAAAGGTGACCTTGCAATGTTAAACAGCATTTTACATTGAGGCTCCTGACAAGTAGATGCAATCTCTGCAAAACTCAGACTAGAGATAGATAAGTGAACATTTGTGTCATTTTGTTTGTGACTATTAATGCTCGATCTCTTCATATTAAGTACTACAATTACAAAGACTATTTGCTTCAAAAGCATTATCTTCCAGACATGCTGCCTTCACATATTGTTTTTTGCAAAAAGAAAAAAAATCTTTATAGATATAATTTTTTTTAAAAATTAAAGGTTAAAATCTTTAAATTTGCATCATTCTTAATATTATTTGTGCATATTTAATATATATTATTAGTATAATTTGTGGCTTTTAACTTTTCCATTAGTAATAATTAAAATATTAATCATAAAGATTTTTTTTTTTACAGTAACTGTTTTGTAAGGCAATGATTCATTTTCAGCTAATTTTCATGTTTTACCTAAGAATGTATTTTACTTAGCGTTATAGTGACAAACAAATTTCTTAGAATCTCAGAAAAGCTATTATCTTAAAAATGTTGTTAATGTTCAAGTTGAAACTACTTAACAAAATCAACAAATATTCAAACTTTTACATTTTTTGTTTAAATTTCTAGAACAAATTTATGCAAAAAGTATATTTTGTTGTTTTCTTCTAATGTTGCTTAAATTTGGAGCATTGTAATTTAATGATTTATGACCTAAAAAAAAAACTTTTTTTTTTTTTTTATATAGATTTATGACCAGACTGTCATAACCTCAGTTTGCTTTATTGCATAGATGTTCTATTTAGTACATATAGAAGCTAACAATTTTTAGGTTTTTGTTGGTGGATCTTTGATGTGGCTTGTTATTGTATCATTTTGCAGATCAGAAAGAAAGCATTTTGAGTTGGCAATCTCTTTTTACCCCAGATAAATGTCAAAGTAACTGAAATTTTCTCTTTGGATGTCCTACTAGTTGAATAAACATTTCTTATATTATTTCTCCATTCTTGAAACTGTTAAAAATATTTCAAAATCTATGTAAATAGAATGTGTATATGTTGATTTTTATCGGTTAAACATTTACTTAATCCTCACTGCTAAAAAGGGAAAAAATTGGCATAACTTATTTTACTGTCTAATCTATGATATTCATATATTAAAAACTTACAAATTTTATTCATGCACAGAGTTTGTATAAAAACATATTTAAATAACAAATGAAGTAAGAATGCATAAGGCATTTTCTCATCATGAAAAATTTTCAAGGAAAACTTTTAGTGACTGTTGACAGTAATTTAATTCCTAATAGTTTAAATTAATCTGGTTAAGTTTTGATTCTTAGCCATTTATAATTTTGAATTTACTCAATTCCATATCCAGTCAATACATTTGCTGTCAAATTTCATTGGTAATGTCCAGTATATTAATAAGTTCTCACTTCACTAAGTCCATGCAATTGGATACTTTTTTTAATACCATTTTTGTGTGAAATATCCAATGGTGTTAAATCTTTAATGCAATCTCTAGCATGTCCAGTAAGAGGAACTTTTGCCAAAAGCATGAAAGAAGAGTTCAGGTTTGTATGCTTTACTTAAATTTAATACAGTTACATTGTTTGAATTTTCAACCATCATAAAGACTGCAGAACTATTTCAATGTAGCAGAATTCTTCTTTAATGTTCTGTGTCTCTTTAGGCTATAAACAATTATGCCTTTCTACAACCTTCTACCCTTTGTAGTGCATGGAATACTGTTGCCATATCTGGTCTGGTGCCCCTGCTATTCATCTCTAGATTCTTGACAAAATCCAAAGAAGGATCCATAACCTAATCAATCCTTGACTTGACATCTCAACTTCAGTCATTTTCTCATCGATATGACATGGTTTCCCACTGTCTTTTCTACAAATATTTTCATTGCAACTGCTCTAATTAGTTTTTTTTTTCCCTGGTGCCCAAACTACATGAATTTAAACATGCTACTAGATTGGCATTTAGTCCCCACTTTTACTATTGAAATAACTATAAATGCAACTGCCTCTTCTACTTTAAGTTTCTTTTCTCTCATTTCCCACCTGTGGAATTCCTATTTTGTTTTCTTGCTTCCCTGCTAACTACAATCTTCAAAAATTTAAATGCAGCATCAATCACCATCTTCTCTTGACTTGAACCCCATTCATCTTTTATCCTTTCTTCAATCCCCCCCCCATAATCATTCATTTCTCTCACTTTTATTTTCTGTAATCTCCTGCGTACTAGTGGGATTTTCACCTTGCTTGATGGTGAAATGATTAAAAAACAAACATCAAGTAAGAGTAAGTTAAAAGGTTTCATTTTATTGAGATCTATAAACGACTGCCATATCAGTCAAGCATTTTCAAGGTTGAAGTCGTCTTTTTTTTTAAATTCTCTTAACACTCTTTTTTTTTTTTTTTTTTTGAAACTATGGTCTACTACCAAATTTTCCAAGTAGATAGAATTCATTCAACATGTAATTCCTGTAGACGGTAATGACACAAAATAAACTGCACAGTGACACGAGCTGTTCTTCTCAGCCGTCGCTACACAGAAAGAGATTTCAATACTCCTTTCCACCGGAATCAGACGTACAGGCTATAACCGCCTCTTAGTACGCTAATCAGTCAGTTCGTACGTCCAACTCTATTCCACGAAGTCCGCCGAATAACTGAGTCTATCTGTGCCGCTAACGTCTCCTTTTTATGGCACTCCGACACTGCAAAATTTGCATGCGTTGTTGCGCAATCTCGTTCTGAACGAGACCGGCGCGCATAAAACGCGTCTTCACACGCGGCCATGTTTCTTGCCGGATTCGCCACACAGGCAAGACACGTCCGTACGCGCTTTGAGTTCCTAGGTAAGTCATCACACCCCTCCCTGATCTCATGATCACAAAGGTGGCAGCTCGGCGGCGGTCGTTTCCGACGGGTGCTTCTGCGTAAGGGCAGGGCGGGGGGCTCTGATCTCGCTCCCACTTCGGGTAGAGCGTCAACGGGGGAATCTGCTACTCTCTCTTCAGATGGATCGACGCATTCCACGCTCTCCTCCAGCAGCAAACTTTCCGCCCCGCTCTCAGACGTGTCGTCGGTATCTTCCTCAGACGCGTCGTAACTGCGGCGCGGGCGTAAATCCTTAACGTGGCGGGGTATTCCGTCCACCAGACATGACTGCGGGCTGATTACTTTCGACACCCGACCCTCGTTGAATTTGGTGGTGCACCGACTCATAGGCGCCTTGACCCACACGCGATCCCCGACTTGGTAGGGACCGTTCCCAGGGTCTAAAGTCGTTGTAGGGGCGTCAATCCCTTTCACCCTCAGTTCGTACTGGTGGATCCTGTTGGCGGGCGCAGTCTGGGGTGATGTACCGTCTTTTGGTGTGACGTTGTACCAGTAGACGGCTTCCTGGATGGTACAGCGCATTCTTGCCGCGATTCGCTTCACTGTACGGTGGCATCGCTCCGCTATGCCATTCCCAGCTGGGGCATATGCACAACGGAACCGCAAGTTGACGCCCCACCTGCGCGCGAAGGCTCCAAATTCCCTGCTGCAGAAAGCTGGGTCATTGTCCATGAGTAGCTCACGGGGTGGGCCCCGCTCAAGGAACACTTCATTTAGCTGGCGAATGACGGCCGCCGAGTCTTGTCTTGCCAACTGCTTCCAGAGAGAAAAACGCGACGGGCCGCAATCTGTCAGCGTCAAGAAATGATGGGCACCATAGTGGGTGATATCCATCCCCAGTCTGTGCCAGTTCTCACATACCTTGAGCTTTCCCTTTTTCCAGCGCACTGGTGCGGGGTCTATGGACTGACATTCCTCACATGTCCGTACAGCTGATCTGACGGCTGCTTTGGTTGTTGATGGACAGATTCTCCTTGCAAAGTAGGTGGTACGCCGCACTCCCGGGTGACCACTGTTCCTGTGGATGGACATGATTTGATCTACATCCAGTTCGTCCACATGGGTGGCGCCAATCATTGGCCTGGGCCCATTGCTCGTCTTCATCGAGTCAAACCACCGCTGCGGTACTCTTGTCAGTCCATCAGCTATATTCAGCGCCGAAGGGACCAGTGTCACATTCACGGTCAGCTGATACTCCTCCACGAGCTCCTTAAGAGGGCTCAGCCGCCTCCTGATGAGCATTTCATTTGCCGCCTTGGTGTGTACGCGCGCTCGACCAGTCAGGGTATCCGACACCCAGTGGTACACGCAAACAGAATCCGTTTTTAAGTGTAGCGTCTTGCTCTTCCACTGGAGTGCTAGATTGACGCCTTTTAACACGGCATCCAGCTCGGCCAGGTTGATGTGCTGAGCGTCATCTTTCGGTCGCAACCAGCAAGCGTCCTCCAACACAGTCTCTTGGCTCTCCAATGCTACCCCGGTCGCCAGGGAACTTGCATCGACCCACACATTCAGCTCCCGGGCGTCCACGCACCATTCCCCACGGGCCGGATCGTCCCGCTGCACAGAATCCACGGTCTCAGACACCATGCGCAGGAGAAGGGCATCATTTGTTTCATCGTCCCAGCCCATCGTAACTGTGCTTGCTCTCCTCTTGAGCATTCCACATGCCACGCGGAGCCAACCACACACTGGGAGGTGCCCAACAAGCCTTCCGCACAGCGAGAATATCTTCCGTCGCGTAACGACGTCAGGGGCGTTAGGAATCACGCTTCCTCGTTTCCACCACAATCTTCCCTGTTCCATCGTAACTGCCAATCCCAGTACCCGTGCGCCATCCTTCAACCGCTCTGGGTCCTTGCATTCGAGCCTGAACCGGGCTAGATGTTTTTTAACGCGAGTCGCGGGAACGACATCTTCATTGACATAGACATCGTCGATGTAGGCAGATGCCGCACGACTCACAGCTTCGTCCTGAGCCAGCCATTGCTGATCCACGTGTTGAGCTCCTGTTTATAGCCCTCCCTGATCCCTGCTGCTACCGGGTACTCTGAAACTCCATTGTGCAGTCTTTCAGGCGCACGGTTCTCCGACCACTTCCATGCTACAGTCCAGGATAGACTCCGGTGGTCGAAGGTGGCAGTGAAGTCTGGTTCATTAACAGTAATGGCTGCGCACTTGGCTACTCGCCCATTGCCAATCTGCGCCCGTCCCGTAGGCCCAACAGTGATGCCTCCCAATGCTGCTATGGCATCAATCCCCAATAGCAGGTCAAATCCTAGCGGTTTGCCACGCACCACTAGCACGTCGATCTTGGCAGAACCGCCTTCCTCCGTGGATACAGTTACCACTCCCACACCGCAACATGGACGGGACACGCCTCCAATGGTCATGACGTCTACTTTTGCTCTCCTCCAAGACCGGCACTGATCTGCATCCACAATTGTCCGTGAACAGCCGGTATCAATCAGTGCTGAGTACGAAGTTCCGTCAACAAGGACATTTGCCACTGGGAGCGCCGTATTTACATCTTGGTTGGGGAAAAGGCTGGCGCTGATGCCTTGTCCCCTGTGGCGTTTCCCGAACAGTCTCGGGCCCAGTGTCCAAACTCCCCGCATTGAAAGCAGCGCGTTCTGCGCTTTCGGCAGTCTTTCGCCATGTGGCCTTTAACGCTACACCTGTAGCATGTCAGACTGGTGTGTGGGCCGCTTTTGGTGGGAGACGCGCCGCGACTACGGGGTGGGCGCACTGCCGCAACGACGTCATGATTTTCGTCTCCGGTAGTTGTCAGAACTCTCGCTCTTGCTAACAATTCCCCTACAGTCAGTGCTTCAACATTCGGTGCCTGTCGGAGTTCGAGGGAGATCGCATCAGGGAACCCCATGACGAAGGCTAGTTTGGTGAGCCTTTCCATCTCGGCGCCTTCGAATCCGGCCAATCGAACCAACTGTCTGACTTTATTTGCGTAAACGTCTACGCGCTCCCCGGTCCACCTGAACAGGGTTAGTTTTCTGTACGCTGAAAACGAGTCGTCCGCGAACGCCTGCTTCAGTCTGGCTTCGATTTGGTCAATATCTCCTTGATCTTCCTCCTCCATTTCCATGTAGAGGGAAAGTGCGTCCCCCTCCAAGTATAAGGGTAGCAGACTAGCCACATCGTCCACCTGCTGAAGTTTCGCCACCAGCCTAACCTTTTTTAACCAGGCCACTACATCACCCTGGCCAGAGAACGGTTTTATGATGTCGCTGCTTATGCGAACCTTCGCCATAATGCGCCGAAATAGCTTGTAGACGGTAATGACACAAAATAAATTGCACAGTGACTCGAGCTGTTCTTCTCAGCCGTCACTACACAGAAAGAGATTTCAATACTCCTTTCCACCGGAATCAGACGTACAGGCTATAACCGCCTCTTAGTACGCTAATCAGTCAGTTCGTACGTCCAACTCTATTCCACGAAGTCCGCCGAATAACTGAGTCTATCTGTGCCGTTAACGTCTCCTTTTTATGGCACTCCGACACTGCAAAATTTGCATGCATTGTTGCGCAATCTCGTTCTGAACGAGACCGGCGCGCATAAAACGCGTCTTCACACGCGGCCATGTTTCTTGCCGGATTCGCCACGCAGGCAAGACACGTCCGTACGCGCTTTGAGTTCCTAGGTAAGTCATCACAATTCCATCATTTCTTAAGTCCTGGATATGACAAACTACATCTGATCAGGAGATTGAAGGTTTTGAGGAGCATGGGACTACCGCTTAATTGCTGTTGTTCCCCAGGTCCACCCTGACCCCAGGGCAGTAGCACCTGTTAGAATCCCAGCTATGGAGCTCTAAACAAAAACACTATAAAAGTATAAAAATACATTATAATAGTTAACATACCAGCAATATATTTATATTTACAAAAAGAAAAAAAAAAGACCAACAATGCATATAGTAAAATGACCAGCAATAGATTTTATTTGCAGTTGAAGCCATGAAATTGTGTTCAAATTATTTAGATTTTGGCATTAAATAACCTATATAGGTGTTGATATGCTGCTCAATCAATCAACCATCTTTCCTCCTAAGGTATAACTTCTGCCAAGGGCATGTAATCCCTCTTTTCTACTCTGTCCACCACTGTCATTACTCACAGAATCAGCGAAGTATTAGACAATACACATCACAAGGATAATTGCATGAGATATACCTTTGTGTAGCAACCCCCATGCCACACCTTTGACAAGGTGTTGCATGGGGGTTGCTACACAATTTCTCCAGCTATGGGATCTCTGGAAGAGTTTATCATGTCCTTCCTATCAGGTAAATCCATGAAGGTGGTTTGTTAATAGCCAGTCCTTTGAGACTCATGAGATCAATGCAGGCATTCCCTAAGGTTCGCTTCTCTGTTCGACTATCTTCCTGCTTTATATTAATAACCTTGTGAATATCTATGCAGATAATACTACAGTATATAGGTGCGCTCATTGCTAAAGATGCTGGGAAAATGGTCAGTTTCCTGTACCACCCCAGTAAGTACCTAACTCTTCCTGTTATGCTTTACCTTTACAAGAGGCAGATCAGGCCAAAAATAGAATACTGCTGCCATATTTTTGGCCATTTTTCACTTTTCAGGCTTGATAGTCCAAAAACATCTATGCAGCCTTGTGGGTGATGGATTATTTCCAACCTTACAACCCATTCCTACAAATGGAACATTGCAAACCTCTCACTTCTCTGCCACTATTTCCATGGAAAATGTTAAAACAAGCTACATTCTTTAGTTCCCCTAACTCTAACCATCCCAGCTAAGACCAGACATGCCACATACATTGAAGCAAAACACCATCCTTCCATTCATATTCCTTTAGTAAGAAGTAAGTTCCACTTGGATAGCTTCTTCCCAAGAGCTGTTGCTTTGTGGGACAAAAGCTCAGAAGGATGTTTTCCTGATCACAACAATTTTAGCCTCTTCAAGTCTAGCATTAAACATTATCCTTCCCACATATCCACATAAATTGCATCCCTTACTCTTACCACTCACACAACAACTGCCTTCAGTAACCCTCTACCTTGAGTAGCCTTGCATAGGGTGAACATCAATAAACAATAAAAAACTTACCACCTATATGTGACCTTTATTCTAGTGCAGAGGTTAAGACCAGTGGGAAATTGAAGTTACATTTCAAGTAACCAGATGTTTTTGGTTATTTGGTATAACCTGGGACCATGAGGATGCAGATCTATACAACAATTGGTCAAGCAGAAATGTACTAAGTAAAATGGCAACAAGTAAAATGGCAACAAGTAAAATGGCAACAAGTAAAATGGCAACAAGTAAAATGGCAACAAGTAAAATGGCAACAAGTAAAATGGCAACAAGTAAAATGGCAACAAGTAAAATGGCAACAAGTAAAATGGCAACAAGTAAAATGGCAACAAGTAAAATGGCAACAAGTAAAATGGCAACAAGTAAAATGGCAACAAGTAAAATGGCAACAAGTAAAATGGCAACAAGTAAAATGGCAACAAGTAAAATGGCAACAAGTAAAATGGCAACAAGTAAAATGGCAACAAGTAAAATGGCAACAAGTAAAATGGCAACAAGTAAAATGGCAACAAGTAAAATGGCAACAAGTAAAATGGCAACAAGTAAAATGGCAACAAGTAAAATGGCAACAAGTAAAATGGCAACAAGTAAAATGGCAACAAGTAAAATGGCAACAAGTAAAATGGCAACAAGTAAAATGGCAACAAGTAAAATGGCAACAAGTAAAATGGCAACAAGTAAAATGGCAACAAGTAAAATGGCAACAAGTAAAATGGCAACAAGTAAAATGGCAACAAGTAAAATGGCAACAAGTAAAATGGCAACAAGTAAAATGGCAAATACAAAACAAATGTCAGATTAAAAAAATGTCCATTAACTGCCTAAAATTTACTTTGTTTACAGTTCAGGTACAAAAATAAAATTAGCAGATATAGACTTTAAAAGATTTCATCATTTCTTGTTGGCGTCCTGTGGCCTAATGATGGTAAAGCACACTTAGCTTAAATGTTGTTCCTCTGATTATAAGAAAAGGAATACAAATTTAATTTTTGGGGGAGGAACATCTTTATTAAGACTCACAACCTGTAGACCAATAGATATTAATTTTATTGTTTAAAAAAAAAAATAAGTCAGATACCTATTAAATATAATATTTATAGAACTTTTTTTATTTATAGAAATGAGTACGTGTTGGATTAAAAATTCCATTAACTGCTTCAAAATTACTTCATCTAACTCTTGAAGTATGTTAAAGGTTTAAGAAAAATATTGTATTTCTATGAAAGATGAAAGTAGTAAAATTAACCAAAACTCTACATTTTATACTTTTTTCTATTAACTTTCGTCACTGTATTTGGCTTCATTTGCTGTACAAAGCATTTACCGTGCCACCGAAAGTGACTGATCCCTGAAGAATAGTGTGTATGAATTTTATAGTTGTCTTGTCATATCCTGCTATGGCAACAGAAAACAACTTTGAGTGAAATAAGGATACTGCAATTGAGAGGTCTTGAAAACAAATGCAGTGGGAAGTAATATTAATAATGCAGAGTGCCAAAGGTTAACTGAATAAATTAGCTATGCAATCATTCATTTTTAAGATATTTGTTTTTATCATATTATTTGCCTTTTTTATCATATTATTTGCCTTTCATTGCAACTATTCTATCATTCTACAAACATTAATAGTAATATTATCTTGAATATTTTATTAGATGAAATATTGTCAACCATTATCACCTTTTGATTAGTATTTCTTAAATCTTAATTTCAATTACTTTCCATTGTGACTACTTAGTTCCTCTTGTTTCCTATGATACACTGGACTCCTTTTGACACTGCATCCAATGAAAGCTGACCAAGCATAGCAGAGGTTGTATTTATTTGGATATGCAAATAGTAGGAGTTTCAGTGGCAATTTGGATTTACAAGCATTCCCCAGCCACATGTATACACACTTTTAAGATAGTGTGATCTGGTTTGAATTCAGTTTCCTTCTCATACAGTGGATGCCACCCAAGGCTATAGGACCCAGTCTGTGCTACTATTTTACCCATAGCTGGGGGTGGGGAAGAGATGGATTCATAGCCTTTCCCAAGGGTATTAGCACGTAAGTCAATGTAATGAACTCAACTCTCTGATTCCTCAATCCAAGCCACTATTACTCGACCATGACTACTTAGACGATCAGTAAATTGTCCAAAGTCTCTGGCCAAGGCTTGAACTCGCATCTCTTACCTTGAGAAGCCTGTCTATCTACATCAATTGCTCTCCTCTACTAGAATTTTATGGCTTCCAGAAGATCAAATCTTGCTCTACAAATTTCCCCTTTAAACATGTGCAATTTAAATAAGAGTTAACTATAACTCTTTAGTTCAGGTTTTAAAATTTCTCTGCAGACATTTAAATGACATTAACAAATGAATTGACAGTTGCACGAGACATGGTGATTAACTAGAGTATAACTTTGTACGCTGCTAAAGTTTTTATGATTCATTTCAATAATTAGTGAGTTTGATTCAAATTCCAGAATGTAATAAAGAAAAAAATCATGAGAGAAACCTCTTTGTAATAATTTTCCTATTGGAACATAGAATATAAATGACAATTTGCAAATACAATTGTTTGAAGAATGAACAATTCTAAAGAAAATATAACACATTAAATATCAGCCCCCCCCCCACGTCTGATGTCAGAAAAAAAATGAATTCTCTACATAATAAATATTTTATATTTCAATTCACCTGCTTGTTTTCAAACAAAAGTTTAGAAGTCTTTTTCCCTTCTTTTTTTTTTTTTTTTTTTTTTTTTTTTTCATCACTATTACCCAATTATAAAAACTGAGTGAAAGAACGTTTTTTATTGTCTAACACAAAGATTCCTATACATGTCATAAAAATTCAATGGAATATCTGAAACGAGAGAAATATAATACTTGTTATGAGAATGTTAAAAACTACACACAAAAAAGTAATAGAGACGATGCTCATTTCATCACATTTTATAATGCAACTATAATCAATGAAATTTAAATCAAATATGCCATGTATTTACATATACTCACACACATACTATGTCAAAAAGTAATGTCTCTTCTAATTTATTTTTAAAAGTATTAAGGCATAATTATTGATTTCTTTTTAATCTCTAAACTAAAGCATTTTGAAAACCAGGGGAAAACTTATAGTATTATCCTTTTCCAAATTGGGTGTCCCTCTGAACCCACAGAAAAAAGGAAGAGTTGTCAGGAGATGGGTCAATTGAGTTATTGACAGAGGAACTGACCTTAGTAACAGGTCCTACAGTGGCAAGCTTGCTGCTACTGTGGATGAAGATAGAACCAAGCAGGCTTATACTCTCACTACAACTGCTAGAACTATAATTTTTGCAAAACTCTGAAAGTTTTCAGGTTTGCTATGGTAGTGATTGTAGTTTCATACGGTCTTTCAACTACACCAAGCTCTGTGTCAGGTGCTTTCAAAGGAGGCTGAAAGACACCATGAAGAAGTCCTGACTTTTCATCTGGTTGAGCTCGTGAAGGACAGCAGTCCTCTTATAATGAAGTGAAATGGTAACTTCTACAAAGCAATGATATATACCTTCATTTAAAAGTGAAATAAAACAATTGAGAGGCAAGGAGATTGAGAAGTACATTTGGTATCCTCAGATTGTTGTATTCATTTTGGTTTGTGTCCTACTATTAAATTTGCTGTCATTAAAGTACAACAGTCATTATGTTTTGACAAAACTTTCTATTAGCTGAAAACATTACTTATGAATATCTAAGTTTAAATTTGGTATTTGTAGAAAACATGCTTAAGATCATTCCAATCCCTTTTTATAGTGTGTGTGTGTGTGTGTGTGTATTGATGATTGTGCAAGCACAAAATAACAAGTCATCATGACTGAGGGTTTCAGCATACTGGCCTACTTCAAACTGTTGATCATATTAGATTCTATGCCACAAGCGTAACTAAGCTCAGCACAGTTGCAGTATAGACCACAGGCGGGATCTGCGGATGTTAAATAAACACCAATGTGCCAGAGCAAGGGTCTGCAACAATGATTAGCTAGCCTCGTTAGCAGATGCGTGTGCTTGGAAACTAGTCACTGGTCATGTATACAAGATCCTCGCTGTTCAATGCTACTTAACGTTTCATGTACATTACAATTGGGTGTAAACTGCTACAACCAGAACTCTGTTATATATAGTAATAATAATACCAATCAATAAGGCCTATAAAAAATACATAAAATTAAAACTACATCTGATCAGGTTGTTGGGGTGGTTGTCACGCATGGAACCACCTCTTAATTGCTGTTGTTCCCAGGTCTATACTGACCTGTTAAGGTCCTAGCAAAATAGTGTTTTTTTTTTTTTTTGATTTTTTTTTTTTTTAATAGGAAAGATACCAGCAATAGATTTTAATAATCAAAAAAATATAACAAAGCCCTCAAGAAAATAAAATTTTGGCATTTAATGACCCATAAGTTGATATGCTGTTAAACAAACCAACCAACATAAAATTAATAAAATGTTAATGTAGCAGATTTTTAGTCAAGAAAAAATAGAGAACTAAAGTGACAACTGTAAATTAATAAAAGGTTTATTGATTTATCTTTTTGACTGACTTCAAAACGTTATGGACACACCACTGACTAGTATATATGCTTGCTTCAAATGTTATTTATTCTTAAAATTGCATTTATATACTTTTTATATCATGCCTTTTCTTTTTCTAGATTTTATGGTTTGAACAGCAATTTGCAAAGAAACGTACCAAACGAGATGTAGATGAAACATTATCATTTAATGATCCCTTGTATAATAAACAGTGGTATCTGGTAAGTTGTCTTAAAATTCATACCTGTCTATTATGTATTTATATTCATATACCTGGCTATTTATTTACATAACTATTATACCTGCCTGTTTTCCTATATAAATATACTAAGTCTTCATATGAGAAATCTTCAGAATAAGTAAAACATAAGTATAAAAGTGTTCACTTTCCAAATATTGGGGAAATATTGATCCAACAAATAAGTTTTATTGCAAATGCCTAAGAATATCACATTTACTAAAAGATCTTGTAAAACTGAATGCAGTCATTTGGATTGCTCCAAACTTTTCAGAAAACTTGCACAAGAAATATTTAGTTTTTTTAAACTGGGAAAAGTTACAAGTGAAAATAACTCTCTAGTAATTCTTGTATGTGTTGTGGCCATTCAGGATGTGAGTGATCAGGACTCTCCACAACTACCAATCTTTTTAGCTCTAAGCAATATTTGTCTTTTTACTCACCCTCCCATTCCCTATTCTGCCATTAAGTAGGTTGCTCCTTGCTTTCCTCTGTCCCTATTGCTTTTGTAACTGTCAAATTCTTAAAACCTTTTTTTCCTCAGTATGCTTCTGAGAAATTTCACCTTTTATCTTAATCTAAGTTCCCTTTTCATTTCCAATTTTCTTATAACTTAGGCTAAATGGCCATATCACATTGAAACACTTGTTCTCATCCAATCACTGAAGTTGATTAGTGTTGAGCCAGATCATTACCTAGATAGGTGACTACTTGGGAATACCAAGTGCTGTAAACTTGGATGTGTAGGTGGTGTAATGGATAACTGCTCAAAATTGGAGATTGGAGAGCAATCAAACTCAGATTGGGTTTATAATCACTTGGAAAAAAACCTGCTTCCCTCCCACCTATGGGTTAATTAGTAGGACTTGTATCAGTAAATCATTATCTTCAAAAAATTCTTACTATCTAAAATCATTTTCTGCCTTTAAATAACCTACAAAAGGTTGATAAGCTGTAAAAAAAAAAAAAAAAAAAAGAATCAATTCTATGTACGGTGTCCCTTCAGGATGTTGCCGATCATAGCTCTTCACAATTTCCTGTCCTTTGTAGCTATTAATAAATTTTATCTTTTTGTCATCTCTTAGATTGGGAATTTCATCCATCATCCATTATTTGTTTTTTGTCTTTCCTTGGACTGACTTGTTTTGCTGTTCTCACCTGTGCTTCCTTTAAGATGTTCTTGACCTATTTCATATTTACTCTTAATTGTAACTGTATATGTTTGTTTGCAAATAGAATTGCTGTTGAACTTGTTGCATTGCAGTTTCAGCATTGCTTAGGTCTTACTTGCTTTTTGTAGTTTTGCACTTGGCTTGCATATGACTAAATCATTTGTTGATGGTTAATTAGTCTGGTTTTTCAGTGTCCCCTATTGTGTTTTTAATCTCAACAATTAAGCATGTTGCTTATTATTTGGCTATTTGCTGTACCCCAATAAACCCTTTTTCTTTGCTTTTTCTATATTCATTATCTTTTATGTGCCATGTCCCTTCAGGATGTAGGCTATCATGGCCCTCCACATCTTCCTGTCCCTTGTTTTCTTTTCGTTATTTCTCTCAAACACTGTTTTATCATCCATTTTGCTCAAGCTCATCAAGTAGGTTACGAGCTGCTTTCCTCTTTATCTCAATCTGTCCTGTGAATATTGGGTTTTCCAAGCCTGCCTTCCTCATTATGTGCCCCAGAAATTTCAACTGCCCCTTCCTGATGTTAAGTATAATTTTAGTTTTTGTTTCCATTTTCTCCAAAACCTTGTTGTTGCTCACATGTTTGGCCCATGGTATCCTCAGCATCTTTCTATAGAACCACATTTCTGTTGCTTCAGGTCTCTTCATCTTTGAGGTGATTATCCAGTATTTGCTGGCATACAGGAAGACAGATATTATGCTAAGTCCATACTTACCAAATAGTTCACTATCTTGTTCTTTTCCTACTTTTACATTGGAGTTTTCCATGATAATAATTTCTTGATACTTGCTCTAGTACTTGACATTTTTAATGTGTTGTAAAGCATCTAATTCTTCCTTTTTTGCTTTCTGATGTAGGTCTATATACTACTATAATTACTATATTAAATGACTTTTTTCTCTTTCATCAGAAGAACTCTGACAGTTGCTTGTACCCCCGAATTTCACATTCTCTTGTCTTTATCTAATGTTAGTCCCACTCCTCTTTCATTTTTCTCTCCTCCTGTATTTGATTGTGTCATTGTTGCTTATAAAATCCTCATTGTTTTTCTGTCTTGTTTTACATGCTCCTAAAATGTTGATATTCGGCATTACCATTTCCTGTTCTACATTTTCTAGCTTTCCACTTTTGTACAGCATCCTGATATTCTATGTCCTAATTATGATTTTATCTTTGATGCAGACTGTCACTGAATAACAGATAACATCTGTCACATATGTGACCAGATGAGTCAATTTCAAGGGAACTGACCTTCTTCATGCCATCATCAGATATTTCCAAGTTGTGCATTGCCATGATTGTTCTTTTGGATAGTAGTGGTTTCTCATTGCTTTCTGCATAATGATTTCACTGAGATCCCTTGTCTAGTTAGCTGGCTGTTGATTCTCGGAGTTCATCTACTGTTTGATAGGTCTTATTTTTCTTCCTACCAGGTTGATAACCCTTTTTCCTATCCATATCAAAGTGCCAGTCAGAACACATGCTATGGAAATAGTGATAGAGTAGCAGGGATTGGTGGGTTCCTTCTTCTTCTTACATATCCTACCAAGTTGAAAGATTTAGAACTTTCTACAGTTTTTGTTTTCCTTTTACCAAACACTAGCAGAAGAAAATGAAGTAAAAGACACAGAAGTAACAAATTTGGAATTTAAATCTATATATACCTCCCAAAAAGCAAACACCAAATTGCTTAGTTAGACAGTTAGTGAAGTGGACTTGGTTGTTTGGTAAAGCTGTTTGTTTGTGATTTTGTATTAAGTCTCTCAGATCCAATGATGGACTGTCTTCTTTAAGACCTAAAGGAATCATATGATCTGAAATCATTGATCTGAAAAAATGATTGTGTATAGATTATAGTTTATCCATTTCTGAACAAGTTTGAGTCTAGATCTGATGAGGCTATTTAAGAACATGAATCGAGTTCTTTGATTGATATTTTACTTTTGTAGAATCTTGCAATGTTTGATAAAACTACCCCTAGTGCCGTCTATTCAGTATTCAATTTCCTTAACTTCTATACTAAATTGGTTGTAACTTATCCATACACTGAGGAATTTGAAGTATTTAATATTTATTAATGGCACATTCTGAATTTTTATAATGAACTTCACTGCTTTCATTCCAATTCTAAACCTAGGTTTCTGTTCTGAAAAGGTTTATCCAAAGTCGTACAACTTTTTGGAACACTTGGTAAAGAATGTTGATTTCTGTTCAAGAGTCATTTTTATACCAACTATGAACATGTCATCAGCTTAGCCCCCATCATCAGTACACTGGCCTCAGGAGAGAAAACATGAACACTGTTTTCAATTAGTAGGTTTGAGATGTGGTATGGACTGTTTAAATGATCAGTGCCCATCTCTTCGCGTCTGTACTTGTATATATGCAAAACATAGTCTAGGAAGAGATTAGATTGAGGATCTCCTTTACTCCTTGTACACCTGATGAGGTCTGAAATGATTTGATGTTTGCTTATTCATCAGGCATATATGACTTTGTGGATCGATACAGTTCCTCTATCAGATCAAGGTATTCAGTGGAATACATAGCTTGGAAGATGGTTTCTGATTGATGAAAAGGATAACTCTCTACACATGTGGTAATATGATGCTGTGAGATCAACATAGGTGGTATACAATTTTCTGTTTGATAGGTATCTGATTTCCTGGAATTGTTTCAACATATATGTCCTCACTTCATTCCTTACCAGAATGAAAGCCAAATTATGTCATTAGTCTGAAAATTAAGGAAATCTTGCTCATTAAAAGGAGCTGATGTATTTATCATGGCTGGTAATAAAGTCACTTAAAAAAAGGCACAATTTTGGCTAGGAAAAAAAATTCACAGGAAAAGTTACAACTTGATTTTATGAGTGATATGTTTTAGTATACATTGTAGCAGATTTTTGAACCACGCTTATTATTGTCAATAATTTTCATGGCAGAAGGCATAAAAGTTATTTTTCACTGAATCCTAGATCTGAGCTCTTGCCTACACAGTAAGAGAAATACACTCAAAGTGGCAGATGAAGTGTTTCATTAAGTTAATATATTTTTTATTAGATTGGATATGTTTGATTTTATTTTTCTGTAGCTAACTACAATGTCCCCTTCCAAATAACCATGATAATTTGGGATGCTGCAAAATTAGCCTCATCAAATCCATAATAGTAACATGGAATGACTCCCTCATCTGTAGAATCAAAAGTTCTCAATCCTTGATTCAATTTTCCATGAATATAGAAAGAAAATAATTTAAAGCTGATCTCAATCTGTTACTTTATATTTGTGCAGTTCTTACTACTTGCTATCAGAATGAAAACTTGGAAGAAAAAAATACTTTCAAATTGCAACAGTGAACTTTTGTGTGTCAGAGGCGGAGACTGTGTAAAAATTGGTCATATTTTATATTGAACAATAACATTAACTCATAACAGCATTCAGAATCTTTTAAAAATATTTATTGTTATAAATATCTTTAAATTTATGTATCAAGAATTTGTTTTTAAATGGTGCAGCAACCATTTTAAAAGTAATAACTGCCCATTTATTTGGTTAATGTTCACAGCAGCTGTTTATGTTGTGTGTGTTTTTATTTTCAGCTAGTGATATTTCAAAGCATAACTTTTCCTCTCATTTTTTTAATATAAAACTTAAGTACTTGAATTTTCTGGACTATACAGACTTGCCTATTTGTAGAAAAGTCCTTAATATTTTGACTAAATTTATTTTTGAGATAAGATTTCTTCAATATAAGTACTTTTTTTAACTTGCTATTTTGTGGAAAATATTCAGATGAGCTACATTCCTTAATTCTATCAACTAAGTCACACAATGTACACTGAAGTGAACCACAATCATTCTCTTTGTATCCTCTTAGTAAGAAATGTTTCATCCTAACAGCTTATTCCCATAAACTGCTGCTTTATGGAACTGACTCCCAAGAGGATGCTTTCCCAATTGCTACAATCAAACAAGTCTGTGGCTAACTGTTATCTTTACCACATGTCCTCATAAACTATGCCTCTTACCTCTTACCACTCACCCAACAACCTCCTTCAGTAACCATCTATGTTGAGTGGCTCTTGGGCCATGTATGAGTGAATATTAGTTAAAAAAAAAAAAAAAAAAACTTTTGTTTAGTAGGGACTAAATTTTACTTCCTCTATTTTGTTGAAAGTTTGCCACAAAGTAAACCTGAATTGCCCCTATAAAATATTTTTTGTGTCCTGTTTCTTTAGGATGCAAACAGTAATTTATTATTTGGGAATTAACATAACTTTTTGGGAAAGAAAGTGAAGTGGTTTCCAATTGCCTTCTCTCTGGTTTTGAATTCAATTGTGCTTCTACATTGGCTGCCACCCACTGCTAGAGAGCCTATTTGAATGTTTCTATTCAGCCCATAGCTGAATAGAAAGGGGAGATGAAATTGATTCATGCATTTCCCAAGGGCATTAGCGCAAACTGAATGCAAAGGACTAAAATGAAACTTGTACATCAGTGCAACATAACATATGAATTCAATGTTTTAATCTTTCCACAGGATCAACTTTATAATACTTATCAATTACTTTTGTTTACTCGCTTGCATGTATGAAACTTCAAAGTATGTTCTCTGCAGAATGTCAAAGTATTTTACCAACAGTTTAGCTTTTTCACCTTTGATTTTCTTTATCTGTAAGAAATGGATTATAATATTTTCCATTAAATTCTTACATATGGTAAAGGCATTTGCTTTTAAAGACAGAAAACTACCAACTGCAAAAAAAAACTTATAAACATCCTCTGAAGATATACCAAATTTTGATCATCGATTTTATTTATATACAAATATTGATTACTGTTTATATTTTTAATTCTTCTGATTGCTATTTCGTCTTTTCCATGACATTTTCGAAAATTCTACAGGTTCATTTATTTAAATTTTTGTCTTGCTAATCTACAAGTGAATTTTGATATATTTCTATTTTTTTAAATTTTCATGCCATGGTTCTAAAATAAATCATAGCAACTATAACTAACTCCAGTTGTTATGCCCCACCCCAGCTAGAATTTTCAGATTCTTTTTAATTTTTGTTTTATATACCAAGTTAATTGTCAGGGCAGTAACCTATATTTGATGTTAGGTCAAGTATTGTCTGAAAACTGAAATTTTTATCTTGAATTCATTATACATAAAAAATACTTTTTGTCATTATTTTTCTTCTATATTTGTTTTTATGGAATTATCTGACTCTTTCTTTGGCCCTCAGCATGGTGGAGGACATGGAGGTTTTGACATGAACATTATCCCTGCTTGGAAAGACGGGTACACTGGCCAAGGAATTGTGATCTCAATTCTAGATGATGGTATTGAAAAGGATCATCCAGACCTTGTGAAGAACTATGTAAGTTGTTTTTTTTTGTTTTTTTTACTTACATGCAAAATACCTTGTTTTGATTGTCATTGAAATTTATTTTTATATCTACTCTTGTCACAAAACATGAAAAAAATAACTGCTTTATAAATGATATTTGCAGAAGATGAAAATATTAAAAGGTGTCTTGATTCTTGAAGGGTCATCTGCTAATTCTGGAGCTATACGATATGATATATGTGACCTTTCTAATACCAGTGCACTGAAGCTGTGAATTTAGGTTGAGATGTAATAAATACTTGATAAAAAAATCTTTAAGCTGATGAATATTTTTTAATTTTTTATTGACAAATCTGTTAAATTTTATTATTTTAATTAAATGCTCTAACTGCATCTGCAAAAGTCATCTAGTATGATGCAGATAATTTGTGGAAAATATTGTTACATCTTTTTTTTTCTTCACCTCACAATTAAAATCAATAATCCAAAAAAGGAAAATAAATTTGTACAGGATAATGTCACACAATGTTTCTAAAAGGAATCCTATCAACCATAACAATTCTAGTTCTTACCGTCCATCTATGCTTTCAAGATCCTTTCTCATTTATTTTTATTTTACATGTGCCGGTTAATTGTTAAGTATTCTCTGAAAAATGACATTGTTGTCTTGAATTCGTGATACTTGAAAATATTGTGTGTCGTCGTTCTGTACAAATTTTAGGCTTGACATAATGAATCTTAATAAAAACTAGCAGCATTGTAAAGTGTTTAACAAATTTTATGATTCTTATAAATCATTTACAGTACATTTACAGTATATGAAGATGAAATTTTACTTTAAAAAAAGGTCATAATTTTATACGTAGGATTCTAAAGCCAGCTATGATGTCAATGGAAATGATGGTGACCCCACCCCAAGATATGACCCTACCAATGAAAATAGGTGAGGACTTTTTTCTTTTTGAGCAGAATACAAAGAACATCAATTTTACTTTTCGGCTCATAATTTAAACCTTTTACCTTTTCTTCTGTTTTACTTTTGGAATTGTTTTTATGGCCTGTATCTTACAGTGAACTACACTGTCTGGAATGAAAGTTCATTTGACTGCATCAATGCAAATCCTGGGTATGACTATAAACTACATCCAGCAGCAAGGCTTCTGATGGGGAGACTGGATCTTTTGAGGAGCATGGAATGACATTTTAGTTGCTGTTGTTCCCAGTTCCATCTTGACTAGGTTTGGTAGCACCTGTTAGGGTCTGAGCTATAGGCAAATAGTGACCCCCCCCCAAACAAAAACAAAACACTATGAAAGTATAAAAATACATTTTTATAGTAAAAATACTAGCAATACAATTTTATATTTAAAAAAAAAAACAAAAAAAACAATACATTTTATCTGTAGTTGAATGCATACAATTTTAGTGTGTTTGCTAATTGTATAATTAATGTATAAGGTTTCTTACGAGAATATTTTACAATAGATCAAATAATGGTGGTCAAAAGCTACATGCACAAAATAAGACACCGATTGATTTGCAATGCATGATAACATTTATTAAACAAAAATAACATTTAAGAGATTCTTTTCCTAGAGACAAATTGAATACACAACAAAAATTGTTAATAAATGTATATGTGTGTTACTTGCCTATATGTTTGTGTGTGAAGCATCCGCAGCCCTTTTTACTTCAATGTGAAAAGTTGATGGCACGCACTTTGAAAGGAGGAAAAACAGGAAAGAGTTTTGTGTGTGTACACGCACACACACACACACAGACACACTACCAGTCAAAAGTATTTGGCCACCCTCAAAAATTTTCATTTCTCATCCTAAAAGTGTTATTTTTAATGAAACAAGTTAAGCACCACAGTGGTTTTATTTATTATAACAAATACAAATTTTCCTGAGCCACATTAAATACAAATTAAACCAAAAAAAAAAACTTTGGCTGATATCACTGCTTCACAGATTCTCAGCATTCTTTTCACCAAAAACTGGAAGTAGACTGAAGATAGTTCTGACCAGCTTTCCTGCAAGAGTTGCCAAGGATTAGCCACACTTGTTGGATATTTATCTCTGACTTTTTAGTCAAGTTCATCCCACACCAGTTCAATGGAATTTAAGTCTGCTGAATGAGCCAGCCAAGACATCAGTTGAAGGGCATGCTGTTCCTCTTTGCTTTTAATGTACCTCTGGCAAAGTTTACTAGTATGTTTTGGGTCATTATCTTGCATGAGTACAAATCCTTGACCCACAAGCTGCATTCCAGAAGGGATTGCATGATGCTGCAGTATGCTGTGATAGCCAGCCTCATTCAATTTGCCCTTCACTTGGTGCAAATCCCCAACTTTTGCAATTGGCAAAAGCCCCCACCACACCATAACAGAGCCTCCTCCATGCTTTACAGGTGGTGTGATACAGGGGGTTGCAGCTCTTTCAACAACTCTTTCCTGCACATAGACCCTCCTATTTGACTCAGATTTCAAACTTTGATTCGTCAGTCCAAAGGACTTTATTCCATTTCTCTATTGTCCAGTCTTTCTCTGCTTGAATATCCTTCTTTTTTTAAAAATGTTGTTCAAGTGTAAGTTCACATATTTTGGCCATTTTGTTAAGAAAAAAGTCTTGATCCGGAAGAAAGTTGCAAAATTTAGGTTTTAATTTAAACAAAATAAGAATAACAGATTTCACTACTGGGTAAGGTACATTGGCAACATAGGCAACATAGGTAAAACAGGTAATATCTAGCAAGCAGTAATTCAACACTATATAGTCTAATGTGAGTTCAAGTGGTGGTATAATGTAACTTTTATAAAATGTTTTATTCATGCTCAGTACTAAAGAAAAATACCTGCAAATCAATTTTTCAAAAAATATATACTAAGTTATACTAAGGTCAAATTTACTTAGGAAGACTTGTAATAAAACCATTGTGCTTAACTTGTTTCATTAAAAATAACACTTTTAAGATGAGACCTAAAAAACTTTGAGGGTTGCCAAATACTTTTGACTGGTAGTGTTTTTTTTATATATATATATAATGTATATAAAACAACATAACTTTAAAACAAAAATTGGTGACCTGAATTGCATTTTGATTACGAAAATTTGTGAAGACTACAAACTTATGAAGATTAAGATGTGTATAAAATAAAAAGCAGTTGCTTTGGAACTTTTACTTTCAAATAAATGGGCTGGGATGTTTATTCTTTTTTGGTGAAAAATCCATCCCTATTGCAATCATCCCTTTTATTAAACAGGAAAAATGATGTTAAGAATGAATTTTTCTCAACGATAATAATAATAATAATAATAATAATAATTATGTCCCATCTATTGGGAACTCAAAAGTAAATATTTTTTTATCTGGCTTTTTCTTTAATATTTGTTTAATAACACTCTAAATAGAAAGAATCAAGTCACCATGAATTTAAATTCATGACAAGATAATGAAAAGTTCTCAACTTGACCAAGAAGCCCTTCCAAAAAAAAAAATATTCTGATGTTTGATCATTTTCTGAAGTAATTCAAGCCAAGAACTTCTTGACTCACTTTTGTATGAAGTGGTTGGTCTTGATGTTGTTAAGACTGGTTTTTCTATGTATAATTTAACAAATCCTCCACACTCTTGACCTTTAACATGCTGAAGGTGATTTTGCTTGCATTGCAAGTGACTCAGATAAATGAATAATAAAGTGTTTGAATTTTGTAGTTGTGTTGTCATATCCTGCTATGGCAACAGAAAATGACAATGACTGAAATTAAGTAGTGCAGTAGAGAAGCCTTGAAAAACAATCCAGTGGAAAGGAAAATAGTGAATAATGTAGTGGTGAAGGTTAAGTTACTGCAATTAATGATTATTTAAGTCTTACAGATTAACATTTTTCAAATATACATAAGCATTTATAATTTTTTTTTTTTTTTCAAATTACAAAAAAAAAGCAAAAAACTGCAAATTTCTAAAAATAGAAACTTCAATCTAATTTGAATAATTTATTAAATCTTTTTCTCAATTCCTTTATAATGTTCATAGTTATGATAAGAGATATTCTTTCTGGATTATCAGCATATAAAGTAGAATTGATGAGCTGAGTTCAACTTCCTGCCTAGTTAATTGTGTTCACTTTCTCACAAATGTTCAGCTCAGATTTAGGCCTGCTACTGGTAACATGTAACCCAGTACAACCTGCCGCATGAATGGATGGCATTTTAGCCAGCTCTCCCACTAGCCTTTTCTACTGGTGAGGAGGGTTGCATATCACCACACAGGATGAAATAATATATATATATATATATATATATATATGAGAGAGAGAGGATGCACTTAACAACTTAAAGAAAAATGTAAATATTGAATTAAAAAAATTAGTGCATTTTCGAAGAAAATAGTTATTCTATAAAACTGTCGTCACCCTCAGTGTGGCATGAAAATTCATTGCTTACCCAGATCATGTGGTTATCATTTATGGGGACAATAGCATCTGTGATGGTAGCTTTCTATGATGCCCTAAAGTAACCCAGTGGTTTCAGATAACTAGAACTAAGAGGTCACAGGTTGGGGTTGACATGATACGGAAATTTCTTGGCTGTCCCTCCTTGGGATTTTTATTATGAGCAGCACCTCCCTTTGATGAAAGTGGTATTAACTCTGAGTCACTGCAGGAAGAAGTGGGGTGATCATTGTGAGATGTACATCACCATGGATACTTGTGGTGTCTGCACATAACCACCTGACATTTGTCTTAATCACCTTGCCAACTTCTTGAAAGTGACCATCTCCAAATCACTGTGGTTGGCAACCAGTGCCACAAGCTCGGCATGCCTTTTCATTTCCTATGTTAGATTGAAAGCTGCCAGTTTAATGTTCTTTGTACATGTGGAAGAGAAATGAATGGGTTAATGTTATACAGCAAGCAAAAATATATGTGAGATCATCCTCCATCTATGGCCAATTAAAAGTTGCTTCTCAAATACCTGGTGCACTCTTTTCACACACACACACACACATACACACACACACACACACACCAATAACAATCTTGTTTTATTTACTTATGTGGTGTGCTTTCATGCTTAGTGATTTTCAAAATGTGTGACTGTTTTTAAGTTACCCATTTTGAAAATCCCTAGGCGTGAAGCAACACTCTAAAAGGGTAAATAAAAAAAAAACATTAATATTTTTTTATGTTTTAAAATGCTCTAAATAATTTCAAAATAGAGTATTTATACATAAGAAATGAAATGTGTGTGTGTGTGTGTGTGTGTGTGTGTGTGTGTGTGTGTGTGTGTGTGTTTTTAACCCAACTGACATCTGTTGAATCTTTGAATAGAGGTTTGTCCTTTGTTTCCTGTTTAGGATTGGATTTCCGGTTCTAAATTCTACTTCACCTCTATACATCCAATGCCTAAAACTCTGAAATTTACATTTCTTTTTTCCTCAATAGGAGTAGATAGGTTTACTTGTTTCCTGTTTAGGATTGAATTTCCTCAAGTCTTTTTCTGCTCTTTCACTACTGGTGACACCTTGCGTCTTTGTCACATTATCACTTTGCTTGGGGAGATGCCTCTTACATTGTAACCCTCTACCTCGAGTGGCTCTTGGTAGGTGCAAAAAAAAGTTGTTGCTCATCTGGATTGAAACTTCACGGCATAAAAAAAACTGATTTGCTAAACAAAAATAGTTTCAGCTTTGGACACCCACTTTTAAAAATAACTGAACAGCATAAAATGAGTACTTACTAGCAATAATTTCCCCAACCATATCATTGACGAGCAAATAAGTTATCTTAAAAAAGAAAAAAAATGGCACAAACATTTTGATATAAACAAAAACAAGACATTTTCAAAAAATTCATATGTCAAAAATAAATATGATTTCAAAATTTAAAATATTATAGATTACTTGTAATTGCATGTATGTGTGTCCCAGTATAAATAGTTATAATTATTGATCAATTTTATCATTGTGATATTTTTGTATTATATCAAGTATTAAGAATATAGCAACTAGGGTCCACAAATTGGAGGAGAGAGTGATCAATGATAATGTTCTGACTTTGAATCCGCGGTTATCCACTTTAACCCTCCTCTCTCTGTTGTTGTACTTTTTATCACATGAAATTTTATGAGGTGCAAGCACATTTTCATTTTAAAAATGTGGCCTAGAGAAAAAAAAATGTTTGAGAACCTCTGCTTTGGATTTATCATTTATTATATAAAAGTTTAAAACATTTAACCTAATCATTACTGATAACTCCGGATCTTGATAATTCACACTATATAAAAATTAAGAGACATGTTATTTATGATTGCATCTGCAATATCAATCATCCCAAAACAACATTTAGTTCTTACATTAATAACACAAGCATCATGATCTTATAAGTTAACTTATTATTTATCAAAAGTTTGTGCAACTAAAATCCAACTAAATAACACAAGCCAAATATTAGATGATACCAAAATACTAAATAGTATTTACTGGAAAGAAAAGCTCAAAATCCACATTAAATATTTTCCACCCCAAAAAAACAAATTATTTTTAAAATGTACATAAAAACATTTAAATTGTACATAATTAATGATTAGATATAAAAGTTAATATATTTAATATTCTCATTTCTAGTGTTGTCAGGATCTGGGAAACCATTCTATACATGACGTCACTTACATAATACAAAATATTTAAATTTCAAATGTAGTATTTCCAAAAATACCATCATGTAGCTAACAAAATCATGTCTGCAATACTGGCAACATTTATTCCTGATAATGACAGACGAAAGTACTCAAATAAAAACTGAACAAAAAAAATATGATCTTTGGACAGTTTACCAACAATTTTGATTCACATGTGCAACAGTGGATTAAAAAAATAATACTCGTTTCTTGCTACCCAAACATTCATTGTTAACAATTACAGATTAAGATAGAAACAAATTCTAATTTTGGAATCGATACCATAACAAATCAATTTTATTCCCTGTGATGGATACCACCCCAGCAAAATTATCTCCCTAGGTTAAGATGAATGAAACCTTGATATAATTTTACTTGTAATATAATATAGTGGCACACATTCATAACAAATTACATAATTCAACTCTAACTATAGAAACTGCTTACATCTGTAAGTACTTTGGTATTGAAGTAAAATACTTTAGTACATGCTATGAATTTGCAAACCTTGAAAGTGGAACAATCTTTACAGATTTTATCAATATTTCTGAATAAGTAGTTAATCAGTTTCAATTTGCAGTCTTGTCATGTAATCAGGGCTGATGCAAGGGTCTCGTCTTTCAAATATTTTTTCAAAAAGAAGTCTTCTGCAATAACCCAATTATTTCCAAAGTCTCAATATACGATTGCAAAAGCCACCATTCATCTATGTATCCATCCCTTTTAGCATGCTATTTTTGTTGCCATATCCTTTGACAGGCTATCTTGTCCTAGATACACTGCAGCTGCAGTACATGTGATGTACCTACAACTAATGGGTTATGTGCTGGACTGGTGCAAAGGTCTCATGGGCCCCCACCAAATCTGTGATACATGCCCACCCCCACACTATTATATCACAATTTTCATAAGGTAGTATTCATATAAGATACAAATTTTATTGTAACCTAATTATGCACTATAATGGATCATATGCAATATAACTGAACAATTCAACTAGTAAAATTGAAAATATAATGTATTTAAATACAGATTAGAGATGTTATAATAGATCATTCCATCTTAAATCAATGTTTTACGGCAATATTTGATATTCAATTTGAAAAGTTTTTTTTATCAACTTGCGGACTGGGACTCATTCCATGATTTCCTTCATGGCATCCCTTGGAATATAGTTTTTAATCATCCCATTCAAAAATGCACATCTGAAATCTCCTCCTGGGTAAAAAGTCCTTAAGTCCAAGAAAACATTTTCAATGTTCTCCTTTATGGCTCCAAGATTCTTACCAGGATTAACATTAGGTGAACTTTCTGGCTACCTACCCGAGTCATGATTTTGTAAAATAAAGTTTTTTTCTAACTTGTGTGCAGCTCCAAACACAATGTATGCAATTTTCTTTCTCAATGATTCTGATAACAAACTTAAAAAAATGATACAAATATTGACTTGTACCCAATTCTCAATGATGTCAGCAAAACCCAAGATCTCTGTAGCGTGAGCAGCCATGGTTAAATGTAAAATAAATGACATAACTGTCCAACAAACAAACTGAAAGGAATTGGTAAAGTTTGCAAGAAAAAGAAAAAAGAACAGGGCAAAAATAATACAAACCAAGCAAACAATATATGCAAGATAAATTAACAGTAATATAGCAAAAAGTTCACAAACTAAGAATTGACATTGACACACAAAAACAAGATTTATAAAGCTATCTTTATTACTATAATTGACTACAATTTTATTATTTTCAGACATGGAACTCGTTGTGCTGGGGAAGTTTCTGCAACAGCCAACAACAGTGCTTGTGGAATTGGAATTGCATACAATTCTAAAATAGGAGGTTTGAAATGTTTTTGTCTTTTACTTTTGTTATCTTTGCTTAAATGAGTATCTGTAGATGTTTTTAAATTTATATTTTATATATTAACTCGTAATAACCAAAGTTTTAAGTAAATCTTAAACTTTTAAAAGTTGTTACTGCTGATGGTTTATATATCTGTAAAATAGACAATATGCACATGTAAATCAACACTGTATCTCTGAAGATCACTTGATGTATAAAACTGACAGTCACTATGTAGTGTTGATTTCTGTGTCCACACTATATATTGTTTCTGCAACACTTCTAAGTCACTTTAAGATGAGTGAATTTCTCGTATCTCTCTCTCTCTCTCTATATATATATATATATATATATATATATATATATATATATATATATATATATAAAGAGAGCTATGGTAGAAAGGTTTATTCTCCCATTTGTATTTCCCCTGTTATTGCCATTATATCCATGATAAAATAGCACCATACTTCACGGGTGGATCAGAATGGCTGAAAGGAAAAGAAATGACAAACATGCTTTGTCCTCAGACTTTTAAACTAAGACAGACCAAACTATATATACATGTGACCCATGTGGAGAATAATATATCCCTTGTGTCAACAGTGAGCAGAGAATAAGGAGAAACAAAAAGGAAGTGTCTTACATATAATATGGAGATATTCCTGTGTCTGGATAGTCCATGTTTAAGACTCCAGGTTCATCTATGTTCAAGACGAAGACATATTCTACGAAGGGGAATAGATAGTCTTAAATTTTCCCAGATTGAGGATTGTGAGACAGTATGTCTTTCTATATCTTCAGAAAGATATACTCCCAAAAGGAAATGGTGTCATGTTCTTGTAAGCTGCTGGGGAGGCAGATTTTTACAAAAGCATCTGCTCGGTTTGGCTGCTGTTAACAAAAACTGAATTTGACTGCTGTTGTCGTCACTGTATGGAGTGATGTCACTAAGTGGCTGTCACGTGACCCATCTCCATCAAAGGGAGATAATCGCTTTTTGTGTCCCTACACACACACACACACACACACATTTATTATATATATATATATATATATATATATATATATATATGTGTGTGTGTATATATATATATATATATATATGTTGATTACCTATATTGGACATACTACCACCTGATGCCTCATGTGTCCCTTATCAGATCAAAGTGCTATAAAAAAAATCTATCTACCCACAATTTACAAGAATGCTTAAGAAAAATTCTGAGCAAAAACTCCAAAATTCCATATAAATCACATTACCAGAAACATCTCACTATAATAGAGGCCTTCTGTATTAAACATCTCTAAAGTTTTTTTAAAAAACAGAAAGATGTTCACTCAAATTCCAGCCAAACTCAACATCAGAAGGCTTGGAAAAAATGCTCCTTGTATTCGAAACATCTTAAAAAGTCAAAACAAAGAAAAATTGACAACACCAAAAACAAACGTCCTTGAAAATGGCTAGAGAATTGGTTGAAAGTGCTTGGGGAAATAGACAATGTTTGCACTGCCTTACTATGACCAAAGGGAAAAAATGTAGGAACACTAGAAAAGCTAAATAAAAAAATTAAATTTTCTTTGTCATGTTTAAAAAAAAAAAGTTGCTGCCCAAATATATATTTTTTAATCATTCAAATGTTATTGATGTTGCTGGTATTCACTGTCAATTTTTCCATTGCTCAGTCTTTCAGTCAAATAGTGGATCTCCTAACTAAATCTGATAAACATTCTTTACTTTGTTCCTTACCTCCTCTTCTAGCTCTTGCCGAGCCTCACATCTTTGTCTTCTCAGCAATATGGCTGTAGTATCTGTTGATATTTCTTTTGAGTCCTCTATTAGACAGGAACCACCTATTCACAAGACTTCTTTCTGTTACCAGCATACTGATTGGGATTCATTTTGTGATTTTTTTTTTTTTTTTTTTTTTTTTTTGTCAAAATGTCCCTTGGATTGATATTCTTAACTTTCAGAAGTACCAAGTGAAAACCTAATCTTCTCTTTGGTTCACACCAGCCTGTTCAGCTACTATAGCCCACAGGAATCACTTTTTCCAGCTGTATCTGCATAATAGTTCCAAATACAACAGAAGCTTTCTTGTGTCTGCTCATAATTATTGTAAATGTGTCCTTAAAGTGGTTCAGGTTTTCTTTGCTGATAGAATGAAGCACAGTATAACCTCTAACCCGTTTTGCTCACATGACTACTGGCAGTTCTGTAATAGTGTCTTAAATAAGAGCAAGTCTTCTATCCCTCCTCTCTTGACTCAATTTGAGGTGTTAACGTCTGATAAAACATAATTTTTTGCTTGTAAATTCTCTTCAAATTCTACTTGTGACTCCTTTCCATTTAGAACTAAGTGCATATTGAGTGATGTGCATATAACTCCAACTTGATGCTATCCCTGCAATAGTCCTTAAGAAATGTGTTCCTGAACTGTCTCCTATTCTCTCTAAACTCTACAACAAATGTCTCGCTGCTTCTAGCTTTCCTGTTTGTTAGAAATCCTCTTTAGTTCCAATCTTTCAGAACTCTGGCAAACCATCTGATGCTTCTGTTGGCCTTCTACCTTTTTGGCAAATACTAGATGTTCTAATCAATTCTGAATTACTTAAGCATATCACCTCACAGGGCCTTCTTTCAGCTAGGCAATATGGCTTTCACTTCTCTAGATCAACTGCTGATGTGTTAGCAATTATTGCTGACAGTCTATCAAGCTTTAGATAAGAATGGTGAAGCTCAGGCTGTTGCTTTTGACTATCTCAAAGGCATTCAGTAGAGTTTAGCATGCTGGTCTTCTTCACAAGTTGAAAGGTTATGGTATTTCTGGACAAATTTTTGAACTGATTCAGTCTTATCAAATCGCAGAATGAAAGTTGTCTTGAATAACCACTCTTCTAGACCTTTTTGCATTAATGCAGGTATTCCTTAGGCTCTATCCTTGGACCTACATCATTCTTAAGCTTCATCAAAGACGTTTTTAATGTCATCAGTTTTCTACTCTGTGTCAATGCTGATGACATAACTATTTACTCTTGTCTTAATAGTAAGTCTGATTGGTTCAATAAGGTAGAATTGGTAGCTGATCTGAAAAATGACCAACATTCTGTTAACTAGAACAAAGTATGTCTTGTTAATTTTAAAACCATTCTCTTTTAATCATCTGAGAGATCCCTTTTTGTCTTCCATCATCATGGTTTATGCTAACCACCAGGAAAGTGACTCCTCGCACTTTCTTGGGCTAACATTTTCTGCTAACATGAAGTGCAAAAATTAAATTGAATCAATTGCTAGATCTGCTATTAAGAATGTTGTTTTTCTGTGTTGTGCTAGATAATTTTTCTTGCTAGAATCTTACATATTTATAAATCTACCATTCATACAAGCTTTGAATGTTGCTGCCACATCTGGTCTAGTGATTCTATGTATTCAGAGATTCTTGATAAAATCCAAAGAAGAATCTGAAATGTTATTCGTCCTGATTTGACATCTCATCTTCAGTTGCTTTCCCACCACCATAACATAGTTTTTCTGTGACTTTTCTATAAATGGTAATTGTTCTGATGAACTTTCCTATATGGTAGCTAGACTTTATGAATTTAAGCACAGTACTAGAATGGTAGCAAGGTCTCATCATTTTACAGTTGAAATGGCTAAATGTAGCCATAAGTTCTATGCTAACAGTTTCTTCTCTCACACTTCTTGCTTGTGGAACCCTCTTCTGGCTTCTCGGTCAACTTTGATCTTCAAAAATTTAAATGCACTGTCAGTCATTTTCTTCTGTCTTAATTCTAGTGAGCCTTCATATTCCACTTGAAAAGCTTTTCATGAACTGCTACTTTGTGGAACTGACTCCCAAGAGGATGCTTCCCCAATCTCTACAATCTTAACCTGCTCTTGTCTAGCATTAACTGTTGTCTTCTCCACATATCTGTATGAACTGTGCCTCTTACCTTTTACTCTGTAACCTGGCATTTTTTTGTTTTCATTACTTTTACAATTTCAGCATTAAAGGAAATTACTGTTGTCTCAATGAATAACTGATGAATATTTACAACAGTATGATTTAAAAAATATTTATAATGAAGTTTTAAGACTACTTCTTCAGTTAGACACAATGTGTAAATAATATTAATAATAACTATATGTAACTAAGATTTTGAGTCTTCCATGAATATTCAATTTATTTTTAAAAAAATGTGTATTTCATTTTTTTTTTTTTTTTTTTTTTTTCATGGTAGTGGCATCTAATTTTCAGGAATTTCTTTATAAAACACCAATTCTTTCTCTTGAAGCATGACATCTACTATCAAAATTTTGCCAGTTGACCAGTGAAGCAAATTTACACACTAATGTTACAATAGATTTGACATTGGGATAATTAAGTATCAGTTTCAGGAGTTAAAAAAGCATTCATGTGAATTAAGATTCTGTCTATGCTTCTGAGATTATTGTAACTATTTACAATACCTCATATTGCTATATCACCTGAAGAAGGCTAGAGCATACAACAGTCAAAGTGTGTAAATATAATAAAGATAAGTCTGAACAATGTAAATAGTGTGAATTAAGGTTGTTCGTTAAAGCTTTAGAGTAAAAATAATTATTTTTCCATTAAATCATAAAAATAATCTCTGCTATTACATTAATTCAATGTGTGTGTGTGCATGCACGATACATAGTTTATTGAAAGATTATTGAAACTGTATATTCTACAAAAGTCAATTATCTTCACATTCTGTATGCAAGCAAAAGAATATTTTTTATGTTTGTTATTTGCATTGTATATTCATTTTTATAAATTCCTGTCAGCAAATTCCTAAATTGAATGACTTGTAGAATAATCATTTATGTATACTTCTGATTAAAATGGGCTAATTTGTTTTTCTGAACAATGTATGGAAATGCTCCCTTGTTAATTTGCATATCTCTTGTAATTAATTAGTTCAGTTTTAGCTAATTTGTCACTTTCAAATACTTTAGATCTTTTTTGTTCAATATTTTATTTCAGAATCTTTCTATTTCAAACAAAACTGTTTATTTTATTATTTTACAAGAAACTCGAACAATAAGCCCTGCCCATTGTAAGTTTGTTTTGAAATAAAAATAGCATGCACTATTTCTTGGAGTTTTGTTTTTGTCAGTTCAGAAGATAACTCTGTTTAAAATTTTGACTTTGCTTTGGTCCTTCTTTTTTTTTTTTCTTTTTTTTCCAGTGTAAAAAAAAAAAAAAAAATAAAAAATACTATAATTGGTTACATGAAATTAATTCTGGTATTTCTTTCAGCCTTCCACTTACACCTATTTAAGAATTAAATTTTCTACAAACTTGTTTTCTATATGAGCTTCTTTTTTGCAAGTATTTTGTGGTTTGGTGTGCCAAGTGAAAATAATATTTTTTTTCCTTTTTCTCCATTAGGCACCATTCTATAATAGGGTCATATTTTTTACAGCCTGTCTGAAGTTATTATGCAAATCAAATATACCTCAATAACCCAAAAAGTTCTGAACCAATATTTGTCAAATTTAAACTCATCCATTTCTACCCTTAGCAAAATATTTAACTAAATTTTCTGCCATTTTTATTGGTTAGTTTTTGAGATATTTGGAATTTACAAAAATTGACTGACTGAAGTTATTATGCAAATTAAACTAATATTAGCTTAAGACCTCTGAAATCTAATAAAAACTATTTTGTTTTTGTTCATAATATATGTTGAAACATGGGTAAAAGGAAGGATCTAAATACTGCTAAAAAACAAAAAATAACAAAGTTAATGAGTGAGGGAATGTCCACATTGGAGATATCAAAGGAGTTTTGCAGAGATCATCAAACAATAAAGAAGGCTGTTGAAAATATAAGTTGAGAACTCAAAGTAAATGAAAAGGCTTTAAGAACTTGCTTCCTCAAGATGAATGTAAACTAAAGAGAGTTATAGTGAGTCAACCACTTTTGACCAGCGCTCAGATCTTTGAAAAAACTGGATTTGAGGGAGTCAAGAAGGATAAAAGGTGTAGAATAAATTGTGAATTGGGATCCGTAAAAAAAATCTTTGAGGCAAATTCCTCTCACTAAAGCAAATATTTTAAATCATCAAAATTGGGCCAAGAAATACATGAAAATTGACTTTTCTGAAGTAATTTTCATGAATGAATCTTGAGTGACATTTGATGGACCTGATAGATTTTATCCAGTTCAGACATGACTGTGGCTAAAAGAAGTCAACAAGGAGGTGGTAGTGTTATGATATGGCCTGGAATTGTCAACCAAACCATTATTGAACCATTCAAAGTCGATGAAGCAGTTAAACTGAACACTGCTAACTATTGCAATTTTATGAACACGATTTTCTTTGCATGGTACAAGTCCCAGTTTCACCTTTTCAAAATGAAGTGTGTATTTATGTACAACACGCTCCTCATGTATCTAAACTTACCCTTGAATTCTTTGAACATAAAAGATTTACAGAAGGGAAGATAATGAAATGGCCACCATGAAGTCCTGATCTGGATCTGAAAATTGAAAATTTATGGTCAGTTGTGAAGATGAAATTATATGAAGGTGGCAAACTATGACAGCAAAGCAGACCTATGGCAAGTAATTAAAACTATCATCATGTCAGAAATTGAACCTGCTGAAGTAAAAAAAAAAATAAAAATAAAAAAAATAACAAAATCAATGGATAATGGCTGTTATTGAGAAGGGACACTATATTAAAATGTAAAGGATTCAAAGACTTGTATGTTTATTTGTTCTATTATAGGTGTTGATCAATTTTTGGTGATTTTATTTTTTATTGATTATTTGGTTTTGCTTAATAACTTCAGACGGCAGTTTTTTGGGTTTTTTTTTAAATACATAAAATAACTTCAATAAAGCATTGATACTACCTAGGATTTTAACTCTGGCTTTTTTTTTTCTTTTTTTTGACATCTAAATTGATTTAAAATTTGACAATTTTTTTTTTTTTTTTTTTCAAACTAAATTTGAATTATTGAAATTTATATGATTTGCTTAACAGGATGTAGTGTCATTCTCTTAAATTTTTTAATATTATTTTTTTTTCTCTGTTTCTTGCTTTCAGAAGTGTTAATTTTAACTATTAAATTTTCAGAATTAATTCAATATTTATAACATAATCTCTAAAATAACCACATTTCTATATTGAAACAAATGCAATTTCTAATCTCAATCTACAATGAACTCTTTTCATTTACAAATTTTTTTCCCCTTACTTTTTTGTACAGGTGTTCGAATGTTGGATGGATTTGTCACTGATAGTGTTGAGGCAGCTTCTTTGGGACTTAACCCTCAGCACATTGATATATATTCAGCTAGCTGGGGACCAGATGATAATGGTCAAGTGGTTGATGGTCCAGGACCATTAGCTACAGAGGCCTTTCTGAATGGAATTGAAAAGGTAGATATAATTTAATTATTTATTAAAAAAAGATTTAGTGAGCAATTTTCACAATATTTCTTTTAGGTTTGTTTAGAAAAAATATTTTAAAAAGTCTTGAGCAAGCAGAAGTCAATAAAATGTTGTTTTAGTATTCTATCAGTAGTATACTTGAAGTGACAGATGTGGTTCTACACATGAATGCTAAGAATATCATGGACAGAACATTTGAGCAATAAGGACATCTTTAGGAAAATAAGAACAACAAAGAAAATTATACTTTCAGTCAGAAATACAGTTGAAATTTCTAGAACTTATAATGAGAAAAGAAGGCCTAGAGAATTTAATACCCACAGGATATATTGAAGCCAAGAGAAGTGGGGAGTGAGTAGTGTATTTAATGAGTTTGTGAGTGGCTGGCAGAATAAGAACAAAAAGGAATGGTATTGGGTCAAAAGTTACTTAACCCTGCATTTGTCACCTCAGATTTCTAAAAATGAATAGAAATGGATATAAAAAATGCTCATAGTCTTAAAATTATGCCAAATATTGTCATACTGCTGAAGAAAATAACGTAACAAGCTATCTTTATTACAATATACATTAAATCAAAATTAGAACTGAAAATATAATTATGAATTGAAATGAAAATTACAATAAATTTGTTGCATAAACCTATGTTGTAAATTAATTATAGGTGAATCATGCCAATATAATAGCAGAAAAGTTTTATCAAAAATAGCCACAATATATTTCCATGACTAGAAAGATTATTACATTAGATTAACTCATAATTACAGGACTGAAAGAGTATTAAATAGGGTTATGATGTTTTTGTAACCCTATGTTCCTGTGTCATAATGAACTTTTGTTCAAAAGTAATAAAAAAGCATTAATTTGTTTTAGATCTTAAAAAAGGTCACCTCCACCTTAAAACAAAAATTTGACTTTTACTATATACACAATAAAAGTAAAAAATCAAGTTATTCCAGAAGCTTTATTTTTCAATTTGCTAATGATGTAATTGAATAGTACTTATGTATTTTTAATGTATTTAACAGTTTATAGTTATAGTATAACATACAAACTTACAAATAAACAAAAACATGTTCTAAAAGGTTCCAGAAAGTTATAGCTTAACTATACTTATATACAATTTTAGAAATTTTGTGTTGATGATATTTTTTTTCTTTTTAAATAAACTGAATTGAACTTTCTTCATTTTTTATAAAAATTCATCAAATTATGATACAGGAAATCAATTATTTCACAAGAAGTCATATCAGTAATATATATACACACACACACACACACATCCCTCCATTAGTGTGGCTAATATATACATTGGTAACTATAAAAAGTCAATTTTCAATTACTATGGTTAAACTGAAGAATCTTTTACTGCAATAATCGAGTATTATGTATGCACTAATTGAATTTTGGTATATAATATCCGTTTCCTCTTGGTTACTTGGATTCATTCTGTACCCATTAAATAGTCAAATAGATCCCAAATCTCCGGGATGAAATTTCCTTATTCCTTAAACAAGTAATGGAATAGGTTTGTGGATGTATTTCTTATCCCTTATGATGGCATGACTAGTCTTCTTTTTCTTTTTCTTTTTTTTCACAAACTTGTTGTTGGTCATCGATAAATTAAAATCCCAAAATTCCACTTGGTGACGTATGCAATGTGTATGTGTAGTTGACTGATTCTTACTCACTTTCTTAGGAGGTCATTCTGTTTGTTGTCAAGCTACTCCAATTCTTTTCCTGCCAGATCAGTAGTAAACTAAAAAATAAAAAACAAATATCAGAAGAAGCACAAAGACAGCACATCTCTCATTAAATTTATTGTATGTCTCATTTAATGGTTAACATTGAGGACCATGTCACACACACACACACACACACACAAACTTACCTTTGTTAGTCAGGTGTGGTGACAGGAAACCCCAAAGAAGACCAAACAATGTCTACCTCCCACAACAACTGAGCCATGGTAAATGCCCTCACCGAGTCAGGAGAGTAGTGGGAGGGATCAAAAGAAACAAGTTGCCAATAGGAATTATGAGTATTTAAAAATTTGGCGGTAATAAAATACCCCATGTGACGAAATGCAGGGTTAAAGCAACAAAAAACAGGAAATTGTGGAGAACCATGATCCTGAAAGGACTTGACATATAAAAGAAGATCAGTGACATCTTATAAGCAGCAACTGCTCTTATTTGAAGAAATTTATAGATGATAGTAAGCAATAATTGTATAAATTTTTATGGCAATAATTGCATAATTTTTATATTTGCATTTACACTAAACTTTTAGTTTTCTTGGTGTTTTTTTTTTCTATAACCAAGCTAATATTTTTAAGGTTTACAATTTGGCATAAAGATTTTGTTTAGGAGCTAATTCTCAAAATCTTTCTTTGCCATCAAGAACTGGTTTTTCCAACATGCTGTGACTTTGTGCAATTAACTTATTTCTGTCATGTGCCATTTCTCCAATTAATATTAACAATTGTTAACACATTTGCTCAAATCATTGTACTCTTAAGTCATCTCTGCTTTTGTTAGTTACCATTAGAAATTGTTATATACGACCACTTAGGCTTTATTTTGGCAAATTAAATTTATGAAACTATAAAGAATAATGTGAATGCATGTCCTTGGCACAGGCTTTGTGTATATGCTCTTTTTTGCTTTTGTTTTATAATAAATCACGGTTAAAATCCTGAAAGAGTTATTTAAAAACTGTACTAGCAAGAATGCTGGCAATAGTCAACATGTTACGTGTCATGTATTGCATGATGTGTATATGTCATGTTGCAGAAACATTATCTGAAATCTTGTCCATAAATTTTGACATTTAAATAAAGTTATTTTTTCTTTTAGGGAAGAAATGGTTTGGGAAATATCTTTGTGTGGGCTTCTGGAAATGGTGGTAATGCACATGACTCTTGTAATTGTGATGGTTATACAAACAGTATTTACACACTCTCCGTCAGTAGCACATCAAAAAATGGTTTGAAGCCATGGTACTTGGAAGAATGTTCCTCAACTATTGCAACTACATACAGTAGTGGAGCCTTTGGGGAACCACAAATTGTAAGTTTTCATTTTTGATTTTGGTGAGGTACCTTCCAACATACTTATTTAAATGAAATTTTTACATTTTAATTTTTTAAATATATTTTAATGACTTTTTCAATATAGTTCTAAAAATGTTAAGGTATATTTTTAACTTTTATTTTATTGTACATTAAGTGTTGCCTTTATTTATTTATTTATTTATATATATATATATATATATATATATATATATATAATTTTAATGATGGGAACATAGTTTTATCTTACAGAGTTACTATGATTATACTTACTGATATATTTCCTGATGTTTTTACAAAAAAGTGAATAGCAACATAAAAATACTGAAACAAAATAAAAAAGAAAAACTAACATTTCTATATTTGCATTTTTAACATTACCAAGAACAAAAAATACTGTTTAACTATCAATAATAAAGATACTTTTCCTTACATTACTATCACAATACTAATCATATATTATGGTAAAATGCTTACATTTAGATGTCACACATTATTTTAAAATCACAAAGCACTTGTTTTGATTAACTGCATTACTTAGAATGATTACTTTGCTACTTATGTAAATGTATAAACCGTTTTAGATGGCAATAATTTAAATGACAGATGGCTATAAAAGGCACTGTTGGTTATCTACAGCTAATTTGTTTAAATAATGCACTCATTATTGTTTATCTGGTTAGGCAATAATTGTATGTAAAGTGATGCATTAAAATAAGTAACAAAGTAATCATTTTAAGTATTCTGAATATAGATGCCTTTTTAAAATTATAACTGGACAGTGGACAACTTTTTTTCTGAATGTTATGCTATTTTCTTGCAATTAAAACATTAGAAAAGTATTTAAATTTATTGCAATGTTTTTAAAGTTTTTGAGCAGTTTTTTAACAAAAAGTAGTTCCCTTTTAATGTACATTTCAAAAGGTTCAAGACCTGCTTTCAGACATGGTTTCTTTTTCCCTTTTAAAGAGTTTTATTCATTATTTATTACATCTGCAAAATAGGAAATGTATATTTGGCTTATGCTCTTTGGTATGGACAAAATCATCTGGTATTGTAATATGTAAATGACTTCCTAATTAGCATAGCTAAGGCATAGATATTCTATAAGTGCCCAAACAGTAAATTGAGGGGCAGGATATGATGTGAGAGATTAGCAAATACTGCTTGACTGAGAAAATATGAGAAAATTACATAACAGATATGTTTTCTGGTATTTACATTATTAGGCTATCAATGGAAAACCCTACTATAGCTGAACTGTAAATAAATTGTTGACTTTCCTACAAAATTGTTTAAGCTGTGCATTGTTCCTTTCATAAATCTAACTGAAGCACTGCGATAATTTTATCCTTTATTTATTCAGTTTTGATGGCATGTAATTTTTGTTTATGGTTGAAGCTGTTAATAATGCAGGATTTGAAGAGGCTTAGTAGCATTAAATTAATTGGTAATTACAGTTGTTGTGATTCTGAAATGTTCATAATCATCACTTACAATCTGTGGCTTTTTTGATAAATTTATAGTTACAAGTGTTGGAAACATATTTTAATAAGCAATTCACAAAGAACATTCATTGTTTTCTTTTATAATCTAAATTTTGTAAAAAAAAATAAAATAAAATTCCAATCTGATGACTTTTTTTTTTTTTTTTTTCAATTAAGGTAACTGTTGACCTTCGGGGTAAATGTACGACCTCACACACTGGTACATCTGCCTCTGCTCCGCTGGCTGCAGGAATTGTTGCTCTTGCATTGGAAGCCAAGTAAGTTGATTCTTTAATATGAATAAAAAGGTATTTATCACTACTAATTTTTAACTAACTTGTTTATTTTTTTCAATCCATGCTTCTTGCTGGTATGAAAATTACCTGGTAATTGCGATAAAAAGGGAATAAAAACACATTCAAAGAAATGCTTACTAGTCCAAAATTAATAACTGCTACTGCTTCATCTAAGAAATTGAGGCATCTTAAGACTATTATATAATATTACTATCTCTGCGATATGTCCCTTCAGGACATGGGTGTTCATGACTCTCCACAGCTTCCTGTCATTCAGCAATACTTGCTCCTTTATGGCACTTATTCTTCCATCCATTTACTCAATTTTATCATGTTGGTTTCTTTTTATTTTCCTCTGCTTCTCTTGCCAATGACATTTCATGTTAAATTCTCCAAGTCCTGTTTATTCATTATCTATTCTAAAAATTTCACCTGTCTTCTTTCTGATTAAAGAATTGTTTCCTTCTTACTTTTGCATTTAGACCTCGCATGATAATTTCATGTGACATGTTCAGAGTTAATATTTTCTCATGTATTGTAAAACTTGGATTTGTGTTGTGGTGTAATGGATATTGAGTCAGTGAGAACTCTGAGAGCCGAGTTCAAATTCCAGTCAAATTCATTAGATTCGCTTACACACAAATACCCTTGGGGAAAGGTATGAATCCATTTCTTCTCCTCCAGCTATAGGTTGAATAGCAGGACAGACTGGGTTCTTTAGCCTTGGTTGGCAACCAGTCTACCACAGAAAGAAATGGCAATCTACTGCAGGAAAAACTCTGCCTCCTCAGTCATGTATCAAAAGATACATGATCACCCAACCATGTATCGCATATGGCACTTAACTGACTGATTGTAAAACCTATTTTTTTATTGGCGCTTTTGAGTGCATATACTATTCTGATCACCATATTGAATGACTTGTATTTCACTTTCATCCAAAGGCCCCTGTCTGATAGTTGCCAGTACCCAAAAACACACTCCCCCTTTTTTTTCTTTTTTTTTTTAATATTAAGCCAACATCTCTTGTTGTTCTCTCCTACATATATGACATTCCTTAGTTCCACCAGTTCTAACCTTCATGGCTAAGATCTGCCATATCAAGCACACTATAGCAAACCACCCTCATCCATTCAAGCAGCAGCTTCCAGCAAACTGCTTTTTTGTGGAACTGGCTCCCAAGAGGATGCTTCCCTGATCACAACAGTCTTAACCTGTTCAAGTTAACAGTCCCCACATATCCCCATCAACTATGCCTCTTGCTCTGCAACCCTCTACCTCAAGTAGCTCTTGTGCCTTGTAAAGGGTGAGCATCATTATAAAAAAAAAAAAAATTGACAGCGAGGTCTTTGCTTATAAAATCTCTTTATCCATCTTGTTCAAAATGCTCGCAGAATGTTAATATTCAGCTTCCATTTCTTGTTTCACGTTTTCTAACTATTCACATTGATAAAGTGTTCTACCATTTCCATGTCCTCATAGTGATCTTATCTTTGTTGCGAACAGTCGCTGGATGTGTCTCTCCTTACCAAGCGAGGAATCAGTTCTGAGAGAGCTGGCCCCATTCATGCCACTATCTGATATTTGTCAGCTGTGAATTGCCATGATTGTTCTTGGAAGAGATAGTGGAGTGGCTTCCTATTGTCTTCTCCAGAGTTATTATCGAAACACCATCTTTAGTTAGCTGGTTGTTGACTCTGAGTTCATCTGTCATTTTGGTAGGTTTTATTTTTCTTGTCAAATATGAGTCAAAAATTAATAATTGACAATGCTTCATCTAAGAAATTCAGACAACTTAAGCTTATTACATCAAATTACTACTTGATATAAGCAAGCAGGTGAAATAAGATGAAAGAAATGCTAATCGAAAATTAATAATTGAAAATGGTTTATCCCAGGCAACTTAAGACTGTTATGTAAATAAATATTGACATCGACAAAGCAGGTAATGAGGAATGTACATACTGTATATAGTTGCATATCATGCGACTTTTGAAGCTAATTTTAAGGGAGTCGTATCATACATGAGATATAAAATTAGCATATTTACTGCTGATCCTAGCTACACCGTTGACCAAACTATATATCCATTTACTGTAGTCAAATCCGCTTCAAAATTAGCTCTTTCAAAGGTTGCCTGATACATGAGTATATGCAGTATGTTAATAAATTTGGTAATTACTTTAAAGAAGCCTAATAAGTAAAGCATTATCCTGGTCAGATAAGAAATATAGGTTCAAATGCCATAGCAACCTTATTTCTAATCCATACTATTTCAGTTGTAGTATGTACTTGCACATTTCAATAAAAAAAAAAATCATATGAAAGAAATCTCATCCAAAACTGATATTTACATATTGTATAATATTTATTCATTATCATGAAATGTAAATCTGTAACCTTTAATCAAGCCACTTGATGCAAGGGGAAAAAAATTAGAATTGGGTAATGACAGTTGGCAAAATACCAACAAAGTATAAAATATGTCATTTGAGAAATTAGTTAAAATGGAGAAATGAATTTGAACTTTACATGTTTACAGCAACTAAAACTTTCAGATTGCCCTTTGATTTTTCAGCACAATTTACACTTTAAGTGGATACCAATTCATATAAGCTATCGGTCAACTCCTTCATCTATTTGACAGTATTTATGATAATTATAATTCCATGGCTAAAGAAATAAGTCTTTCATTTTTAAAAACAAAACAAAAAAATCAATGATCTTACAATCACTTCCTTGTACTTTGCTGTCAGTTCCTCTATTTTCATCTAATCATTTTTGATAAACTTAAATTTATAATTTAATATTTGTCATACAAATCTAAAGGATGTCTATCAAGATCTATATTTAAATTGTTTTTGTTTTCAAGTCTATAATAACAAGGCTCACCTAATCTACATTTCCACTAAAATATAGGCTTCATTGAAATAACTTTATTACTGAACTTTATTATTATCAGTGAATTTTATTATTGTGTTACAATTTTGCATGCAAGTTTATAAAATATCAGATTTTAATATTCAAAATATTGCTCAGCCACTTAACCCTATGTATTAAAACGGCTTACAATAAATGTATTTTGTATTTGTTTTTGTTCTTATCTAGTTTTACTTATAAACATTGACTTGACTTGCATTTAATTGTATAAAAATCAATTTTTATTTTAAAAAATCCATTTTGTAATCTTGTCTGCAATCTTAAATATTAATCCTAGTTCCTCATAATATAGCTGTATCTGTTTTGGTTCTAAAAAAACCTGTCGTTTATAATTTTATTTCTTTTGATTGCTTCAGAAATTCTCTTTTCCTAGGAAAACTCACTTTCTCAAAGAACTACTTATTAGACTACAGCTTGGATAACTATTTCTTGCAAATTTAATCTTTGTTAGTAAACACTTAATTTTTGTGCATGTGAATGCTTAAGAATATTGGTCTTAATGTATCTTTTTGCATTGCAGTGCAACTTATATTGCAAATATTTACTCAGGAAATCAATAGATATTGCTGAAATTCTTGCAATATAAAAACAAAACAGTGACTTTAATATTGCCCATTTATAAAAATTGTTGCTTTGAATTTTTGTCTGGTTAATTGATGTATTTTGTTTTTCTTTCTACTTTTCTGTTGTTGAATTGATTTTGCTGGCACATTTTTACTTTGCTTTTGCTCTGACATTCAAAGCTTTATCTGACAACTGTTTCATTATAAAGCATGGAAGATTGAACAAATTAAAAGTTCTTTAAAATATTTGTCTGATTCCTTCATTTGATATGGAAGACTAATCACTTGTAGGTGTTAAAAGAACAGTGCAACAATCAAGTTGTTTTTTTTTTCCTTTTTCTCTCTACTAAGCTTTCAACTGGTATAACCAATATTTTCTCTACTTTTTTCTATTAAGTAACTAACTAATAATAGCAACGTTAAATAAAACACTCATAGCTCATTATTTACTCTAATTTTAAAATAAAAATTATACAAATTGATTCAAAGAATATTATATATTTCTTTCATGCTTAAAATTATCATCTCAGTGATATTCAACATTTGCTATTACAAATGGGGATTGTGAGAACATTTTTAGCAATTGGAAGCAGTGGAAAACTGAACAAAACCAAAAACTTGATAAATTAGTTTGTATCTTGCAATGCTTTTGGTCTTTTTTTTATTTCATATACAAATACTTAAATCTGAAGATTTAAAAAAAAAAAAAAAAAGTATGTGAATTAATATTAGGAAATATTATACCCAGTTAATAGGCGGAGGGCTTTTTTTGCTTTTATAGATAAGCATTTGAAAATTTGAAGCTTAAAATAGTATCTAAGGATTTAAACTGATGTCTTTTGCAATAACTATCTTTACAGTCATGTTAGATCATTTGTAAAGTTTCTTTGAAATGAGATGGTATATTTTTTTAATATTCAAAAACTCATCTAATAAGTCAAGATGATCAAAGGAATTAAGTAAAACTTTTTAAGAAAAAGAATATGCTTAAAATATTGCTCAGATTTTGTAATACATACAATGCAAAGGTTTTTGAGATAAAAAATACTATTGAAAGAATTGGATGTTTATATCTAAAAATTGATGCAGACAGAAGATTTTTAATCTGGAAAAATGGATTTATTCAATTATTGCATACTTGGGAATAGCTGAAATTGGATAGTAGGATTTTAATTGCTTTTGCAGAATTTCAATGTTCAATTTGTATCAAAATTAAAATACGAATATTATTTTTTTTTTTTTTCCTCTTTCCAAGTAATGAACTAACTTGGCGAGATGTGCAATACATCACAGTATTAACTGCCCGACCAGAACCAATGGTAGATGGAGAATGGACCCAGAATGCACTTGGAAGAGAAGGTATGAACTAAAACACTTGAATGATCACATGAGATTTTCAATTTAGCTGTTATTTGATCAAATATATAAAGTCCTTTTTAAGAATGTAAAGAAAACTCAATTAAGTTTAAGTATATTGCTGTTTTCCTTTTACTGGTTTTATTACATCCACTTTTCTTCGTAATCTGAGACATGGCTAACTGATGAATGTGAATAGTTTGTGTAATTCATCAAAACTTTGGCAAATTTGAACCTTTGTGCCTGCAAAAACTGAAGTGTCAAAAGGAATGGTTTTCCATTGACACTGCTATTATTTGAACTACATTGACTCCTCGGCAATGTTTATCCTAAACATATGAAAGTGAATTTATATATTTTCTTTATTCTTGTGAATTGACAGCAAAAATAATAAACTGGACTATAAGACATCCAACATTTACTTTGATGGCATTAGGCTAGGTACAAGTCCGCATAATCACCAATATTTGGGTAAACATAAGCCTGCCAGATATAGTAATTTATAATTTATTTTTTAGTACTAGCAGCCAAGTGTCTCTTAATATTATTAGATTATAATCTCCTGTTTTGTAACAAAACATTGTTTTAATATAAATTCAAACCAGACCCAGTAACACTCAGCATATTTTATTTTAATGCATTTGCTGCCTTACAACACTTGTCTGCTGCATATGTGCATCCACTGCACTGTTACTGGAAGCAGTTCAAATTTCTATGGAAACAGCAATTCTCGGTGCTATTATTTCATTTTTTAACTTATATTTGTTGAAATATTCTTTTGTTTTTTATAAATAAAAGAAATACTTTGCCTCTCATGTCTATCTATTGCCTGAAGATTGCAAGAGCATGAAACTTGAATGCCAACTCTAACTGTTCTTTGTTGAGCATTTTTTGCTCTGTCTAGTTACTCTAGGAGTTGAACACTTTAATTGACTGCATAGGTAGGTCTTTACCTTTTGGTCTTTTTTCTTTTTTTGTGTATATTAAATTCTGTGACTCCGTTCATCCATCCATCACACACTCTAAAATAGCCATCGAAACCAAATTTTGAGGAAAAGTGCAAACAGGTAAGGAAGTATAAAGTACAGTTGGTTTTATTAGGATGTGTAAAAAATGTAAATCAGCTTATTCAAATTTCAATGATTCATTTGTATCAACTTTGCAAACCAACTGATGAAATTTGAATGAGCTGATTTGTTTAGAAAAATACTTTGACAAAAACCCTACTTTAGTTCAATAATTTTTTTAATTTAATTTTATAGGACTTCATGGTAAGCATTTTTTTTTTTTTTTTCAGAAATTTTTTTTTTCTTTTTAACAGTAAACAATAAATTCTTAAGAGTTCTTACTCTTGAGCATGCAACATCCAACTAGCCATGTGTAAATATTTCTTTCTGGTGCCAAATTCTAACTTTTGAAGTCCTGTGTTTTGTTCTCCCACATGCAGGGCAAACTGGATTCTTGTATATATAAAAACTTACAGAAAAGATATGCAAGAAAACAATATTGCATTTTTATTAAATAAGTATCTGTTATTTTAATCATTAAATTGTTTTTAAAATAGTGGGTGAATTTTGTATGTTAAATAATAAAACTTAATTTTTCCAAAAGAATGAATGAAAGTTTATTATTTACATTGTTTGAACTGTTGTCTTCATTGTCATATCCATGACATTTTGGCTGTTGTATGTTGTGGCCTTCTACAGGTGATTGGAATTTTGAACTGAACTCTTTTTGTCCACTGGGTTAGATTGTTCTAGTTCCACCTGACATACCTCTTCCAGATGTCTCAGTATCAGTTATCCCTAAATATAAACAGATATTAAAAACTTATTGTATTAAGCTACACACCCTAGTAAAACCAACTGTACTTTGTACCCTCTTACCTGTTTGCACCTCCACCCACCAAAAAAGAAATTTGGTTTCAATTGTTCAGTGTATGGGCTATTTTTGATGGTGTGACTGGCAGACAAAGTTACAGAATTTTATATATAGATGAAAGTCTTGCTCTGTGTACTGCATATCATATTTTTTTTTTTTTTTTAACATTTTTAGTCAGTTTACGTTATGGTTATGGATTAATGGATGCTGCTGCTATGGTGAAAATGGCTAAAATATGGACAACGCTTCCAGAAAAACACATCTGTGAAATAACATCAAAAGATGTACAATCGTAAGTAAATGACAACTTTTCACATCATAGATTGACACTTTATGACCACATGTGAATATTTAAAATTATTTGACATGAACTTTGTTCACTTTCTAAAATTAAAAAAATTTAAAGCATTTTAATTAACCATAACTATATGTCTATACATTTCTTCAGACCAACTTTGAAAAATTTCATTGGAATTGAAAAATCATCTTTAGTGTCTGGGATTCAAGGAAGCCCAAAAACAGAACACTTAATGGATAAGGATGGAACCGTTTGCCTAGAACAGGCTTGTTATTCCCATTACTAATGGTAACTTTACATGCCATATATTGGTCTATGGTCATATCAAAGTCAAGAATCTGTGCTCACATTACCAGATGTATCACTATAACCAGGTGAAGATTACTTTTCATTTGTCTGGGAGCATCAGTCTGCTCACTGGTTCTGCAACATCCTAAACTGGAAACTCCTCTACCCATGTTGTGTTTAGATAAGATCTGAAGAAGATCAGGGTCGAAACATTGCAAGCCCAAGTGGTCACACAAAATGGATTTCAAAATTTGATTGAAGTCCTGAAATAATGACAAAGGCCAGAATAACTTAAGATTTTAACAAAACAATTTAATTTAGATGTTGGTTACATCAGTGTTCCAAACTAGGCACTTTCTTTTTCTAATTCTTGACAGTAGTATGCAAGATTCTGAACTGAATTGCTCATTAACAGCTATGAGGATGATAGAACAAGTTGTATGTATTTGCTCATTTTCCCATTTTCCAAGGTTGGGAGCATAACCTGGTAGCCTGTTCTTATGACTGCTAGAATTGGCTCTTGGAACTTTTGAAAGAAGGTGCAGCACATGCGCATTAGAGGTAACTCGGTCAACACATTTGATTGAACTGATTGGAATAGAGAGAGTAAACACCCGATTCCTAAACAAAAAGCCAAAACCACACCCAACACACACAAACCTTGCATGACAACATCACTCATATTGCAAATATATGAGACAAGCAACATGAAGCTGGGATGGGATGTTTTTAAACATAGCACATTTCCCCATTCATTTGGTTTGTTCTATGCAACATTCATTGTCTGGTCAGAAATTCTAAATTAATGATTCATTGGGAAAAAAAATCTCCAGATTTTAAATGAAAACTAAAATCAATTTTAGCTGCAGAAGATAATAGAACATAATGTCAACTAATTTGACCGAATAAGGATTCTATAAATTTATAAGATATTTTTTAATTCTAGAAATTTATTATTTATTTTTAATTCTATAAATTTATAAGATATTTTTTAATTCTAGAAATTTATAAGATATTTTTTAATTCTAGAAATTTATAAGATATTTTTTAATTCTAGAAATTTATAAGATATTTTTTAATTCTAGAAATTTATAAGATATTTTTTAATTCTAGAAATTTATAAGATATTTTTTAATTCTAGAAATTTATAAGATATTTTTTAATTCTAGAAATTTATAAGATATTTTTTAATTCTAGAAATTTATAAGATATTTTTTAATTCTAGAAATTTATAAGATATTTTTTAATTCTAGAAATTTATAAGATATTTTTTAATTCTAGAAATTTATAAGATATTTTTTAATTCTAGAAATTTATAAGATATTTTTTAATTCTAGAAATTTATAAGATATTTTTTAATTCTAGAAATTTATAAGATATTTTTTAATTCTAGAAATTTATAAGATATTTTTTAATTCTAGAAATTTATAAGATATTTTTTAATTCTAGAAATTTATAAGATATTTTTTAATTCTAGAAATTTATAAGATATTTTTTAATTCTAGAAATTTATAAGATATTTTTTAATTCTAGAAATTTATAAGATATTTTTTAATTCTAGAAATTTATAAGATATTTTTTAATTCTAGAAATTTATAAGATATTTTTTAATTCTAGAAATTTATAAGATATTTTTTAATTCTAGAAATTTATAAGATATTTTTTAATTCTAGAAATTTATAAGATATTTTTTAATTCTAGAAATTTATAAGATATTTTTTAATTCTAGAAATTTATAAGATATTTTTTAATTCTAGAAATTTATAAGATATTTTTTAATTCTAGAAATTTATAAGATATTTTTTAATTCTAGAAATTTATAAGATATTTTTTAATTCTAGAAATTTATAAGATATTTTTTAATTCTAGAAATTTATAAGATATTTTTTAATTCTAGAAATTTATAAGATATTTTTTAATTCTAGAAATTTATAAGATATTTTTTAATTCTAGAAATTTATAAGATATTTTTTAATTCTAGAAATTTTTCATCAATCTCATATTCTAATTTTTTCATTTTATTGGAAAGGAGGGGTCACATGATATACAAGTACACATTTTAAGCAATTGTTACTTGGCTTAAAAAGCCTCTTATTTGTAACAGCAAGATTGCAAATACACTCAGTTTGCACGATAGATAATAAAACACAAAGTAGGCAGGTGTTGATAACAATTGTTTGCAAAAAGTATGTTTAGGATTGGGTTTCCAGCTCCTTCTAAAGTCTTCTCATTTTATTTCACTCTCTGTAGCCCTTTGCGTCTTAGTAACATGATTGTCTTGCTTAGGATGAGTTGATTAAAAAAAAAAAAAAAAAGTTGGCAATATTTGTTCTTTGTGAATCAGTGTAGTTAAAGTTTTTTGTCATTGTAGAGAGGAAGTTCATCAAAATTTAATAAAAATAAATAAAAATAGTAAATTAATAAAAGGAATACACAAGAAATATCATTGTGATTTATTTCCTCTTTTTAGCTTCAGCAATACATGATTGTATTATATTTAAGTCATATTATACACAAGAAAATACAGTATATTTATAGCAAATAATCTCTCAGAAAGGCATTTCAGAAAAAATGTCCAATCTTACCTATTTTTTTCTTTTTTTTTTTTTTTTTTTTTTTTTACTGCAATAAATGAAATCTAACTTTACCTATTTATTTTTTTGTACTTTTCTGCAGCATATTGTCCAGCAACACAATTCACAAAAGTATCTTACATGTGGATGGCTGCCAAGATACAAGCAGTTCAATCAAGTTTTTAGAACATGTCCAAGCACAAATATCACTACATTACAGTCGTCGTGGAGACTTGCGTATCAATCTAACTTCTCCAAATGGAACTCAATCTACACTGCTGCCACCACGGCCTAATGATTGGCAAGCTGCAGGCTTTAACAAATGGCCATTTCTTTCAGTTCATTTCTGGGGGGAAAGTCCACAAGGAGAATGGATACTGGAAATAGAAAATGTACAAGACCATCATCATAATAATGAGGGTAAGAATGTTTTTTAAATTTTTTTGATTTTTTTTTTTTTTTTTTTTTCTACATTTCAATTACACATGCCCCTCATAATTTAATAATCATTTGTTTATGTCTCTTTGTTTCAGTTACTAGTGAGGCAATAAATTAATAATGACCAAATTACTCATTCCCTCATTTTAATTTGTCATAAGCAATTTTAAAAATGTTTAAATTCTGAAAGGTTTCTTTCAAAATTTCAATAGAATATTAAAGTTTCAACCAAATGCCCCACCTAAAGTGACAATACTACTTCTTTAATCAAGGCTCACCATATATTTAAGGAATATAACTATATCCTGTTTTAATATGAAGCAGAAGCATTACAGAAATAATCAGTAAAATATATATATATATCATGGATTTTTTTTAAAATTATTAATCTGAAATATTTTATCCTTTTAAATGTTATTTTTAGTGGATACCCATATTTGAATAGATATTGTTTTGTTTTTTTTAAACAGTATTTTATTTTCATCTACTGGTTTGAATATTTAAGAAATCTTATTAAAGAAAATGCGAATATTCTTGAATATTCAGTCCAGTAGATGAAAATAAAATACTGTTTAAAGAATAAACAGAGCATCTATTCAAATATGGGTATCCACTAAAAACAATGTTTAAAGTGATAAAGATATATTGGATAAATAAATTTAAAGAAAGAAAAGAACATTATTTTTTTTAGAAATTGCTTTGGATACAAAACTGAGCAGTTATGAACTTTCAAGATTCTAAAACAAGATGTGCTTAAAAGGCAGTATACAAACTTGTTTGATCAGTGGCACCCTTCATGGCCGAGTTGATTAAAAGCATATCACATCTAGTGACAGTTTCTCCTACAAAGGATGGCGCAGGTTCATATCATGTCGGAAGACACATTTTTCTTTAATAAGATTTTTTGAATATTCAGGCCAATAGATGAAAATAAAATACCGTTTAAAAACATAAATGGTGCATCTAGTTAAATATGGGTAATCTTCAGGGAATTTTAAACTGAAACTTTTATTTAATCTACAAGGGTGTAACAAGGCGAGATATCTCTAAACATGGAGATTAGACAATAACAATCTACATCCATATATATAAAGGGTTCAGTTACTTGAATGAAAATATACTTGAAGAAGGTTGGAGAGCACAAAGGCCAAAATATTTTTATAACAACAAAAATGAAGACATTAGACCAACTGTAAATAATGTAAATAACTACTAAGGCTCAATACATATTGCAGGAAATTATAATCAAGAGAGGCCTGAACACCTAAGTAGGGAAGGAATGAGATAGTGAAATAGGTGGCAAATTTGGATCTGTAATGAACACAGAAAAATAGGTCCTGTGGTGCACAGCAAATGACCAGTTAGTAGTCAACACCTGGTTTCAAGACCATCCAAGATGCTTAGGGACATGGCAAAGCCAAGGAGGAGAAATGAAACCACCAGATCAACTGAATAACAGTCAATAAGTGATTGAGGAATGCATGTTTACATTGTAAAATATATTCAAGTTCCAACTGTGGGAGCAACCTCCTTTCAGTGATATGTAGTTTCCAAATAAAACTACAGAAATTAAAGAAAGCCGCCAAAACTGCACCCAAATTACAATACAACAGACTCCTGAATGACCCAAACTGCAAAGATATACATACTGACAGTGTTAAAAGCAAATATAATAAATTAAATTGGAATGAAAATTCAAAGTGGAAAATTTAAGAAAAGTTTTAGTGACATCAGCTAATGAGATCATCCCAAGCCAAACTAAACAAAGAAAAAAAGGAGTGGATGTCTGATGACAAAATGATGAAAAAGAGACAGCAAACAATGTCAATATATGGCACAGAATACAGTAAATTACACAAAGAAATTAGAAACAAATACAGGCAGGCAAAAAAGGAATGGCTTGATGAAAAGTGTGCAGAGATTGAAAGATAAAGCAGATAGGCATTAAAGAATGAAAAATAACAGATCAAAAGATGTGCTCATCAAAAATGCTGATAATAGAGAAAGAAAAATGCCCCAAAGATGGAACAAATATGTCAGGGAACTCTCCTACAATAAAAGAGAAACCGGCAATACACAAAAATACAGAAGAATCTGAAATACTAAAGTCTTAAGTGAGATCAGCACTGGCCACAATGAACAGGAACAAAGCAAGACCAGAAGGGATCGTAATGGAGATGCTAGCCGTCTTAGATGATTTCCATATTAATATTACAGAAATAATAAATTAAATATACAATAGTGGGGACACACTAGCAGACCGTAGATCTATATTACTATGGTGCTGCCTAAAAAGTCAGATGCAAGTGTATGTTAGCTCCATCAGACAAATGTCCTAATGATGAGCACATGGCAAAAATAAACCGGAAACAGGACAAGAAAGGTGTGATTTTGTTAAAGACCAATGGAACAAGGAATGTGATATTTATGCTCAGAATATTGGAAAGAGCAATACCAATGTAGCATGTATATCTATGTTTTATAGATTATACAAAAGGTATGACACAACTGTTTGAACTACAAGGAAAGCTTGATTTATTCAAGAAAGCTATTGGAATAATCCAGTACTTATACTGAGAGAAAATTGCCTGCATGTGGATAGAAAATTAATTCAATAAATAGAATGGGGTATAAGACAAGGATGTGTCTTCTCTCCAAATTTATTCAACCGTTACAGTGAGGCAATCCTGAGAGAACTAGGTCCTACCAGGAATTATTATTGATGGACACATTCTTAATATATGCAGATGACACAGGAGGAAACTCCAAGAGAAGGTGGTAAAGGAATGTGAGAAGAAAGGCAAATCATTTTTTTTAAAGCAATTCACCCCAAGCAAGGCGGGAGTGTCACTAGCACACAAGGGGTTGAGAACAAGAGTAAAGAGGCGTGTTTGAGGAAAGGATATAGATAAGGACGGGGAACAAGATCAAGGTATCAGATGTCGATTGGCATTCACTTGAATATTTGAAGATTATAGTTATCAGGGAAGCAAGCTAGGGGAAGGGAGTTCCACAGATTGGAAGTGCGAGAGAAGCTGTAGAAAAGACAGTTACATTTAACTGTTTCGACAGTGAAAGGGTGGGATCGAGATGCCAGCCTAGTAGCTCGTTTAATTTCATGCAGTCTGGGAACCAGTGAAAGTAGCTCATCAGAACAGTTGCCATGAAAATACTTGTAGAAGAGACAGAGGAAAGCCACAGCATGTCTGTGAGAAAGTGACTGTAGACTAGATGCCAGATCAGGACCTATAATTTGTTGTAAGAAACCAAAATGTATGGTTGTCAGCTAGAGGAACAGCCCAAGATGTGAACTATGGACTAGAGATTTTGGAATCAATAAAGTATGAAAATTTGAACATCTGAGAAGTATTTTAACAGTGAATGGAAAATGTGACCCTGAAATCCAAAGGAACATCAGAATAGCAACAGATACTTTTCAAAAACTAAACAAGGTATTAAAAAAACAGGAAAATTTTATTAGAAGTAAAGAAAAGAGTGCTGGCCTGCTATGTAATATCAGTGAATGCTGGACAATCTCTTCACAAATCTGAGGCAACAGAAATGTGCTTCAACAGAAGAATGCTGAGAATACCATGGACTGAACATGTGATTAATGAGGGAAATTTTTAAGGAAAATAGAAACAAGAAAGACATTTATACTTAGAATACTTGGGATGCATTGTGTCATGGATATCAGCTTGAAATGAGAAAACTGAGAGCAGAGTTCAAATTCCAGTCAGGTTCATGACATTCACTTACATGCAAATACCCTTGGAAAAGGTATGTATCCCTCTCTTCTCCTCCCAACTATAGGTTGAATAGCAGGACAGACTGGGTCATTATAGCCTTGGTTGGCAACCAGTCTTCTACAGAAAGAAACAGCAACTTACTGCAAGAAAATCTTCATGACTAGTCATGAATCCAGAGATATGATCACCTAAGTGTGTATTACATATGGCACTTCACTGACTGATACTCAGAATCAGAAAAGACAGTTGAAATTTCTAGGACAAAAACTGAGGAAAGAGTGGTTGGAAAATTTGATATTTGCAGGACATGTTGAAGACAAGAGAGGCAGATGGAAACAGTAATCGACCTCAGTGGTTTGTGTATATTGATGGCAGAACAGGGACTGAGGGGGGTGTGAAAAGACAAACCAAACTAAGAGCTACAAAGGGTAGGAAGTTGTGGAGAGCCAGCTCGCCCATGTCCTGGAGGGGCATGGCACATAGAAGAAGATAACAACAAAGACAAGGATATTAGTCCAACTGTAAATGATAATTCCTCTTTCCAAATAGAAATGAAATAGGTTACTGTATTTATTTTTAAGATGTTTGTTTAAAATTTCTGGATATAAATATGTTCATATTTAATATCAACTTTCTGTGGGAATGAGTTAATATTTTGGATTTTTAAAAATTTCAGGAAATCTCTTAAATTATGTTTATAACCAAATACAAATTAATAAAGTTACACATTTCTTTGTTGTGTTGACTCATCTAAAAAAAATCACACAGATGAAGTACCTAAACGTAAGTACTTTGAAATATGAATTTATATAATTGTGTACCATCACCAGAATATCATTTCAATAAATTGACATGGCTCAATCAAGATTATAGTTACAAGTTACAATAGTAGAAGTTCTATACGTGTTCACAGCTAAGATTATCCATTATTTTATGCCTGTGATATTCACTTTTGTCTATATTTTCTCTTTTTCACTTCCAATCTTCATTGCCCATCCGTGTTTTTGTCTAAATATTAGACAAAATTCAGTTTGACTACTGCTTACCACCCACACACTTTGCTTATACAAAGGATACAGAAATAAATTGTTTATTAAAACTTTCCTTGGAACATACTGAATCAGAATATATATGATTTTAAAAGTCTAAAAATTCTTGTTTTGGTGCTTAAGTGAGGCATATATATATATATATATATATATATACACACACACACTCAAGAAATTTAGAACAGAGTTAATAATTCTTTTTTTTTTCTATATTTATTTAAATTGTGACAAAAAATTAAATTGTAATGAATATTGTTATAATAAATTGACATTGGGTTTAAATATAAATATTATTTGTTCATCAAGAATTTGTATATTACTGGGGGTATTTTAATATAATACATGGGCAACACCTTGTAGATCTATTTTTTTTCTTTTGTAATCATTTCATCCCAACCAAGGCAATAAAGCTATTAAGATGCAAGGGTTTACTGAGTGTGAGAAAATGAGAAAAAGAGAACATTATTAAGGAAAGAGAACAATAAAATAACAGAAATTAAGAAGACAGAAGATAATGATTGGCATAAGTTGGCATTGCATTTAAATATTTGAAGATCAAAGTTGACTGGAAAGTAAGAGCCCACAAAACATGCTAGTATTAAACTGAAATACTAAGTAATAAAATAATAGTTTGAAGTAAATAAATTTTGTTATTTGACTAACTTTTTTCTGTAATTTATGATATAATGCATTACTTTAAAAATACTACTAAAATTTTTTTTTTTAAATACTGTATCCAGTAAATGGTAACCAAGCATTCATTAGGTTTGTATGCTTAAAAATAATGAAATATAAAATGGATAAATATTTTCTCTTACACTTTTTTCTGTTTCTCTCCATACAAAATTTGAATGTAATACAGTTTTGTAGTAGAAGTGGAAAGAAAAATGCATCGGATATCTTGCTAAAAATGACCAACCCTCATAATACCAAAATAAAAACCTACCTTCACAAAACCTTAATACATGCAAGGGTTTAGTAAGAAGTCAAGAATTGTCATTCTGTAACGTAGATGAGATAAAAACAGTATTGTAAAATCAAGATGTCATTGATGCTAAGAGAATAATAACTATAAAGATAAATAAGTTACACACAAGAGGAAATAGAACAATATATTCCGTAAGAAGCTTGAAATGTTAAAAATTTGGATATGACATAGGTCAATACACAAACAAATCAGTTTGAAAAAGATGCAGGACAAAAGAACTGAAACACCAGAAAATTGACTGTAATGAAACAAATAAGCAAGCTGCAAGGAAGACTGTCTAGTATATGTGTGAAACGGTAAAATATGTATAAATGAAATAAAAAAATAAATACACACCAGATACCCATTTCAAGAAGCAATAAGACTTGTAGATGCCCACATGTAGGTAGAAATTATACTAAAAGCAATGAAACCTTCAAACTCCACCAATACAGAGGAAAAAGACCAAATATAAAAACAGAAAAATTAGTACAATTTGGACTTAAGAATTGGTCAATATTCTGTAATGAAATAAAAACTTTACCAAACGAAAAGGTCATTTTGACCATTAAGCAACACTATAATTTAACCAAATAAATAAATGCAAGACAAGAAATGACAACAAAAAAAAACAACTAAACTTAATCCATCTGAACAAATTAGACATCAACAACAGTCCAAGACAGAAAGAAATGAAATTACAAACCAAAAGATTTGAGGTCTTGAAAACAGAAAACAATGATCAAAAAATAAACAAACAAAAATTCCATTAAAATCAATACACCCCTCACACTACCACCACTACCAAAAAAAAGTATCCCACAAGAATAGATTACAAATTTAGCCAGAACAAAAACCAAGATTAAGCGGAAGTAATAGCCTGGGTAATATGGTAATTGTGATCTCCAAACTACCCTCAAACTTAAAATCATAGCAAATTACAAGCAATAACAAAATTCCACAGTAAATTACCAAAATTCCATAAGAACTCTCTTCAAAGAGAACCCAAATGATCCATTAAATACCACATGCCTAATGATTATAAAACCAATTATAGCAGCAAAAAGTCAAAAATGAGGAAAAATAAAGCATTCCTTAAAGAAACTGACAATGTTTCCTTTAAGAGACATGGCATCTAGAATATATCAACAAATAAACAATAGGCCAATTGATGATGCTTCAATGCTAATTAAAAGAAAACACTATAATTAAACACAAATCTTCTTAATATTAGGTTTTCTGAATAAAGTTTTTTCAAACACTTTTAAAGGTATAGAAAGACCACAAATCTATAACAGGAAAAACATTTTTTTAAATTTATCTAAAAGCATTTAAATCTCCAAAATCCATCAATCCCTCAAAATAACTGGAGCTTTCCAAAATCTATGTAATGCAACAAAAATCAATCTGAAAGAAATAATCATTTTTGGCATGAAATGACCCATAAGTGTTGATATGCCATGAAAAGTTCTTGGCCCAATCAAGATGCTTTTTGGAAAATGGATCGGAGCAAGAACCTTGCAGAATCCCCTCATACATTGTCACAAGTTCTCATGATAGCAAAGTTTAAAAATGAAAAGGTATTTAACATTAAACAATAAAAGCAAAATATAAAACTTGAATCGGTTAGGGTCTGGGAATGAGAAATCGGAAAATGGTTCAAATTCCAGTTGAGTTTGTTACACTCACTTTTGCACAGATACTGTCACTGCATCCCCAGCTATGGGATAAATAGCAGAGTAGACTGCTTTCAGACCATGGTTGGCAATCAGTCTGGGAGAAAGACAACTCTGAATTTAAAACACAGCCACCTGAAGTTATACAAAAGAGGGTTATACATGGGGTTATGCAGATACTATGTCTGTAAAACAAAAACAATAGATTTCAGTAAATATAGATGACCCCCACTGGAGGACAATTATCCAGAATGTTATTGACACCAATGGGCCCAAGGAAGGATGGATGAAATAAAAACTAATTGATAAATTATATCCACTGAAAAATTGGTGCTACTAAACTTTGTATGACTGACTGCTACGGTATAATAATTAAGAAATTGTATTCAGTTTTATGTTATCCTTATGCCTATCAAATAAACTTTAGAGATAAAATATGAGGAATTCTCTGAAAGTAATTTATTTTCATAGAAACTACCACAGATGCAGGGATAGAACAAGTTTCAACTACAAAACCTTATTTTTGCGCATTGTCATTACCCTGGGTCATGCATTTATGCCTACCTTGAACTAGGACCCACATGCTGGAATTAATAAAAATCTGCATTAAAAAAACTACTTTTCACAGAAATGATAATGACTTGGTTGTCAGGAAAATGCTGTCTGTGTAGTGTGTCTTTTATCATCCTGAACAGATGAGTCAGAACATGTAAGGGGTGTAGTGTTTTCTTGTTGCGAGTGAAAGGTTGTCTTTTACCCTGAGTGGAATCTGGAAAATTTAAACTTCAAATTTAGTCGGTGCCATTATATAACTGTCAGTTGAGGTCTTCACTTCGTTTCCGAAATCATGCTATTCCTCCACCCAAAAGACATTTTGCTCACAGATGGATGCATCTTACTTTTTCTTTTTTTTTTCTTTTTTTTTTCTTTTTTTTTTTTTTTTAGATGGGAAATTAGACTGTACTTTTGATGGCTGTGACACTATTTCATCATCAGTGATTATGCAGTCACAAAAACTGACACTTTCAGTCTCTCATAGTGGTTCAGAAGGTCCTGACAGACTTGTATTCAGGTGTCTGTTCTGATATGTGTGTCTTGAATCCACTTTGTACAAACTTTGGGATATCTCATCACTGCTCACTTCCAGCACATTGAAGCCAACATTCAGCTCAATACACAGTCCTCTGGTTATAGTCTCAGTTTCACAGATCTCATTAAGGTGGTCTCCATTTTATATGTTGATGGCAGTACAAGGCTGTCCAGAATGTAGCTAGTGCTTCAGTGCATTATCCACTGCCTAACTGTACTTATATCCACTCTTTGGTCTCCATAAATGTTCAGTAATCATTGATGAATGCCAATGGATGAAATTTTTTGTACATTGAAGAAATAAATAACTCGGCTCTACTTTGTATGCATTTTCATCTCTTAACACATTTTGCCAGGCTACCACTCAGTAATAAGTTAACAAAGAAAAACATTCTGAATCCTTGCTCAGCTGCATTTAAATCCACAACATTTTGTCTAGTATAATTCTATAATTATAAAACCTTCCAAAAATAGCAGTTGATGTCCTGAACATATATTCTTTAGAAAAAATTAACAAATTAGTTATTTTAAATAGTTTTTTTAATTGCCAAAATCTGATTGTAGATAATTGTTGAGTACCTTGGCCACAATCAATCAAATTAACCACAGTCCATCTTTTGACCTTAAAATTTGTCATATCAAAATATTTCAGTGCCCAAAATGTGTTCTGCTACTTAGAGAAATTAATATAAAATTCCAGTGTGATTTACCTTCTTTTTTTTTTTCTTGGCTTCACATCCTGCTCATAAATTCCTATAAGGTTTTGGTTCTATGGATTTTCTTATTGCCTCAGTTCATAGCCTTTATGAAAAGTAGGACACACCATTAATGCTTCACTTGTGATAACTCATAGCCAGAAAAACTGAAGACCGTTTCATATGTAAAACAATTTTTTTCCTTGCTATTAACCCTTAGCACTCTGCATTATTAATATTACTTCCCTTTCTACTGCATTCTTTTTCAATGCCTCTCAATTGCAGAATCCTTATTGTTAATTTCACTCAAACTTATTTCCTGTTGCCATAGCAGGATATGACAATACAACTCTGCAATTTAAACACTGTTGTCAGTGATCACTATTATCAGTGGCAGGATAAACTTTTTGCACAGCAAATGAAGTCATATAGTGTGATAAAGGTTAAAACTGTGACAACTTTCACCCGAAGCATATGTGAAAGGTAAGATTAAATTGGTTTCATTATTTCATCGGTGCATCAGTTTTCAATTCAACTTCTGTAATACATATAATCTTTTATGTGTGATATGTACAACAGTGAGACATTAACTCCCTCAAACTAATAAGAGGAAACCTTGACTATCATATGTTATGTATAAAACAAGTTGGTATTTTGTGAAAACCTATCTTGGCCAAATGCTTGCTTTTTTTTATATTTTAAATACGGTTCTCCTGTAGGTTTTTACTTAGTTTCACATAATTTAATAACATGGAAAATTTTGTTTAAGACTCTTTTATGATTGTGTTTTTTTTTTGTCTTTTACATTTCATCGTCAGAATATTAGTTTTAGACTGGAACTAAAGTTAAAAAATTACATCTGAAGTGAAGATGATCTCCCAAGAAGAAGAGGGAAAACTGTAATATTAAAATTAGTTTTATTAATATTAAAGATATAAAAAAAAATGTGCAATTGATTGAGTCCAAAGTTTCAGTCAAGATATTACCCAACTAATTGCAAAATCCTCTAATATATTCTTTTTTATTTTTCTTCCTCATCATGTCTGTGTGAATAACTGCAATATATCTCTATCCCTTTATTTTCTTTTTCTTTTTTTTGTTTGACAAAATTAGGAAAAGTTATATTATATTAAGGTTTTTCTTTTTTTTCAATTTAATTTTCAACTTTATTGAACAAAATATTAGTTTTGCCCAATAGATTTGAAGTGTTTTTTTTTTTTTTTAAATAATCATTTCATACTTAAAGATAAATTCTCTCCTCATCAAAACATAATTTATGTAATGTTCTAAATAGAACAGATTGACTTTCTCTTTACTCTTGTCCCCATTTAAAATTTCTTTATCTCAAGATATGGAGATTATTCTTGCAAATACTGCATCTTTATCGCCATTGCATTCATGATGTTTTGGCTGTTGTATGCTCCTTTCGAACTGAACTCTTTATTTCGAGTTCTATGTACCATGCCTCTACCAGATGTCTTGGTTAACTCAACTCTCCAAGTTTTTGTTCACAACAAACTCTTTGGGTCAAATCACTGGTTCCAGCCAACACTTTTATCCATTGGGCCATGTGTCCTTGAGGACATCAGTGTATGAAATTTTGGGACTTATAAATTTAATGTCTCCGTAACCATTTTTACAAGAGCTCATATTGCAATTTTTGTTGTTATTAATGCTTTTCTCTAGCACTCTGTATTACTGGTTCACATATTGTAATCATTTCTATGCTTGGTTGGCTTAAATATTTGTCACCTAGCATATACCAATAAGAATGTTGTATTTTTGCTTTCAGTTTGCTTCTTTCATTTTCATTTACTCAAAAATGCAACAATCTACCTTAACAAATTGTGAAGAATTCAAATTTCTTTTAATTTTGGTTTCATAGCATTAACTTAAAAATATTACCTTTATGTTGTAATCTAATACACTGACATCTCATGGCTATATTAAAGTGTTGAGAAAAGCATACACTCCCTCTCTCTTTTACATATTTGCGTATTATACAGAATACAAAAGTGAACCACCTCTAGCAAAGCATGACTCTACAGATTGCCTTTCTTCATTGTCTGTGAATTACCATGATTGGGGGGGGGGGGGGTAGTGGAGTGGTTTCCTGTTACCTACTTAATGGTTTAGACTTCAGAATTCTTCTTCTTAGACAGGTTACCACCCAAGGCTAGAGAGCAAAGTCTATCCTGTCTTTTAACCCTTAGCTATGTAGAAAACATGAACCCATGTCCCTTTTCCAAGAACATTTGTGCAAAAGGGAAGAGACTAACCTTTAATTTAAACTTGGTATGCAAATTCCAATTTCTATGTCAATATGTTACACTATCCACACATTCCCCTAGCAATTTAGAATTTTAAAATTTACATTTCTGTGAGTAAAATTTGGTAGACAAAACTATTTGGGAGCTGTCAATGGTTGTGCTATCATGAAGTCACAAATCATCTTGACCGAAGGTTTGAGCATGCTGGTCTTGTTCAGGCTGTTGATCATGCTAGATAACACACTCTCTCCCAGAAACTGCAACTAAGGTCTGCTCAGAATAGTTGCAGTATAAACCACAGGTCGGCTCTGTGGTTGTTGAAGAAGCACAAATGTGTCTGAACAGGGATTGGCTAGATGCCCTAGTAGACAGGCATCTTCATATACGAGCAGCCAGCCATACAAAACTTAGCTGTCAGAAGCCAATAGTAATAAATATCAATACAGTGCCTTTCATTATTAACCACTTAATTTTTACTAATGAAATGATGCATGGAATAGTGGCTGTTTAAATACAGGCTATTTCACTTAATATAATTTATTGTAGGCTACATGTCATTTTTCTGATATATGGCAAGTTTTATAAATTTTACTGGAACTTTTAAGTTTCAACTTTTTAACCAGGTTACTAGAACTCCAAGTAACATGTTGTAATTAAAAAATACAAGACCTTGAAATGATGACAAAATTTTAAAGACAACATCAATATAAAATGTATGTTCCATGTTCTGAGACTAGCGTGAGAAGTCATTCATCCATTGATTTTATGAGTTGTTATATTTCTTCATATAAAACAGGCTGCAGATCATCTAGAATAGCATTGCAGTGTTCATCTTTATTCATCTGTTTTCTTTGCTAATTTTGATTGTCATGCATAAAAAATGTTTTTTTTTTCCAAAAGTGTTGACTTTTCTTGAACTGTGGCTCTATGCGTGCCTTCAAAATATCAATGTATGTGGGAATTGTCTTCTTGAGACCATCTGGAACCGAAGCCCAAAAAACCTGTAATAATTAAAAATTACAATTACAGTATTTGCACAAAGTTTACAAATACCAATACTTTGAACAAAAAGTTGAAAATGGTGTCATTGTAACGATGACGACGGTTATAAAGGCAAAATTAATGTGAAATGCATATTCAATGTTCTGAAACTAGCTTTAGAAGTCATTCATTCATTGATTTTGTGAGTTGAAACAGACTATGTAACATCCAGAATAGCATTCCAAAGTTCATCATTGTTAATAAATTTCTATCCGCCAATGTAAACCTTTCTATTTGGAATGCTCCGTATGTTTTCAATTGGGTTACAATTAACTATACAAGCTGACCCCTTCATAAATGAGTCTTTTAAAAGGATGTGTTTTTGTTTTTTTTCCTGAACTGTGGATCAATAGGTGACTTCAAAAAAATTGGTATATATCTGAGCTGTCATCTTAACACCATCTGAACTATGATATGAGCCCATTACTTAACCACCTATAATTCTACCCACTAATATTACACCGGTAACCACACCAGTAACACTCCATCTGTCCAAAGGTGCACTCTAATTATTAGTGAAAAGACTGGTTAGAAAATTGATCTTAATGTATTCTATTGCTTATCTCATTTGAATTTCATCTAAGAAATTGTATTTTAATGAAGGTTTTATAATTGATCTCAAATATTTTGCCACTTTAGTTAAGACCAATATAACTTTTGACACTACCTCCTAGTTTCTTAAAATCTGCTATATGCTTATTTCATTGTTTTGCAGAGAATTATTCCTGTCAGAAATTAAACTTTCTAAAAGAATATAAAACATTTTGCATATCATGTTACAGTATACATGGCCTGTCTGAAAAGTGACAGGACTAGATGTGCTGGATGAAAGAGGGATAAGTGGATTGTGTTATCTAACATGATATCTTGGGAGTATATAATTGTAATCTTAGCATTTGCTTCATTCAGTGCATGATAAGAGATGAGTTGTGGCTGCTTCACCTCAACGATGCACCTGCACACACCACCCTGAGCATCCAGCAGTTACTGGTCCAGAAGAATATTGCTGTACTGATACAACCTCCCTATTCACCTAATCTTACTCCACGTGATTTTTATCTTTTCCTCAAGCTCAAGGGGATCACCAAGGGAACCCATTTTGAAGGCATGGAAGCAATCAAGAGGGCTGTAACAACGAAGCTGGGGTTTTTTTTTTTGGTTTTGTTTTGTTTTTTTGGGGTTTTTTTTCTAGCGAATGAAAACATAAAATGCAAAATTCCTTCCCACCAAAAAAGAAATATTGACTCATGATTTACACTCTATTTTAAATATTACTAAAGATCTAAATAAGGCTATGTCTTTGCACACACACACACACACACACATATATATATATATATCTCCACTATTAATACAAACACTGAGGCATATTTTATGTTGTATAATCTTTCCTGCTATAATCTAATTTTTATTTTTCAACATATATCTATTTTATAGGTGTCCTGATTGAGTGGAAGTTAGTTTTGCATGGCACTGCGGAGTACCCAGTCAAACTGAAAGATACCAAGTCAACTCACAATCGAAACAGAGATCATATATTTAATGGTAGCATAGAGACAGCATCAATGTCTTCTGATTCAACAGTGAGCCAATCAAACAGTTCCACACCTGCTAATAAGGTGGGATAATCTTACACTCACTTGACTAATGTTTCTTTCTTTTTATATTTTTTAACTGCTTTGGTAAAAATGGACTTTTCTTTTCTGCTTTTCAATATTTTTTTTTTTTTTTTATTTTACTTTTCATTGGTTTGCTTTTACAAATGTTATGTCACATATCAGTATTTTTTGCAACTTAAAATTGTTTATTTTACTTTTCTTTAATATTCCTGGTACCTTGTATATACAAGTAGGTACTACAAACTGAAAACTGTTCTTTTTTTAGAGATTATGTTCTTATTCTCCACAACAGGAGAATGATAAGAACATAACATTCTGAAACACAAATGTTTTCAGCTAGTTGCATCTATTTTGTACTTTGACCCTTTTAAAATTATCCTTTTTATAAAGAGGCAATATTGAGAAGCCAATTAGGCACCAATTAGCCCTTTTTATGTTTGATAATTTAACCTGGATGCTCTAAAAATAAATCTAATTAGTTTAGTTTGATTGAAAGAAAAGTGACAAAACAAGGTTGTTACTCCAATCCAAGTAGGGATAGCCTGCCTACTTTGAAAATCAGCATTTGAAACACTAGCATTTTTACCTGATTAATGATGTAAAATATTGATTACTTAAACATTTGTTAGTGTGATGATTTTCAAAGTAAAATGCATAATAAAATATAAAATAAATGGGTGTCAAATATATTTGAAGAGCCATTTAGACATTTGCTCACCTAAACTGTGAGGTTTAAGGTGTACGAGTCAAATGTCAAAACTAAACCTTATGATACTGAAGAACATAGGATAACT